>CXYZ01013362.1:1882293-2018566 GCA_900006705.1 Sonneratia caseolaris | reverse complement strand
CCGATATTTAATTTTCCAATTTAAAATTTAAAATTTTATTAAAAAATTATTAATACGATATTAAATTAATAAATAATTCTCTAATATATATTAGATACTCTCTACCTAATTCTTTATTTCATTTTTCCTTTCAAATTTATTTCCATTATTATTTAAAAAAAAAGAAAACAAATAATATTTTCAAATAAAGGGCATAACATTAATAACGCATTCTTAAAATTTTATTTTTTTACAACTTAAATTTCGAATGTAAATCTTCGTAGGGTAATTATCCCTCCGACTCCGCTGAACGCGAGACTCCCATTTACCCCAGCAGAGTCAACGCAAAACTTTTTTTAAAAGAAAATAATATTTAAAAAATTGAGAAAATTCTGTACAAACTATAAGATAACTTAAAAACTCAAAACCAGCGACATGAGCTTGAATTCACGGGCCAAGTTGAGGGCTTAACTGTGAAAACAAACGTACTGTGCTCGGTTGCTCCATTGTGATCGTAACCGAATTCATCTGACATTTTTCTCACGACAGAAGAGAACAGGAACAGAAACAAATGATTCGAGGGCCGTTTCTGCTTATGCTGCAGGAGACACCTTTGCTACAGAACGCGACAACCATTCGAAGCAACGTGGATGATCACCTCCGCAACTCATCGTCCATCGGCTGAGGCGAAGGACTCGGCGAACCCGGTGGGCCTCGCAGGGATGCTGCTGCTGCTGCTGTCGTCGAGAGCAGCACCGCTCGATTCGCTCTTCTCGGCTTCCTGCCACACCTTCAGCATCTGCGGCAGCGGGAGCCCAAGATCGATCCCGAACGTAGAGTCCGACTCATCGCTCATGGGCTTCCATTTCTCGACCAGCGTGGTCAGCACGTTCACCACATGGGCCATGTCCGGCCGGTGATGTGGCTCACGCCTGGTGCAGAGGCCTGCTAGATCAGCCACTATGGAGATGCTCTCCAGCACCTCCTCGTGCGCTTCGATCGACCTGTCGAGGGCCTTGGTGAGCTTCTCCTTGCTCGATTTGATCCTCCAGAACCACTCAGCCAGGTAACGGCTCTCCTCCGGGCGGCTCTCATCGAGGGCTGTCAATCCTGTCAGAAGTTCCATCAGCACCACTCCATAGCTGAACACATCCACCTTCGTTGTGATCTTGCCCATAACTGAAACACAGAGGAGAAAATAAATAAGTAAGATCTCCGTGCCAGTGCTGATTGCAAGCCAGATCCACTCATTCAAAGTGATCAATTGTGGCTGCGGTTCTTCAATTTAATCTCAGTCTTACTGCATAAATGCTGGCAAAATATGTCCAATTAGCAAAGTCTAGAAATCGACGCATACACTGACCCAAAAATGGATAAAGAAAAAGAGAACACCGATTATACCCGCATATTCTGGCGCCAGGTACCCGAAAGTACCAGCAAGCCGGGTTGCAACTGACCTCTCCCCATCGGGTGCGAGTTTCACAAGTCCAAAGTCAGAAACTTTCGCCCGAAAATCATCCCCGAGAAGAATATTTGAGGATTTGAGGTCCCTGTGTATAAAAGTATGGCCTGCAAGGCTATGGAGATACTCAATCCCCTTGGCCACATCCAAGGCAATTGTGAACCTCTTCTTCCATGACAGCGGCTCCAGATTGTTTGCCTCCCAGTGGAATAGATGCCTACTGAGAGCTCCCTGAGGCATGTATTCATACACCAACAGTCTCTCGTTAGACTCAATTGAGTACCCAAGAAGGGAGACCAAGTGCCTGTGCCGAACTTGCGAAAGCACAGCAATCTCACAATGGAACTCATCCAGGGCTTTGTTGTTTGCAGGTCCTGCTTCCATCCTTTTCACGGCAATTTTGGTTCCATCATGGAGCTCTCCCTTGTAAACGGTCCCAAATCCGCCTCTACCTAACTCATTTTCCAGCGAGAAATTCTGTGTCACCTGACTAAGAACTTGAAATGAGATAACGATATTTCCGGAGTCTACCCTGTGGGAATTTTCTGTTCCTATGCTGTATCTTCTCCCGCTATGGGTGCAATTGCTCAGATTGGTATTATTGGAAACTGTGACCTTGACTTGGTTCTCTGGGTCCAGTGGGTCTCTAGGATGCACGACAATAGAGCTTGGAGCACTGGGATTAGTTTTCTTCGTCTTCTTCTTCTTCCAGGAACAATATACTGATGAAAGAATGGCAAGTAGAGCTATCATAATTACAGAAAAGCTTGCTATTGTAATGAGCTTGTACCGACGGTGTCTTGTTTGAGGTTGAAGCTGGGCAGGTGCAGGTCTAGAATTTGAGCCTGAGAAAGAGGTCTCGGATCCACTGGGCTCTGGGGGAAGTGAGCTGCCTGATGATGTTCTATCTGATGGAGATGGTGAACTATCAGGAGGTGGACTTGCAATGGGCCCTGGTATCGCTGTGGATCGGTTGACCAATAGAGGATTCCCCTCGATCACAACTTTTACACTGTCCAGGAACCTGGGCAGCGGAGGCTCAATATTGTTTCCACTCAAGTCCAACAATCTCAATGACTTGAGTTCAGTATAGTTCACAGGAATTCTTCCACGCAACTGGTTGCCTCCCAGCCTAATTTCGAGAAGTGAATCTAAGTCTGCAACTGAAGGACTCAGAGTACCGGTTAAATTATGTCTGGGGAGATTAATAATAGAAACCTTAGAGTTCAAATTGCAGCTCAGTCCAAACCAGGGACCCTCACACGGATCATTACCAACCCACCGTGCTACGAGACTTTCCGGGTAACTAATGGCACCAAGGAAACCCAAAAGGGCATCAACTTGAGGAGCACAAGGAATTCCCGGGTCAGCCAGGCAGAAGCAATTCGAATCGTAAGAGACATTAACAGACTTGAACTTTGGTATCGGACCCATAAACAGGTTGTTGTTTAGATCCAACTTCTCCAGCTCCATACGGGCCAGACTCTCGGGAATGGGACCCACGAGCCGGTTCTGGTTAAGGTTTAGGTCCTTAAGAGAGGTCAGGGCTCCGATATTCTCCGGAATCGTCCCCGAGAAACGGTTCCCGTGGAGCCAAAGCTGAGTCAGCGATAACATCGAGGGGACTGCATCTAACGTCCCACTCATCCCTCCACCGTCCTGATCGTTCAGCCACAGGATCTGCACCAGAGACTGACTGAAGCTCGCTGGGATCTCTCCTGATAATCGATTATATGAGAGTTTCAGAACCGTGAGCGAGGGCATCTCTCCCAGAAAACCCGGAAGTGGGCCGACAAGGTTGCAACTTATGAGCGAGAGATTCGTCAATTCCACCGATTTCGCCAGCTCGGCAGGCAACGGCCAACCGGTAGTCTTATTAAGGGGGTTGTAGTCCAAGGCCAAGACCTGTAAGCTGCTCAGCCCGTAGAAGAAATCCGTGGGGATGGAGTTGAAGTTATTGTTATCCAGATAAGCGAAACGGAGCTCCGATAACCCGCTAAAAGAGGGAAGCGCCCCATAGAACCCATTCCTCTGAAGACCTATGTTGCTGAGCATGGAGAGCTGATTGAAATTCGGAGGCAACCGACCCTTTAGTCCCATTCCCTGGACCTGAATCTGCGCAATCCTATCACTGGAGCAGTAAACATGAGGCCATTTGGGAGGACCGCAGGGGTCATCCCCACTGGAGGGCCACTCGAGAAGCTCCGGGTTGTCCAGCCCTCCCTTGAAGTCGTTCAGGACTTTGAGGTCATTCGGATCAGTAGCACTATAAGTCGCCATGATCATTGGCCACCAAAAGGCAAACAAGAAACAAAATCTCCTCTCACCGGATAATTTCTTCCCTCCGGCAAGCTCGACCTCAGACATGGTCTGTGTGAAAAATCAAGACAGAAATGAAAGAGCATGGGCAGAGACAGGAAAAGAGCGTTACCACAATGCAGAGCTCGGAGAGACTATTCACCGCAGTAAATGTTGAAAGGAGAGAGAGCCACAGAACAAGACTTTTCAAAAGGGTAGGCGAGTCTGGAAGAAAAATTGGAGCTTGCATGAGAGTTTGTTCTGTAGGGAAAGCTCGGGACTCAGGTGGAGGACACAAGGAACAAGACGAACAGCCTCCATTTTTCACGACCAAAAAGCTGATGTNTTTGAGGATGCTCTTTCTCGTTTTTTGAGGATTTTATCCATTGCTTGAGGGATCAAACGAAGACTGAATCATGAAATTCTCCCACTTGTTATGCGATACGATTGAAGGCATAGTTTCCTTTTCGTGAATAGCCCATGGCAAAATAATTTTATGATTTTCTTTGTTTTCTGACCTCTTTCGTGAGTGTCATTATTGTCATTCTGAATGAGGTGGGGCTCGTGCAAGAGGGTTTCTTCCTTCTTTTTTTTTAATTTTATTCCACTGAATCTTTTGTTGTTTGCAGATACTATTAATATGTACATATGGTTGATGCAACGGTCGCGAATTGACGGTTTTACCCTAAGTTGGTTAGTGACGCCTTGTGACCGACAGGCGTGATAGAGACGTAACCCCGATGGCCTCAAGTGTGAAAATATTTACTCTGCTGGGCCCCACAAATGGCATTCTGGAGCAGGGAGAAAATCGATTTAGTGGGGGCGTGGAAGGAAAAGTCAGGCCCGCTCGATCAATGATGACGGCTTTGCTGTGGTCGCAGGAGGAGAGCTCCGCTGATTTCGGATCGGTTAGAAGAGAAAGGGCAAAAGCAGTTCGCCAGATCCTTCGGTGACTGAGACAATCGATCGTATGGATGGGTCTCTGTTGCCCCTATGTATATACATTGCCGACAACAACAACACCTCTCCATCTAGGATGTCTCTTCATTCTAAATAGCTTCAGCCTTCAATATCTAAAAGAAGTAAAAGTTCGAGTTTTTATATATCCAAATACGGCCATCCATTTCGTACCTTGCAGCTATGAATCTTGATCGGGGTGATCGTCGAGATTCACATGGAACTGACTGCCGGTCGACCGGATCTTCTCACTTCATGATTCAAGCTTTTCCTGATCCACATATCTGAGGCCAATAGAGAAGGAAGGGGATGGTCCCGGAGTTTCATGCTGACAGAGCGAAGAACCCAACCCCAGATGGCTATATTCAGAGCTCCTCCCCGAGTCCCGACCCACCTCATCACCTTTGATCGGGCACCGATGTAGGGATCTGCACATGAAGATGTCTGAGGTTTAAGGTCGACGGAGAATGACAGATACTCACATTTCTTGGACCGGTGCTCTTGAATTGTTTCCTGCAATTCTCTTTCTTTCGGTTTCTCATTTTCCTTCTCTTGCTGTCTCTGTCAATTTCATCGTCTATCGTGGTTTCCCCTCAGCCCAGAGAGCAGAAGCTAGCTGTATACATATCATTCGTCGATTTCACATCCACCAATCAATTTTTAGCTACTTTAAGTTCGATGATCGATCAATCCCCGCAAGTAAGTTTCGAGTGGACTAACAGGGTCCGCGTATATACTGTTCTTGGATCTTTGATTGTAGCTAATTGATCATGTAGTAAATGTCTTTTTGGCCATTTCCGATAAAGGGCCAGACATCTCAATCTAAGCCTGAATAGACCACAGCTTAAGATCAGAAAGAAGTCGGCACACACTTGGATCAACCATCATCACCCCAACCTGTCCACATAAAGCTTGACAGAAGAATGAGCGAGTGCAACAGACAATATCAAGCGTGACAAATCAAGTGCAGATTTAGATCCAGCTGCCACCAATACTATATTATCCAACTCACCTCTCTCGACCATCCCACCATTAAAGGCTGGGACGGGATCCAAGCGAAATCAACAAGTGCTCCATCACGTCATGTTTGCCTCGTCAGATATCTTTTATTTGCTCAAATTCAATTTGGAGTACTTGTACACAGAGGTCGTATATTTTGCTGTGTCACTCATGACATGTCCCTTTTGACCTATGTTTCCTTTAAGAATGTTACATTCCCTCTTTGGTACCATTCAATCGATTCCACAACCTCCACAATGAAAGCCTCATCCTCCGGGCGCTAAACTAAGGGATCATCTAAGAGAGCTTTTTGCTTAACTGGGAAAGTTGTCAAATGTGGCGTGGAGAACGGTAAGCAGATCAAATGACATGAAACCTACACATTCTTAGACTACCAGAACTCGGCCCCTGTTGTGCTTGTCTGCTGGGTTGTGAACTATCTTGCTATTCCTAGTGGGTAATTGGAAAAAGAAGACTCTGAGAGAGGGATCTAGTAGTCTTGTCCAACGATGAGGATGATTGTTAATGCCTGAACCTTACGACAGCTGGAAAGACAAGCTCAGCCGTGTCATATTCATATCCCCTGTATCCTATTCCACTAGGCAGATATCTATTTAATTTGTATCCGGATCTTCCCCCTTCACCAAGCCCATCTACTGTTGCGTTCTGTGGATGACACAGGCCTCGGGATCCATATGATTATGTGGAGAGAGATCACAAGAACTTCTCTAGAGCGGTAAAAGTCATCTGCAGTCATGTTCCCATAATGAACACCAGTACTAACAACTCCTTTCCAGCACCCCGAACATAAAGATAGTTGGACAGCTAAACCCACATTGTTCAGGAAGCAACAAAGCTGAGCTGTAACCGCATTATTCTCATTTGAACAACATCAAGTACTCATGTGCAAAAATTTACAAAATTTGCTTCATGCTCAGATCGTATCCAACAACCCAAGTAAACAAGCTACTAAAGGAACTACCTATCTTATACTCAACTCTCGGGAGAGAATCCCATATTACCTGTAGTCTTTATTCATTTGATCCCTTTGCTACACGCCGTATGCTCAGTTCCCTATTAGATATACGATATCACACTTTACTGGCTATGGGTATCGACTTTTGCAGGCGACTCAGCGACCATCACTTTGTGGTCGTGATGTTCATCATCCAATGAAAATGGTTGCACTCTCCCCCGATAAAGCATGGGCTGATGTCTCTGCGACGACAGTATCCTTACCTCAGCAGGCTCGTAATGCCCTTAAGATTCGCGAGTGACGCCAGTTCGTTAAGTGCCTCTGAAAGTTTCTCGACGCAAGTCGCTGTGTCTATCAGGACCAAAGATATGGCAGTGACAGGGGAGATCTTAAAGAGGTATAGATCTTCCCACCGACAAGCTGATCTGAGGATTGATTTCAGATCATGGCTTGTGGATTTCAAGTTCGCAATGTGCTGATCAGCGAGAGAAGGTTTAGTCATTTCTCGAATTGTAGACCCCAGTTCCTTGAGGAGTCTGCCGGATCCCAAGCAACTCCGAGTGATCGGTTCTTGAACCATGCTATGGATACTTGTACTCTGTATGAACGAATCGGTGATCAAAGTCATTAAGCAACGCCAAGGCTGTGAAAATTTGCATGTCAAAATAGCCAAGTTTCCTAGTCACTGTACACTCACTTGATTTTCGAAGTCGAGAGAGGTACTAATTGATTCAACTCTGTAAGCGCACTCCCGAGTCAGTGTTCCTATTTTCAGGTATTGCTTCCATGGATGGCGAAACCTGAACCCTTTGCGACAGGGCTCCCATCTTGCTAAATTAGACTGTAAAGACAATTATTCTCCATGAATTGGTGAGTGCCAATGCCATGTTTAATTTCTTTTTTCACCATGATAATGTATGTAGTCTGTACTTGCCATGGTTTCTTCATTGTTCTTTGAGGTCAGAACAGTCCTGTAAGCTTTAAGGGAAGCCTCATCGTCCTTCTTCCTCTGCCCGTTCTCCTGTTTTTCAAAGTACTCTGCTGCAAATCCTGTCAGCGAATTAATCAATTGTTAGGGCATTCTCATGTAGTTACTGTCAGGTATTACAGATTATATAGTCGGTTCTTCATGCTGGGCCTGGGAACAATCTGATTATTTCTTTGACACTTGAATCAGTCCCAGAATACCAGCAATACATACCTTCCAAGGAGTCTCCGAGATTCTCCACGTTGGATGCAATCGAAATGTGAAGCTCATTCCCACACCAAACAGGGCAAATGCACAAGCACGCAACCATTGCCATTAAGCTGCCGAAGATGATTGTCGAAACCCTCTGGAAGGCCATCTTGACTGCCTCAGTCTCTCGGTAACCCGAGATAGACACCAAGCAGAAAGTCAGATTGAAAACTACTAGCCCATAGTCATACCTTGTCGTCATTCCTGGAAAAAAAACCTTACGAACGTAACCACACCAGCTTCATAAAGCAGTAACCATTGCAGAAAATCAAAAATAGGAAAGGGAAAAAAAGAGAGCCGTCAGTATCACAGTTGAGAATTGAAAGTAGCAGTTGATATATTTTGCTATGACTTGGCAAACTTTTATCGAACCTATGATGAACACGAAGAAGCCAAGAAGTGGCTCGGTTGTCTTTCCAGAAAGGTGAGCTACTCGATGAGCTGCAAGCCCCGTTGCACCTGCTGCCATCGTTGCCATCATCCGATTCAGCCCTTTTCCAAGCGTCGCTCCTGAAACAAGTGGTTCATCCTGTCAGAGCTGGGAAATCTATGTGGCAACTGGTGCATCTCCATGGAGCCTCCATGAACTGAGCTTTTGTTACAATCTTAGAAGGCTGGTCTGTCGCAGTTATTAACTATCAGTGCTACGTTGTACTCCGCAGCTAGCTGCGAGTATAGTCTGAAGTGGCTTTGTTGACTGGCCGAGACAGGCTGGGGCCTCTTTAACACAATTCTATCATGAATGGATTTTTTTTGTCTAGTTTTTATTTATACAACTGAAACAGCAGCTAGATGATGAGAGTCAATTACCGACGGAGAACTCAAAAACGATGAGAACAGTGAAGATACCCCAACATAGCATTGTCACCAAAAATTTCGTAGAGCGGTTGAAAATAGTAGAACAAGGACACGAAGGTGAGGGCAAGTGCCACTTTGAAGGAACGGACTGCCCTCCTCGGGTCTTCTCGCCCGAGTTCCTTCATCTTCCTCCCCATCTCCACTGGCTTCGTGTATAACTTTCCTAAGAAGGACTTGAGCAGCCTCGAAAATTCAACTTTCTCACCATTCCGAGTTGCCATTTCATTTCCGGTTGGTTTCTCTGCAAAATCTCACCTTCTTAGGCAGGTAACAACCAGGGATACTGAAGAATCTTGAGCCAAAGCTGGCTTCTGCACGTAACTGTGTGGGGAAATTAATGCCACTCTACTTATATAGTAACTACACCGAACTAGTACCTCGGTTTTCCATTCTGCAAGTATTCTGTTTCAAACTAGATGAATCTCAACCGTTGAACATAGTTCTTCAACAAATAATGTATGTATATATATATATATATATATAGATTATTGAAATTCACCCCTTCCATACACTGCTTATCCCCTTTATTTCAGGATAAGTATCGCTAGATCAACCTCGTCTTTCTTGGTCCAGGGGCACACTTGAATCCCTCGCGCATTGTCTGCTTGTGACTATGGCTATAGACGATGCATGCAGTTCAACTGATCGGATAGGACTTGGACTCACATAGTTGAGACCTCAACCAATTTCCACAATTTCATGGAAGCTGTCCTCGGTACGCGAAATGTGGAAGGGAGCAGGAGACATGCAGTTATGGCTTGTCTTGAATCCACATATCGGAGTAATAAACCTGGGTAATTGAATGCACTTAGCCTTAGGCATGCGGCTTTGACTTTAGATTGCATACACCCATATGCCCTGGCTGGGATCCAGATGTTGAATCCCTCGTCTTTGCTTCCCCTGTTTGAGGTACGAATGACACATGCTTCCCTTCAAGATCAACCACTCAGCGGGGCAGAGGTCCTTCGGAAGAGATGCAGAGAGTATGGGGGTCCTCTTCTACCCGCGTATTAGAGCAGCCAACTAATTTTCCATGTGTCCAAGATTTAGCTATCCTTTTTGAATGTGACATATGATTACAGTGCTAATAAGGACGTCTAGGGGTGTTCTTTGCATGCATCGATAAAGAGACTTCAGTCTTAAAGACACTCTTACCATGTTAAAACCAAAACACAAGGCTGCCTTACCTATAGTCCACTGTGAAGCACATGATGGGCTTGTAATCCTCGCATCAATGAACTCGTTAGCCATCTCAAATATGGGCACAATCTGAGTTAGTAATTGGAAATGGCTCACGATCTCAGACGTCCTTATTTTCGCCCTGTACCGACGGTTGCATTGTCGGCTGAATGATCTAATGTTAGAGGGGGAATGAAAAACTGTTCACTCATGACAACCCATTCACCCCTACAATACATTGAAACAGCTTAGGCTTGGCAACCAAACAAGAGCATCACTATGCATACAGAAATCTAAAGAAATGCTTGGATCCATAGCCACAGGCTCCGAGTACAACATGAACTCCCCCACCCCTTGAAGGATCTACCGTCGACAGGAAATGCTTGGACCCACGTGAGCTAGGAAAGTGAAAAAGAACACATCCATTAACTACCATGACAGACCAAAATCAGTCAAAGTTAGAAGAAGAATGCGGGAATGAGCTGAACAGCCGGCTCCACGTCGGTCACAGCAAGCAGAAAAGAACCTGGCTTTCTGCTCGCTCTCAACATGACCAAGGCCTAGAAGGCTTGGTTCAGTTCGGTCCACAGCTAGCAGGGATGGAGGCAGTCTGAGGGAAAGAGTGGAGGGGGGCCATGGGATTCGTATTGCTTTTCTTCAAAGTCTGGTCCAGAAGATGAACAAGCGACATGAATATCTCCATTCTCGTCACTTCTCTGTTCGCCTGCAAAAAGCAGTTCAAAATCCCACAAATGTCAAGACCATGAACTACCTTTTCTTTTTGTTTCTGCTTCCAGAGGATGGATATTAACATGGATTTTATAAGTAACTCTCAGAAGATTCTACCTCCACGGTAAATCGAGACCAGATCTTGTTGTTTCGGGCTTCCATCACACCCTTAAGTATGGTTAATCCAAGTCCTCGGATCATGTCAGCTATTTCGAGAAATAAACACCGGTCCTCACAAAGCATCTGTAAGAACAGTTGGCCATTATTTCAGAAAAAAAAAAAAATAGGGAGCTAAATTAACTGGAATGATAAATAATGTGAAACTGTTAGTGTAGTACTTCAACTAGCATCTGCCGGGGAGGATCGAGATCCTCTACTATGATAGGGCAGACCATCGACTGGGACCCAACTTCAAATGCCCATGTTGCCCCTCCCTCAAAGGTGTCCTTCAACAATAGTCCCCCTTCTTGGCTGATCATCTGCAATCACCAAAAAGGACCAAATGTAATAACTTGTGGGAAGCACAACGGTCTACCTCAGAATGCACAACCTGATAACGCTAGTTACTAGCAATTATTTCGCTGAATATTTCCATAAAAAGAAAAAGCAAAGTGGATACCATGGCAGTCTTCAACAATCAACTTATACTAAAAACAAAAGGAGCATTGCAAATGTCACAGACCGACCCGAAACATTGAGGTTATTTGTGACACATCATCAATCGTGATATTGGTGGAAGCATATCCGCCATGTCATCGATCCCCCCACAAAGAAGGTGACCCTTCTAGAAGGATTATCTAATTTTACAAGCAGGTAGTTATTCTTGATTTGTATTTAGATATTTCCATAGATATGATAGAATATCCCGGGAAGATTCCCTCTGTAATCTATATAAAGAGATCCTCCCCTCATTTGTAATTTATTCAGAAGTCAATAACATTCAAAAGTTACAGAGCTAACTTTCTCTCCCTAGCACTCGAGTGTGCGAAAGACTGCTTAAGACCGGGTCTTAAGGCTGCGCAGGTTAGAGCACGCGAGTTAAACTTCTACTCTCGTGACACAAGCATATGAGACATACACCAAAATATCAGAAGTATGAGACACGTACTTTGGATTCTCCTGACTCTTTAAGCTTGTCTGCATACTTTGTTACGCTTTGGAGGAAAAGCATGTGCTTGATGGTTCTTTCCAATAGGGCATCTATGCTACACTGCATCACTCATTGAACATAAAAAGAAACAGCATTAGTATCTGAATTTCATGAACCTGAATGAAAAGAAAAGAGAACTAAAATTAATCTAAGAAGTCACCTTTGCCCCATTAGGCACAATTTCTCTCAGTTCTTTCACACGGTCCTGTATCATCTGTCGATCCTTGGGCCTTGGTCTTGGATTTTCTCCTGGCTTTAGCCTCTTCCGGTTGGGTTTACTGACCCCATCAGGCTTCTTGGAGTAGCCAGTTGAGACACTGTTCTCAACCTTCATAGCATGACTCTGCTCTACCCATGTACTGATTTGGGACCCGTAGAACGAAGTAGCTTGTGAACACGTTCCTTCCTTGCCACCATTCAAATTGGAAGGAGGAGAAACAGAATTTCCTATTGTCTCCACCGATTTCAGATTCCCGAACATTTCCTTCTCAATTTGATCACAAGGCATATTCATTCCATGAAAAGTAGGAGAATTAATGGGTACAGAGGAGCTGCTTATCTTAGTCAATGTTGTCTTGCAAGAATTATTGTCATCTGAACTCTGATTTGAAACAGAATGGGCCTTAGACACCACTGCATCTAGAAGATGATCATCAACACCCACTCCTGAGAAGATTCCACCACCACCACACAAGTCCTCAGGGCATGCATAAAAGTCAGAACTATCTTCCTGCATATTCGGTGAAATTGGAATTTCCTTGGCTATTTCTCCAGATCGGTGGGAATTACCACCCAGTATTTTATTCTTAAGTTCAACCCCCAAGACGTCAAACAAGTCATCTCCTGAGGTATGTTGTCGGAAAGATGTTTTTTTGTGAACATTTGTGACTGTACTCTGACTGCAAGCATCTTGCTTCTCAGAATGTACCCACTGGGAAGGGGAACCTCTAATCAATATGCGAGCATCTTCATTTTTGGAAAATTCCACTTCAGAGTGGCACGAGGAGCTTGTAGAAAGGGCATGACTCATCATCGTAAACAGGGGAACCCCTTCCAATTTTGATGAGCAATGAATGTCTGTGTCAGGAGGGTTGGATGCATTTAATGGAGAAAAGCACGGTGGTAAAATTGACATTGAAGAACCACTTGGTCTGGAATGAGAAAGCTGAATCAACCCATGACTGACATCTTCACCGGTACTCTGCTGGGGACCATTATTACCGAGAAGGTTCTGATTGATAACACCTGCAACACTACGTTTCCCCATAGGAATTGAACTGTTGCACCAAACATCAGAATTCGCTGGAACCTCATTATCTCCGAGAAAACTGCTCCCTGACTGCTCTTGGAAAGGGAGACTCATCTTCATGACTGAACCAACGTTTGGCCGGCATTTCTTTGGTTGGCAATAATTTGGAAATCCTGGATTCAGGGTATTATGGAAATTTCCTACTGAAGCAGATGGCCTACTCACTTGACCAGAGACCGTCAGGCCAGTCAATTTACAGTTCTCTAACGGAACATTATAAGGCAATCCAAGAGAAACAGGTGCCCCAATTTTTGTAGCATAGACATCAGAGAAAAGAGCATTTGGGATGCATCCAAGTTGAAGGATCAAGCTTCTCACATTGTCCACGAATTCCATATTTTCAATTATCTGAAAAGGGCAAAATTGGAAAATTAATTAGTCAAATAAACTCAGACAAGCTCTCTCAGGTTCTTTTCACAGATAATGATCTCAGAGAGGAAGGCTCACAGAAAAAGAAGAACCAAGTTGCAAAACTCCATGAGATGATACTGGAATCACTGCAACTGTCTGGAAATCAGTCAACAAGTAGTGAGATACAAGAAGCTTCTTCCTACAGAAACAAAACTAGGAAATTCATGTACCTGTATACCAGCAGAAAACTGGCTATGCATCTCATTTAGCACCTGAAAAACACCCAACAAAATCCATGTATCAGATTTATCCTGTGGATTAGCTAAAATGCAGTAGTCCTTAAAATATGCATTCATACGGTAACTGGATTTATAACCATACAAGTCTACAGTCAAGAAGGACAATCTTTTACAATAAATTTAGATTATGCAGCAGATCTAGTCTTTTATACCTCTGGAGGATGGGCATCTCCATTAAAACTTTTTGACAGAACCCACTGATGATTTCCCGTGAATGCAGCTCGACCAATTATTCTGGTAACAAAAAGATAAGTGAAGAACAAATTGCTTTGTACAGTGAGTTATTATTACCATGAACACAAGGGGGGAAGAAAGAAAGCAAAGAACGAGAATAGTTGTAACAGAGAGAGAGAGAGAGAGAGCGTCTGGCTACCCTTCACCCACGATATTAATTTGATTCTTGATCATCATTTGATCAACCAACAATTGAATTCTTCCTGCAGCTTCCCACTCACTTGAGGACATTTCAGTACTCCCAGGTCTAGAAGCTTTTATAGAATTGGAGAACACCATGGGCTCGTAGTAACATTCTTCCCAGATTAACAGCCTGCAGAGTTAGTGTATATCCTTTAGTTTCATGAGAAGAAAGAATACAGGCCTGTTAATCTTGCACCTCGCCTAGTCATTTGATCGTGAATTTTTTTTTAATAAAATTAAATTCGGTCAGCTGCGAAACAGGGAAACTCATGAAAGCAGAAAGCAACGTATCACCCAAGCCATCTCCCTCCAAAGCGACGACTCTCTAAAGGGCAACTGTCACTTAAATAAAACAGAAACAAGACCAAAATAGAATCATAAGAGAGATTCATTTTCTCAATCTACACTTATATAGATCCCCAACCAGGAAAACGCCAGTACATTAAGATAAGGTGCGGATTGATTCCACCTTTTTTTTACTCAGATTCTCAAGGATAAGGGGAACAGACCAAAACAAAAACTTCCAAATGTGGAATTGGAGGCTAGATAGCAACGAGTCTGGGACAAGAGGATGTTTCGTCTGAAAAATAAATCAATTTCACAAATTAGCCCCATCAGCCCAGAGAATCACGACTGCAATTTTTTCTTTGTTTACCAAATAAACTCGATAGATCCGCATAAACTTAAAAAGGGCACATCCTATTTTGACCCGAAAGTAGATTATACAAGATCTTCAGCTCCAACAGACCAGTAAGGAAAAAGTTTGAATTTGATATTAATATTAACAAGAAATTCCCAATGCAAGAGAGATTATTGACCCAGTAAACGTCTAAAACCAGCAACCCGAGACGAATTTTCCGACTTTTATGAAAAGAAGAAAAGCAAGATTAGCCAAAAGCGGCCACTAGCAATTCCACTGCATTTTTCTCAGTGACATCCCCTTGGAAACAAATCACGGAAAACAGCAAGTTGACCCCAAACAACGCAGACCTTATGCAAATCTTAACTTCTCTTTCAACAGCTCTGACTCTAACTTATACTTGCTCTTCGATTTTTCTCGGCAACGAAACAAGATATGATCATTTTAACACGAAAAAGGAATAAAAATAAAAGGGAGTTATTTTACTTGGGGTTTTGGCAGCCGATCTTCCAAAACACAGCGTAAGCCCACTGGTTTACACCGCATAGCGTCTTCAGAGCTTCTTTTAGCAGATACCCCATCGCTGCTTTTGAGCTCAAAATGAAAAATGGGACGAACTCCTCGGGCGGTGTTATCAATTAGAAACAGCAAAGAGACGGATTCGAGCACGAGCTCGTAGGAGAAAATTTATTTAAAAGAAAAAAAGGCTTCGCCTTTGCCGGCAACGGTGCATTCCCAGTGGATGTGACAGCTCAGAGTTGACTAACTTCCGCGGCACGATCCTCTACCTGCCTGCTTGGTCCTCAGACCGCCGGTCCTCTTCCTATCAGGATCCAGGTTCCCTGCTAGCATTTGTCGGCAGCAGCCCATTCCGGCGAGGAGGGGATGAAAGGGAAATAAAGTCGGGGCAGGAGAGGGAAGAAAAGCTCAGCCCAAGAAACCCCGGGAATGGGAGTTACTAAATGATGCCGAAAGCTTCGAGCTTGTACATGGCCTTGATCTGCTCCATTTTTCAGCCTCCGACGCCGGTGGTGTTGAGCTGACGAGGGAGGAACGAACAACGTTGGAGCTGAGTCAGCTACCGAGGAAGGAGTGAGAAGGTGCGGTCGCGTCAGGGGGGCTCTCGCAGTGGGGAATGGGAAAAAACAGTGAGAAGGGTGAGTCTTCTCTTTCACCAAAGCTCTCCCTCCCTCCCTCCCTCTCTCTCTCTCTCTCTCTCTCTCTCTCTGTCCTCTGCAAGTGAATGTCTGAGAATTTCTCGGTGGGGGTGTGAAAATATTCCCTTAGCTAAAGTGCGCCTTAATAATTACCTCAGTGCTAAGAGAAGGCTCCCAAAATAGCCCAATAGTTTTCCTTAATTACGGGAATTGCCACTAATGCAATAGTTTTCTACCTCCCTCTTTATTACTTGCAAAATACGATTAAATTGGAAGAAAATTTTAGTACAGTATATTATTGTTATTTTAAAATTAAAATTAAAAATTAATTTAATTATTATCATTAAAATTTTTATACTTATTTATTCTCTCATTTTATTGGTCATTGAATTTTTTTAAAATAATATATGTTTGGTCGAGCGAGGTGGATAACCCTGGAGAGGTGAAGAGGAGACGATGAAGAGGAATAGTCACGTCCACATCCATGAGCTAGTAGTGCGCGCTGAGGTTTTGCTGAGATAGGATATGTCATTGCCCTTCGTTTTTCACCTAATTTACGACCACATGCCACATTGGAGCCCCATCCATAGTTTTTAAAACCGGACCGGGCCGGGAACCGGTGTAGGCATGGGTTCATGGGTTCATGGGTCGGACCGGGGGTTCAATGGGTCGGACCGCATGTTTAAAAAATAATATTAATTATATAATATTACTAATAAATTTACATAATATCATAATTTGAATATAATTTATAACAAAAATCATTAATATAACCATTAAAATGTAAATATAAGTTTAGTAAAATAAAATAGGTACATTACAATATGTTTTTGTTTTTGTTTTAATTTTAAGTCGGCCGGTTTTCTCATGGGTTCAATTGGGTTCACCGGTCGGACCGGGAACCGGCCGGTTCAATCGGATTTTTTCTCTTTTAATGTGCAATTGGGTTTTTTGAAGGAACCGGACCGGGTGAGTGGCCGGTTCCCGGTCGAACCGGTCGAACCGGCCGGCCCGGTCCGGTTTTTAAAACTATGACTNCGGTCGAACCGGTCGAACCGGCCGGCCCGGTCCGGTTTTTAAAACTATGGCCCCATCCTTCAACCTTTCCGTTATGTGAATCACTTCACTAATATGAATTTAAATTAATTATATTATATTAATTTCCTAAATATCACATTATATGCACTTGAAAAACTCATATAATGAGAGAAAATTTGCTATCATGACATTAACCATGCAACGTGAAAACTCTTAATTATGAATTATACCTCCTTATTTAATATAATAAATATAAGATAAAATTTAATACGAACTATTATTACATTTTACGTTTTTCCATCCTATTTAGACTGAAATAATTTAATCAAATTTGACTTTCTCCCATTTATAAAAGATCACTCCTTTTTATCTTACGAGATCCACAAGCATATCATCAAAATCAATTTCAATCTTATGATATATTCTAATGTGCGTAATCTTAATAAATATTTCAAAAAAAACTTCTAGAAAAAAGTGATTCAATTGGATTATATTATCAAAAAATACAACTTAATACAGTGACAAACCTCACGTTGATCTTAAACTTCATATCTATTTGATATAATACTATCTTAATGTCCAAAATGGATATATATATATACATATATATATATATGCGGTCATTTACCTCATTAAATTTATAAGGTAAGCACAAACAGTTAGATCTACGAAAAAGGGGCAAGCTCAATTGTGTTGACCATTTCGATCCTCGGGCTCGTGACACACATGACGATAACTTTGATTTCCTCGAGCTCGCAGCCTTTCGTTGTGCTGCTTCGTTTAACGCTCAGCCACCTAAGTCCCATCTGCCTGCGTATGCACTCAATTGCCCTAACCTCACCTATTTCTGCCACCTGAGGCCCTTGACGTTCATCGAAGGAGAATTCAAGAAATTGGTGCAAAACAATATAAAAATCTACACATATGTACAATAGGGTTGTTTCCACATGGGTCATCCATATCTTCTTTATTTATTTATTTATTTATTTATCTTAGTATACAAAGAAATGTCTATAGTCTTTGTCTGCCCCCTTGTCACCATGAAAGCAACCCATGCATTTTCACAATGCAATGCACTCGTCAAATTAATTAATGGGTTCATTACTTGATTATCATCAAACAGAAAATCAGGAGTCCGGAGGAGGGTCACGAGTTGTCTTCCCTCTAGTTCTTGATTTAGACAGACAGACGGGCAGACAGAGAGAGAGAGAGAGGAGAGATCCTAATTTGTCCGAGAATTTAATTCTTTTAATTTCTTGCTTAGTAGCTATCTACCCGAGTTTTTTAATTGCCGGATGAGGTATGATGTGTGACTCTTGTCTGCTGACCCTGTCAGTTGTTGTCCTTTCCTTTTCATTATAATTATCGAATAACAAATAAATATATAATTTCTTCCAATTTTTTTCCATAGTCAAGGAGGAAAAAAAAACTAGAACGGTAGAGTAAAAAAAAAGATCATGGATAGGGAGTGTTGGTAAATATCCCACGCCACCAACCATACTGATCAAATCAACTCCCTTTAATCGAAGCATTTGATTTTGAAACTAGTGAAAGAGGGGATGATGCCTTTCTTCTTCACGACCTTTAACGACAATAGTTATTTAACCATGAAAAATTATAATAACCGTCGAAGAAGGACCTGACAATGGTGGGTGCAACTGTTATGACCGTGTTGGCTGCGACCATTGCATTCATACCGAGATTTTTAAATCATAAAATTATAATTAAAAATAAACTTTTCTCTTGTGATAATAAGTTAAATTTATTATTATTATTTATAAGTTTCATTTCAATTTCATCTATGAATTTTTCTAAATGTCTATTTTTGTTTTCCTTTCTATACAAAAGAGAACTTGTAGGTTGAGAGAATGTAAGGAGAGGAGGTAATATAGCTGTATGGCAAATTTTAATTTTATAAAAGATTATATTTATAATTTTTTAATTTTAAATCAAGAATATTAGGATATACTCAAAACTTGATGATGCAAACATGAAGGGATGTTTATTGACTGAAATTGTGCAATATAAAAATTAGTACAACCCAACAAAATCAAGTTTGGACCCAGCAAGGAGGAAAAGCTGACTAAGAGGAATAATATCTGATAAGATTAAGCGGGGGATTCTCTTCTCTCTTTTTTTTTTTTTTGAAAAAATGAACATAAAAAGGTGGAGCGCTAGCTTGAGACACATGAGGCTATGTTGCTTTTTGGGTTTGGTTCGCTTAATTTACATCAAGGGGAAAAAAATTGCGTATTAATAATAGTAGTTTTCTTGGGAGGATGGTGAGTAAAAGATTCCTGTTCAAAAAGATTAATTGAAATGAATGGTATTTCTTTCTTCACATTTTCTTATTATTATTTACTCTCAGTATGAGGGAGTTTTCGGTCATAAATTTAATAATAATTATGAAAATTATATATTTAATCTTTTATTATAAAATTTTCATATATTTTTATTTTTCTAGTTTTTCTATCCATTTATATGCTTCACTTTACCGCATATGCAAATAATCAACCCGATTCGGCCCGCCCTTCGAATTGATTGTGATGCTAAGCATTTATAAGACTATAAAACTTGCGGTTGAATAATTTCTACAGCAGCATATTGATTTCATTTTCCTGTTTTTCCTGGTCCTTAGCAGATCTCCTAACTACGATGGATTTAGTAACAAGGGCAATAATAGTATTTGATGCATATCTGATGTTTAGATGGTATGTACAAACCCAATCTAGATATTTTCATGAAGGGTTCGACCGGCCACTCTACAATTAAAGTGGATGCTCATTTTTATCTTGAACTTAGATATATGTGAGATAAATAAGATATAATATCGTTACGACTTGATTAGTTAGTTAAATTAACTAGACAGTCATATCTATACGAGAGAGAGAGAGAGAGCAATGTAATTGGACTTTCTATCTAGGATAAAGGAAGAGTATCCAAAGCAAGATGAGCCATAGAGAGGTCAATAAGCAAGGCATTCCTATTACCCTCGAAGGGGGATTTTGGGGCTAAATGATGGTAAGAGTTGAAAATGGGAAAAGGGGGTTTGTGTGTGGGGAGGGGCAGAAAAGTGCTCCACCACTTGCTCACGACCACACACACACCCACAAAATACAAATCAATTCTCGGGAAGGATATGATTGAAAACCCTAATAAAGAGATCTAAAAAGTTAGATGAGGAACAGAGACTGCATAAGGCAGGGAGAGGAAGAGATAGTAAGGGGGATGATGAAGAAGAAGAAGAAGAAGAAGAAGAAGAAGTTGAAGATGGGAGGCCACCATGGGACACGCAGGATGAGAATCTTGACTTGTGAAGATTAGGGCCATTTTTGTGCAGAGTCCAAAAAGTCTTGCGTCCACTTCATCATGTTACAAGTCTACTTACTGTTCACTGTGCTTTTTGTCCAACAAATTATTTCAAATGAAAAGCGGGCTCGATCAACCTCGCTTGAATCAACCGATTCAACACTTCTTTTCTCATTCTCTGAGTAATTTCTTAAAATTAAGTCTTGTTAACAAGGAAAAAAAAGGATACTTCCCACATTGAAGGTGACCTCCTACGCTTCGAATTGCTTCTTAGTACATCATGCTTACTCATGTAAGCTTAATCGAAAAATAAATCTCTTGACATACTTATCCTAAAATTTGAAGAACACTAAAAGATTTTTTTTCCCCACTTATTGAGAAGTGCTATTAGAATGGAATGCAAATCGATCCAAAATAACCGTAAAACCAAAGAGAAGGAGACAAACAAAAGGATTACAAAATCAGACACGTGTCGATTACCCAATTATCCCACCGGTGGCAACATCGTGGACCTTCCCCTCCGGTGATGGCGGATTGCCCAGCTTCCTCGGCCTCTCTTTTGCCCCATCGAGCCTTCTTCTGGCTATTACCTACCACATCATTTTTTCCTGTCCAAACCAGATATACTATCGAGCATCGGAGGGGGGGAAAAATAAAGAGGACACCCCCAGTATCTGCAAAAGTATAAAATCTCAGATATAATCCACGTTTTGTTTTCATGAGTTGGATCACCCACACCCAGAAACACATACGGTATGTGTGGTCTCTGTCTCTGTTAGCTGTTAAATTAGGCAGCTAATTTTCACAATAATTCGTAATAATAAAGTTTTGTTTGTTACTAATAAATAACTGTAGCTTCAGAAATGAACACATTCATGCAGGGGAAATGATGATCATATGGAGCAGCATAATGTACAGTAAGTAGCCCATGCTAATGATTAATTCGTGAGCTCCTGCCTTTCTCCTCTCTCTCTCTCTCTCTGGTCCTTTTTTTCCCCCTTTTCCGCTTTTATTGATGATTTTCCTTTTATTAAATTGTTTTTTTAAACAAACTCATTAGAAACTTAGCACCGAAGTGTAAGATGAAGACTTCTTCCGTCTATTATGGTCCCTCAGCGCATACACTCACATGATCTTTCCATTAACTTGTGCTAAAAATATGTTAGTAAACTTCCACTTGTGTCGTCCAACCAAATAGCGGAAGAGATCTTGCCATCCGACTACCTTTTCCCTTGGAACGGGACAACCCAAACACTCGAAACTTGCCGTCTCTCTTTTTCATGGGCCACTGACAATTCGATGTGTCATCAGATAAGTCCTTGTATGCTATTTGATGACCAGATCCGTGCCGTCTTGAAGAGCTTCTCCTTTAGTGCGATGGGATCTTAGCTGGAGTCAAATCATACAATGCAACTGGGGGTGGGACAACGTCAAAGGATGTATTTCCTGGAAGTTAACTAGTCCGAGCATAAATAAAACGTTGTAATTGTTAGTAGGCATCGATACGCTCCGATGTGAAACTCCACTTTATTGGCCCGCCCACCTGATCTGAAATGTGAAATTCATTAAAACGACAATGCAAATTAGTTATGGATATATATATATACATATATATGTGGGCAAGCGATGATGTGTGCAATAGAACATGTGTGCGAATTCCAAGATTTCCATGGTCTAGCACACCAGCAAGACGACTGCCGCGATTTCCACATGGCAGGTGTGGATGCAGACAAACTATACATACACATCATATTATACATGTGATGGGTGAGAGTTATTTCTGACATGACATCGGATAACTACCAATATCCGTGATCATTGATTCTTATAACATCGATTATATAGCCGGATATCAAGCCTATGGATGAATTGAATGAGGGGAAGATGCGATTTTACCATCACGCGATGAGTACAGCTCATTCCCCTCCTGTCCATCTCCAGTTGTTACCGGCAGTACGGATGGTTCAATCGCCCTTCGAATGTAAAAAATGGAGGAAATTAAGCTCCAAAGAGGATTTGTCCATATATGGAACTGGGGCTTATTAACATGTTCTAATCTCCATTATTGACTACAATATACCACATGTGACTTTTTTTTCTTATCACAAGAAATTTATTATGGTTAGAACGAAAAATAATATTATATAATAATATATAATTAATCTAGATAAGTCCGTATATAACCACGTCACTCCTTAGATCACCTCTTGGAATGGCAAAAATGAGGCCTCACATCTAGAAAGTCAGAATTTGAGCTGCATGATTGTGCTCGCCATAAGAGTGGAATTAATCACTGACAATGACTCCCATTTCTGGCTCTCCCACAGACACTTGTGGTCGATTCATAGGCCTCGTACCATCTACACATCACTGCCAGCACCACCACCACTGTCTTTCCTCATCATTGAATTCATTAACGATCGAACGGGGGCGACAAAAAGTCGCACACTCCCGCAGAACACAATTTTAGATTTACCCCTCTTCTTTCTTAGGGGTTTTTAGGCAAAGGAAATTTCTGGGGCAGATGACCAACTGAACGAATGTTTAGGTGGCAGGTACAACAAATATCTACACATACCACACATATATTATGTATGTAGCTAAAACTTATTAGTAGATAGAGAGGGAGAGAGACCTTATAAACACGGTATAACACTTGAATTCAAGGTTGCGCTCATGGTGAGCCGGCCGCTCAGAACGGGAGATGGTATCCCGGTGACCGGAGAGCTGCTGAGGGCTAACGAGTCTTCAAGTGGGAGTGGAGGGGCCAGCTCAATGTCCAACTCGTATACCGATTAGGTTTGTTACGAACTCGGTTGTGGATATTAGCTTGCCACGCTACTCCTCCGAGTTTGTGAATACCAAGAAATGGAAATCAAGCGAGTACTGATAGTCGGATTTGACTATTCGACGTTTAAGTCAATCACTATAAAATAAAATAAAATAATATTAAGAATGAAAAATACAATTGAGTAAAAGAGGTGTAAATCCTATATTTGACATTAGGTTAAGGCTATCTAGAGGTTACATAGTAGATACATTAAGATATGCTTGATGGATGTCATGTGTTAAGTAAGAAGAAAAAAAAATTGTTAGGAGTAGACTTAGGTATATACACGCGCGTATACACGAAAAAGATCAATTTACGGTCGTACCGATTTATTCCTCGTAAGACGAGAATAGTCGTATGTATCCTTCTAGTCGTCCTTGTTATGTACTTTTACAGCCTTTACCTATCGAGCCGTCATTGCCCTAGGAACTAGTCTTTTTGTTTCTTCTCCTCCTCCTCTCTTCGATTTCTCTCCACATCTTACTCTCGCATCCATCGCAGACGATCAAGTGGGATCTCGTGATGATATCGGATGGACCTCGGGAGCACGACAGTCGATCTGCGGGGCATGCATTTAAGAGGTTGGACCAGCAGAAAAGTTAGTGAGTTCGGCTAGAGATTGACTAAATGGATGGTGTGTTTCGACTCCCTTGTATTATACATATATATATATATATTTCCCACCTTAAAATTCAAGGCAAAAATCTTCATTTGCCTCTTTTTCCTATGCATTTTGGGCCAATGTACCTCTTTTATAATTAAAAAGAGGAAGAGGGGGGGAAATTCATGATATTTTGACTCCATAGTCCATCGTTTCATGGGCAGGCAACAGTATAAGGCGATGGCATCTTCTCATGGGAATCGAGTCACTGAATCCATGCATGGGTTCGGCCCATTGGACCCAGGCCCATTATAATCATATTCGAATCACCGTCCTCAAAGTTGGCACATTCAACTTTTCTCGCAACATTTCTTTTCTTAAAAAACAAAATTGTCGCAATATGTTGCTCAGGGATAAACCTACTTAGCATAAGATATGCTCCTTCTCGTTGTTCTCTGTCAGATTGCAGCATGGATTGTGAAACTCAGTGAATCGGTTGACAGTGCCAAGCCATACACGTAGTAGAATATGTAATCCCTGACTACCGATGAAGCAATAGAGAAAAGAAACTTCCACTTGGACGCTTAAGGGAAGAAATATATATATATATATATATAACTGTGTATTTATTTCGATATTTCAACACAAGTCTCATTCATAAAATGAACATAAGGAGGCAAGAAAAGCCCCCCCATCAATGTTTACTATCTCTAGAGCCGACCTGATAGGCTGTTGCAAGTGAAGATTCCACCCATTTGGAGACCGACTTTTGCCCGAGTCACACGATGTCAAGAGACAAGCGTCGATAAAAGCCGAGGACAGACACGTTATCGTTCGGAAAGTTGCAAGCCACAAGCCCAACAAGACCAAAAGGTACTACATATACACGGGGCACACCGAGCAGCGTGATCCAATCTCGGGCTAATTAGTGCCGATGTCTCGTCTCCTAATTACAAAAGAGCACAATCCACGCCGCGCTAAGTCGGGGGGTTGCGAGGACAAATGGGACGGCGACGGGTGGGCGGGATTCGGACACGTCATCATCGCGTACGTAAAACCTTTGCATGCCACTCGCCGTGGATTCGGTGTGCTCTGCGTTAGGGTTTTGTCTTCTTTTTTCCAAGTCAAAAGGCTCCTCTCTATGTGTAATAGTCTCTACGAAATATGCATGATGAGGGAGATCTTGTCCCAAGATTTTCACACCCATTGTGGGATACTCGCTCGAGTGTCCAAGATTCGTATTTTTTTTTCCAATATTCCAAGGACAGTCGCATATATTTTGTCATGAGATCTGTATAAAGTGATAAATTGATCAGGAAGGGATGATCATGTTGTCCGAGTTCAAATATCTCATCCGTAGGATTCTCTATACTTCAATATTCTTCTCCAACTTCTCCATAATAATTAGATATGAAAAAAAAGTGACATGCAACAACATAAATATGATTTGTACATTATCAGTTTGGAATAATGAGATCCCATGCTCTACCCCCTTCGATTTATGGGCTTCCATTGATTGTCCTCAACTTGTCTTAACATTGGAGGAAACAGTCGTGTTCAAGATTAGAACTTCATTTTATAAGCCCGGTGAAAGTCTTTCAGCTTTGGTCCCAATTATGAAAACGAGAACAGAAATTAAATAAAGACTTAGGTGCTACCGTGATGTAGTTGAGGAGAATATTGATCTGTTCATTAATTCGAGCAACAAGTCATGTGATTCATACGAGTCCAGATGGTACATGAGTGCCCATTTCGGGACTCCTCTAGATCACAGTGATTCCCTCAACCGATGGCGGAAAATGGATTTCTACCATTTTTGTATAGCAATAGAAAAAGGGGCGTTATTCTCCCAAACTCTCATAGAAGACCGGAGATGTATTAATCATAATATCATTACACTAAATACTCAGGTCACTACTTCCTCTAAAACTTAGTGCAGTTTTCATAATTCAAACTTGTGGCATCGATTTTTCACCCTCGCTGGAAATTAAGAATATCTCTTGCAGAGACATATACGATGTGGAACGATTTCTGGTCACCAATAAATGTGCGATTGTTTTCACGTGGGAAGAGCCCGAGAAGGATTCAAATTCACAGGACGAGGGCTTAAGCAAAGCAAACGCGTCATTGCTAAGACCACAGCCCCTACTACTAAATATCAACCCACACCCGACTAGCAGAGTTTGGGATTGATTATTCGGGGTTTGCCCTTAGCTACTACTATTAGATCATACGCTGGTCTGGTACTACTCTTGCACTGAAAATATATATAATTAATGCCAAATTAGGGTTGATTTTGAAGAATTATATTATTATCATTAGAAAAAATTATTTTAGAATATTAAATAGATTAGGCGGTTTATATTTTCAAAATATCGTAAATGTAATTTAGATATTATCGTGATATTTTAGTAATATTTATTTTTAAATATTATTATTATTTTTGCCTATAAATAGGTAAATCATTTGATATAATTTTTCGAGTCACTCAATAAAGAGTTATCGGTTACTCCCATATGTTTAGTCTTCAGGCGACCACGTTCTATCATTATCTCCATTCATGTTTGACATGATACTAGTTACACTAGTGTGTTCAGTCTTCCGGCCACCACGTACTATCATTCTTTTCATTGTCAAATTTCATATATAAGATAGAGGAGGAGGGGAGATAATGATAGAATGTGGTGGACTGAAAGCCAAACATACGAGGAGTAATCGATAACTCTTTATTGAGTGATTCGGAAAATTACATCGGATAATTCATCTATTTGTGATATTAGAATAATAATAAAATTTGAAAATAAATAATATTAAAATATCATGATAACATCTAAATCACATATATAAATTTTTAAAAAAATAAATAACCTAAATTATTTGATATTCTTAAATATATTTTCTTAATAACGATAAGATGAAATTTTTAACCGTTGATTAATGTGGAGATAATGAATTTTAATTGGATTAATCTCTCACTTATATTAATTCGGATAGACAGTTGCTCATCCAGCGTCAGTAGTACTTATGAACACATTGCAATGTTGGCTCGAAGGGCAAGCGTGGAAGAGAAGTCTTCTCCTCCCTCTGATTCGTTAACAATGCCCTTTGCCCTGGGGGATCATCCGGTAAGAGAGTAGAGCAACTCCTTGGCTCTATAAGTATGTATCACTTGGCACTCAAAACTCCGATTGAACTTTCATAAATTCATATTTAAGTCTTTATCATTGATTCGGACACATCAAGTTTGTTGTTTGACATTCATCACCGCGAGAACATCGATTTTAAGATTCTTCAATACGTGCCATGCACGCACTCTATAATCCTTAGATACCCATATTTTTTTGGATCACACCTTCATCCTTCACCTAAAAAAAAATGTAAATCCATCGAGTTCCTACCGATCCGGTTCTAATGGATAGATACTACTCTATAATCTCACGGGGATATAAAATAAGGATCTTGAACTCTTTATAAGACTCAAGAGCACCACTTTCCCATGAGATACGTATTTTCAACGGTAAAACCTTGCATAATACACCCAAATCGGACAATACATCTCTTTTTTTTATATCAATAGTGTTTAGTGCAGTAACAACTGACTAATCTATTAGACGGTATATTGTATAGATTAGAACTTATAAATTAAATACTAAATACTGATCTCAAGAGTTTCGAATGTAAACTTGGTTGATTATATATTATCAGTTTATCAACGGGTTGTAACCCAGATCAGACGGGTGCATCTCGCTAGCCTTCATATGTTCGCCGGATTAAAGACCCATTTATTAGCTGTTTGGAGAGAGCAAATCAGTGGGAGGAGTCGCGTACTGACGGGAAGATATGGAGGACAAGAGAACCATATGCTTGCTGTCTGTCCCAAAACATTTGGTCTCCCACTTTATGGCATTTTTATTTTAATTATCGGAAATTGGGAATCATTAAAGGAATGGGAAGACATCGCCCCCCCTCGTACACCAAAATCAAATCTCATTCTCTGACTGACGTGCCGTGTCAATCCCTCATTGGCTCCTTTTCCCCACCGTCCGGCCTCGCAATCGCATTGCTTCTCGGAAAAGAAAATGCTACTATATTGTAAATATGATTTAATTTGAGGGAAACGAGTTCTTCATAATAATATTTTTTATTATAATAATTAAGGTATTATAATTTTAATTATTTTTTATATTTATGAATATTATATTTAATCTAAAAAGAATTCCAAGGTAGGCATGGGATATTCGATAAAAAAAAAAACAAATTGTGGAAAAACTCGGAGGACGAGTGGTGAGAGTCCTTTTTTGTTTTTGGTAATCAATTTCCAATCTGAAATACCGAAAACGTACGGGAAAAAAATTAATGTCAACTTGCAAATTGAGTAGCCGAAATTCGAGATTCCAAAGAGAGAAACCAAGCCAACTTATTAGTCATTTATTCTTCTCCCTTTGTTTATTAGCCGTGAGTAGTTTCCCGCAAGTCGTACCGGAGAGCTTTACTCGGAACACGAAGTCTAGCGGTATTCACCGCGAAACAACATTAATTGCTTCGACAAACACCGCGCCAAACACGACTCGTATGCACAGTTTGAGTGAAAATTGCGGTGAGTAGCTTGTCGTTCTTCTCATAGAAGAAAAGGGAAAATTGCGGTGTAGGAGTCCGCAGTGTGCAGTCTGCCTCTCGGGTTCATCTGACCTTCAAATACGCTCGAGTTTAATTTGTCTATTTTGATACTTCGACCCTTCTAGTGCATTAAATAGCAAAAGGAAGGCCTTTATTGTGGTCAAAAAATTGTGAAGCTACGTCCGTTCGAATCTATAGCTAGGAATGTATACATTATTATATTTGGCCAGTTGGTCCTCTATGGCCTTTGTGCGCGCACAACGACAACGACCACAACAACAACAAAAAAGGTTATATTGCATCGAGATCGTAATTCCAAATAGTGGACTAGTTGTCGATTAGTTTATGGATAGAAATTAATGATTCCTTAAATTTCTGATGTCCGCTATTTTCCTTTGGTTATTGATGAAGACAGCATGCATTCCCAACCCCCAAAAAAAAAATCCCATATTATTGATGTTTGTAGTACTGATCGGTAAGTGATAGTAATAAAAGATTTTCATATTCCCATCATTTTCTTTATATGTTACTTGATTTTTTTAATCAAAACCTTTACTTTTAGCAATTGATAGTGTATCGAGTAGTCTTCTCATGTACTTAGATAAAGAGAAACGGCTTACCATGTGGCGTACTTATTGAGCACGGTTTCATACTATCACCTTTTGAGGTATGATCTATTACAATAATCTAAATTTTAATACGGTACTTAATTTCTATTAAATTTATGTTAAGCTTAACTTATATCAACCCAAAAAAAAAAGAGTTAAGGTTGGTGTCTGATATAGATTTCCCCCCAATTTTAGAACTCTTCTCGATGAATTAATTGAGAGATTAGTGAACCACACGAGCCCGAGAGACACCTAGGACTAGAAACGTACCGAAACCGCTTTATATCGAGAAATTTTACCGTCCCCACGCTGGACGGTTCCCAGCCGCTGGAATTTTCTCATTTCATCTCAACCGTCCATTGCATCATCCCTCTACCTTCATCAATCCTTTTCGTTCCCCCTCTCTCTTTCTCACTAAAGGACGGTACACAGTGATCATTCCGGTCAAGCGCCCCTTTACGGTAGGCAAACATGTGCCCCTTCGTCCCTCATCTTGTACACACGGGTGGTGGTAAATTAAATTAGCAGCTGGATTGGCTGGCCCCAGGACACTCCTCCCAAGGAACTATAATGAAAATGGGTGCGAGAAATTTCATCATTGAGACCATGATTTATGATCTCTTGATTACACATTGGTGAGTGCAGTCACCCAACCAATCTCCCTTCTCTGTTCCCGAGAGATTCAGTGTAAATTTTCGACGAACTGTGTGAATAAGCTGTTGAAAGTTTTGATGGAATGTTTACAAGTCTCTCACTAGACTGAGATTAAGCCTCGTCTCATCTGGCCTTAACCCAGATCACCTTTAGGGAATCAATCGCCAACAGCAATGAAATTATGCCGACTTAATACTGAGTTTGACCTTAAATCTCCAAAGTGAAATTCGGATGCTTTTCGGATCGTACGGTTTAATATAAATATCTTTCGTGATTGATAGTCAAACTCCATTTTTTGGGGGGGTGAATATGCCCAAGACTCCTTAATTTCCAGTCTTAAATACACGGAGGGGGGCCATTGGTTAGTTCATCAACGCCTCGGCCGTAATTAACGACAGAAGGCACTGTCCCAATGATGGACTGATAGGTGGCGAGAGGCTGGCCGATCAAATGAGGTTTGACTTAAAAGGACGAAAGGATTGTGCAGCTATTGATGTTGGATATGTATCGTTTCTAATGCGGATTCCCATGGCATCATAATATGTGCCAGCTCTTCATATTGGCAAACGCCATCTTCAGGGGCAATGCCAGCCCATGAAGGGAAAAGGAATATCGGACAAAGATGGATGCTTCTTTCACTCGGTATGGTTTAATACTTATACATGAAATTAACCGTTAATAGTTTAATTTTGAATCCGATCGGCACGGCACGTTCATGGGTTATAGAATTCTTCGGACTGTAATTTTCCTCTTTTTAATAGACTGAATCTCAATTTCTTACCTAAAGAATCTCATAAATCAAATTAATTAGGCTCGAAACCCTATTACAGCACCTATGTCTATACTCAAATCCGTACATATAGTATGGAAGTATCATCCTTCATGCGGCCAACCCATCATCTTGCTAGATTTCGTGTAGGTTTTTCTTTTCTTTTTCCTTTCGTTTATAAACCCCGAGTCAAATATTTATATTACTGATTTAAAAAAAAATAAATCTGAATATTGAGGTACAATGTTAATTTAACTCTTAGATTATTTAATGTTAATGCTGAGTGGTCGTAAAATCTTATAAATAAAGATAATTTGTATCATAATAATTTTAATTTTTAGTGAACTAATCTAACTCAAACTTAAATTAAATGGGACTTATTATGCTTTGGTGACCATTTTCTTAGTGTCAATTGGAGCTTCCTTTTCCATATTCCATTGTGGAGCAGAAATTCCCCGCGTCCTTAGCTTTGTGTCTCGCCTTAGAGTAGAAGTATTTTATTCCCATTTCATCGGCTTAATTTCGAAAATTCCCTCGAAGTGGAACCTTCGTCATCCTCCAGGCCACTCATTTTTTGTGCTGAATCTCACTCGCCCTATTCCATTCTCCCTCTTCTCTTTTTTTTTTTCTCCACCAACTACATGGCTTTAGTTTTCTTTCTCATTAATGGATAAGAGAGTGAATTCTTATTAGGTATTTATATCTATATATAAATAAAGAGAATGATCTAAAATTACTTATTAGGAGCAACTATGGAAGTTTCCTTCTCTTTTCTTCAATCAATTCGTGCTCCAATTATACATTAATACAGTAATTTTTTATTTATTTATAGTATCTGAATTCAAATTTTACCCGAATAAAACGGTACATAATTGCGCAAACAGTACAGTACCGGCGATGAGTTTTTCTTTCTTCGGTGGCAGAGTGAGTGGTTGCCTCGTGGGCCGACAAGACATAAATTCCTCTCCTCTTTTTTATTTTCCGCTCTCATTTTGCGGCGATGCTGCATGAGATATACGTGTACATATATGATGATATACGCATGGAATACGTACTTATCATATTCACGACTATATAAGATGATTTTTCTTTTGTGGTAAAAATCGTTGGAAAATGTAGTTAACGGGGTGAATGGAAAATCATGAATTTAGATTTACTAACGTGTCATAAAACTACTCACAAATAAATATTTAAAGAAAATCTAGTCGTAGAAGTACTCCTTAGAAATATGATTTGTTAGAAGGAAATGTTGTCACTGAGTGGGCAACACTCATATAGGTATATTACACGGGACATACTCGCCTCCCGTGCCCTCACAGGAGGTAGGGCCGAGGCCAACTCGTGTGTGAGTGTACACTTTCTGGAGCAATAGGGTCCTTGAACCTATCCGTGCTACTTTCAGCTTGTCCGGTCGTTGCATTTTCGGATATAATCAACCACTGTTTTATTTTTGTATTCCGAGGAGTTCAACTAGTAAGAATGGAGAATAATACTACCGTTGTCGTAAGTTAATAATGGTATTATTGCACTAAATTCACCTTTCGGTATGCAAGATATTTGATGCACTCCCCGTTTAATTTAGTTGCCTATCACCATCGTTGCCTTTTATGGCATCAGGTAAGCTGGGGAAACGAAATAGTGTGAGGTGGCTGCCTCCTCCTCTTCCATACACGCCACACCTGTAATTTTCATGCGCTTGGCTCTCTTATGTCTTACGAGCAGCAACCCTATGTCCGTACTGCATAATTACGGCATAAATATTGAAGGAGAGTGTTTAATGGATTAAATCATATATCTAATAAATAATAATAATAATAATTTTAGATAATATCATAATTTAAATATATTTTATAATAAAAATTATTAATATAACTATTATATTAAATAAAAATTTAATATAAAATATAAATATAAGTTAGTAAAATAAAATATGTATATTATAATAGCTTTTTTTTAATTTTAATTCGGTATATTTTTTCACTAATTTAATTGGGTTCACCGGTAGAATTGAGAACCGGCCGGTTCAATCAGAGTTGGACTCTTTGAAAGTGCACTTTGGTCTTTTATAAGAATCAGACCGAGTGAATGGCCGGTTCCCGATCCAACCTGCTAAACCGGCCCAATTTTTAAAACTATGCTTGTGAGCATGTATTCACGAGAATCGAATTCGAACCGATGCGTTAGTCAATGAGAAGAAGAGCTATCAAACCATATTAATAGATTCATGTTAAATTCTACTTGTTCATAGTCTTTTTTTTTCAAATTTAATAATTATCCCCCCTTAAAACTTTAAGTCGATTCTCATACGTATGGTCATGGCCGCCCAATCATATTGGTCCTTTTCGGAAAGTGATGGTACATATAGATTTTTTTTCCCCCTTTTAATTTGGTTCATTTGCTTCCACCTTAAGCCAAATTCATCCAATCAGCACCGTCGGTCTGCCCTTACCAAATTGGTACATATTTCACATTTAGAAGTTCTTTTTTGTTTCTCTCTGTCTCTCTCTACTATATATATATATATATATACATATTTCCATTTGCCTTTATTTTTTGTTTATTTTTGGCTGAATAAACAAAATCTGCCTGTTACTTGGGTTAGGTCCATACAGTTCAATCATTGAGATTTGTGGACCTTATGGGCAGCTCTCATTACCCAATTTCCTTGAAAGTACCCCTCGACGTCCGCTTCAAGTCCTTCGCCACAAAATGCTAAAGAGGAAAAAGGAAAATTAGCTAGAGAAAATGATATATTAGTTATCTTGAATTATTTTAAATTCATAAATTTAATGATAATATAAAAAAAAGAGGATTAAAAATATTGAAAATCACACCAACAAGGATTTAAATTATGAATTCATACTTCTAAATTGAATACGATGGAATCCAACTCTGCCTCAAACATTATTTATGGCATAAATCGGATATATACATATATAAATATATATAAATATAAATTGCACATTAATTAATCATTCTCACCCTCGCACTAAATATTTTTACTGGTATCCCCGAAGGGCGGGTCCACACCGCCGAGAAGATTCCATTTACATTCTTTGCTTCAATTTCCTTATATAAACGGTCGCGATCCTTCGTTCCATTGCCATCGGCCATCACGACAGCACGATTGTACAGCCCATCTCCTACTCTCATCCCTCAAAGCTCTCTGTTTTCTGAACCCTCTCTGGTGCTCTGCTCTGCTCTGCTCCATCCCAGTCCACTCCATTCTCGAGGGGTGAGCGAGCGTGCTTCGTATCCACCTGCATGGACAGCACCTAGATGACTCATTCCCATGTCTTCTTTTCGCTTGTCTTGATAGCTTGTTGCATGGCAGTGGCTCATGGATCTCATAAATTCAGGGTTTTTATTTTCCTCTTGATTTTCTCAGACGTAACATGTTTTCCGCTGCAGGCTGGTTTAGAAGCTCGAAGGGATGTCGGCGGCAGCATCCGGGAAGCAGGGAATAACCTCCATTCTCGCCTTCGACAGCGAGAGCCCAAAGGAGGCGTCGCTAAGGAGGACTCTCTCCGCTGACATGTCGTTCCGGAAATGGGTCAGCCGGAACAATCTCCTTTCCTCGTCAGATCAACATGGCCTCGATCACATCGCATATTCTCCTATTGATTGTCCCGAAGAAGAAGAGCAAGAAGAAAGAGAAGGAGAGCTTTCTGAATCGAAATCCCAGCTCGATATTTGGAACTCGAGTCAGGAAGTGAAGGACAAGACAGAAATCGAGGAAACAGGGCAGTCCAACATTTGGAGCTTGATCCTGTCCCAGAAGTCAGACCAACCTGTCCCGGCGGCCCCGTACATTCATCCCCTGGTGAAGAGATCGGCGGCCTCGCTCAGCGTGAAGAGCCTCGATATCTGCACTGAGAGCCTTGGCTCTGAGACGGGCTCCAATGGGTTCTCGTCTTACCCTTCATCGGAGACCGGCGATGGGGAGGAGGACAAGGAGGAATTGACGGAGGAAGCAGAGCGAATGGTGTTGTCGAACACGGTCTTGATCAGTGGGAAGAGGCAGCTGCAGCAACTTACTCCATCAAGATCATTTCCTCGTCCCCTTCCCTCACTTTCCCGCCAAAATGGGGCTTCCCTTCATGTTCAGTCTCGTCGTGATAATGGCCGTTTGGTTCTCGAGGCTGTCTCGGTGAAGGAACAGAAGAATTTCCGAGCACGGCGAGAAGGCGGACGTCTTGTTCTCACCTTCATCAATCATCCATCTAGCAATGATCACGATGACGAAAGTGATGTAGTGGGGACCGATGGTGGTCCAGCAGATGATGGAGCCACCGATGATAACGAGGACGGAGAGATTGAAGAGAAAGATGTGGAAGCAGGGGAGGTGATGGAGCTCGTCACGGAGGAATTGCCGAAGCTGTCAAGTGGGGAAGTAAGTGTGAATAAGCTGGCTATTCTCACGAATAAATCTGTCGTGTTAGCCGATGGGTACCCCGTGCTGCCGGATAGGCTAGCCGAACTCGTTATCTTTAAGGATATTGAAGACGAGACGGTTCAGGTGCAGGCGTCGTTGTCCCAACTAACCAGGTTAACTCAGCTCATCGTTAGACAACCGACTGTAGGCGCAACTTCCAACGGCGACCGATACCAATTCCTGTGGAAAGCTGAAACTGCAGCAATGATCGATCCGACCGCTGAACAGTTGATCGTCATAAAAGGCTACAACGATAACAACTATGTCATCTCCCAGGATAAGCCGGCGTCCAAGGAGAAACGGGAGTTGTTGGTGCTGACAGCGAACAGTGCGGATTACTTGGTACCACTGATACAGAATTGCAAGGACGCCAGAAGGTCTCTCTTGTTCTTGGGGCCTCATTGCATCGCCACTTCCTAGTGGATCCGACCCTTAATCCCTGCCATAGCCCCACCTAAAACCCTTCCAATGTCGAGTGATTCTAGCTATCCATATTCCTGTAGTGTTTCTGCATGTAACTGGGGTTGAGGCCTTGCAATGCCCTCCTACTCTACCGCACCATAAAATTAAAAAAAGGATCGTCTTTGAAGTTTGACCAAAATATGCACCCCCTTTTCAACCTGCACTGAATGGTGGTGTTGGCCCTTTCGGCCCTTTTGGCTTTGCTTTGGGAAGCCCTAGCCAATGGGGTGTCAACAGAGACTACTACTACTACTACTACATGGGGCCACAAATGCACTGCTGTTTCTGTGAAGACCGCGACCTAAGCTGTCTTGTACTGTCTTCCCTCACTGGCCGTTGATGTCTTTTTAGATGTCACAGGTACTTCTTATATAAATTACATGTGTGCTTACCGATGCGAATCTTCCAAGGAAATGCCGAAGATGATGATCTAGTAGGAGCTTGTCAATCCTCAGGATTGCACGTCTTATCAACTCATCTGGTAATACTCTCGGAATTCATGTGCGAGTGAGAAGAGCCAGCTAACCTTCAAAACCTAGAGGGTACTGGCGTGCTCGCTATTTTTTTTTTTTTCTCTCTAGCTCTAGTCTTGCATTCATTCGCCCACTTTCCTCAGCTTCCAAAAGGTTGAATCCGCCTTTGCCTGCACCTCTCAAAACTCTTCTAAAAGGCTAATGCGACCCTTTGAGCAAAATCTAATCCGGTCCGAATTCAAAACCCCATAGGTATGTATCTTCTAATCCGGTCCCACCAGGAACAGGAATATCTTCTATACCATTAAGGTGAGCCGCCGCCGCCGTCGTCGTCTTCTCAGATTATGAGCCAGTCTAATTTGATCTCAAGTCTAACGGAGATTTAATATAACATCAAATCCAGACCGTTACCGTGTAAAATTTATGCGGTGGAAATTAACGTAGTATCCTTCCCCATTTGAGAAGGGAAATCGCGATCCAAGTGCTTTGAGTTGCTTCCACCGGAGGCTTGAAGATGGGCCGGTGGGCTTTTGATCGTGAAGCCCACTGTCACCGCAATTGGGCCCATCTGTACGTGTGTAGATCTGTATCACCGCGAAGGCTACAAGAACTTAAGCTCAGGTTACCGATAAATAAATAAATATTTGACCATCTTTATAATATTATTATAGTGAATATTGAAGAATTATTTTAGTGTTATTTCCGCGAAAGAGAGAGAGAGAGAGAGAGAGAGAGAGAGAGAGAGAGAGATTAATGATAAAGATGAATTGTGTCGTAAATTGGCAGTTAATTGCAGAAATGCCCCTCTTCGGCATAAGAGCATTTTGATGCCTAGCACTCAAAGTTCAATTCAAGTTAGTTTTTAACCGCAATTCAGTTCGGAAGGCGAGAGGCGGAGAGCGAAAGCAGCGCTCCGAGTGATGGGAGAGACGGCGCAGGACGAGGATTTGCTGCTCAAGAGTTTCCTCGCCGAGGTCAGCGAAGTCGAGAGGGACAACGAGGTTTTGAGGTCTCCCCTTCCCCTCCATCTCCTCTCTCTCAATTCATATGTCTGAGCGGTTGCTTTGCCTCTTCCGTGGGATTTCCGATCGGGCTGTTGATGATATCTGACTAATAGGAGAGCAGAACCATTTCGTACACGCACGTGTTTGTCCTGGGAGACTAGACCTTTTGGCTGATAATTTGATTAATTTGCCGGTGGTGTCTCCGGTTTCAATCGATTGTTGTAGGTTAGGGTTTCTGATCTCTGTACTTCAGCACGTGAAATGCCTCGGTATATGTAGGGATCCCAATTTTTGAGCTGCGGATATTGGTAAATGCTAGGAGGATCTGGAGTTGAACGTAGCGAAGAAAGGATGTCATTGTTGTATTGTTTTCTTGAGTGGGAACTAATTTTCGAGTCCTATGTCAATCAGTGGATCATTCTTCTCCTTCAATCAACTGTTGCACTTATCCCTAATTCTTTTTCCCTTCTCGCCATGCATATAACGTGTCAGTTACATCCCTGTACATTGTTTTTACCATCATTCATTGTGTGAATGAAAGGTTAGTTGTAAGTTAAGCACCAGAAAGTTTAAGAAGCTCATATTGTTGTGCAGTTCACAACATACAGATAAATCCGGAATTGTTGTTTGCCAATAATGTATTCATAACTAAAAGGGCAGATCGCTGCGTATAAAGAAGTTGGCAATTCCCCAAAGTAAATTGCCACCTTGAATTTTTGTTTATCCATTCTTCTACCTCATTTTGGCACCAGACCAGTTCAATGGAAAAGTTAGGGACCTGTAACCTTTACAGGAGTGGTCATTCTTTGGGGCCACTGACAGTGGTGCTGATCTGGAATTAATGAATGCATCCCTATGCTGAGCTATATATGTTCAAATCCATATGTAATTTATGTCAAAGAATTCTAATTTTCTTTTAAAGAAATTCTCTATGTATCTGCAGCTTTTAATTGCTCCTTTTTTTATCAATATTTGAAATTTATATCCCTGTATATTTTAATGGTAATTATAGTGTTCTATTCATCATATTGATCCTTTATCAACCTTCTTTTACTGATGGCTTTTCATTTATTTGGTCCTTTAATACTCCCTTCTCTGGATTTGGGAACAATCAGGATCCTCTCCTGCTTTAAATTAAATCCATTTGAGTATCTCAACCTGCCATTTGATGCTCCTCCAGAGGATGTGAAGAAGCAGTACCGTAAGGTAATCCTTTCCTATGTATGAGATATACTTCTTAATAATTACTACTATAACTTGATATGGAGGCCCATCATCAATTGACATTGAATACTGCTGATGTTAAGTTATCCCTGCTGGTTCATCCTGACAAATGCAAACATCCACAAGCAAAGGAGGCTTTTGGAGGTACACATGTTCATGTTCATGCTCCATCTTATATGATTATTTTTTAGTAGTAGGATAAATGTCTCTTCTTTGTAGTGTGAGTTGGCGTAAATTGCCATCCATGCACATTTAAAGTTTTATTGGTGCCTTGGTTTTTATATGTTAGAATTTTTTATCCCATTGTTGCTGAAATCACTACTAAGCCCATTTTTTTATATCTGGACTGTAGGCTCTCTGTGAGTGGTTATGTTGCATGCTGAAGTTGATAATGAATCTGACTTGTTGAGTCTCGAATGAATATATCATGTATGCCAAGGACTGACTCCTCTTAGAGGCTGGGAATGCTGTAATGTATTGTGCTAGATTGTCATGCTGATTGGAGCTACTAGAATTTATAGTTTGTGAGCACTATGATGAAATGGTACTCATTGCATGAAAATTGCTGCAAAAGAAATAGACAACTAGAAACCTCTTATCTGCTTTGGTAATGTTATAGTATACATTCTTATTGTTAATTGCTCTTTCCTTTGGGCGTTCCTTTCCATGAGCAGCATTGGCGAAAGCGCAGCAACTATTACTTGATCAGCAGGAGCGAGATTATATTCTTACCCAAGTTAATGCAGCCAAAGGTAGTGTCAGAGTTACCTCTTTTAATCCTTTCCTTGTGATCTTACAGATTCTTGATTGAAACTTAGTTGGAAGTATGGGTAGAAGAAACTATTTTTGCAAATACCAGTTAAACCTTTTTGATATATGTGATCATATCTTACTTGGCTCTTCACATGTCAATCCTATATCTTTTTCTTTCCTGTGGATCTGTACTGCATTTATCTCTTTACCAAAATAATAATGGCACATATGATAACTTATTTTGCCTGCTGTTGGATGTTGATGCTCTGTGTTGTTGCTTTTATTTGAAAGAATTATGGATGAGTTCTGTTAAGAAACAAACTTACTGACCATTCAAATCAAATTGCAGAAGAACTTAGAGCAAAACGGAAGAAACAGCTGAAGAAAGATACAGCTTCTAAAATCAAGTCATTGGTCGATGAGGTACTGATCTCTTTTGACTTTGAAATCATGGTTTTCAAGAGAAATATCAACGCCTTAAACCATGTTTTCACTCTCTAAGATCATAGACTTCATTTCTGGAAACAAGAATTTCTTATTGAGATGGATTCTTTCATTGTACAATCACCAAACTAAACTTTATCTCCTGCATGTATCCCCACACCTCCCACCCCCACTCCCTCCCTCCACACCCACCCACGCAAACTGGACCACCACATCCCACCACAGCCACCACCACCACACCCCCAACCACACTCTAGTGGTGGGGCAGCCGGGTCACCGGAGGAACTGATTGGGATGGTGGCTTTGTCTCCCTTTTAATTCTGCTGTTATAGCATAAATTCAAATGCATTGCAAAGTCTTATCTTTCAAAGTCTATCTTTATCTTGTGCAGGGAAAGTATGACCAAAACTATGAAAAATCAGAGGTGTTCCAGAGAGAACTCTTATTAAAAGTTCGAGAAATATTAACGGAGCAGGAATGGAGGAGGAGGAAAATGCAAATGAGGGTATATGCATTTTGTATATGTTATCCTTGTAAATATGCCTTATCTTTATGTATTTTTGCTCTTCATCGGTAAACATTGAGTTGATTTGCTATGAAGATATCTGAAGAGGAGGGTAGACTGAAGAAGGATGAAGAGGAAGCAAAAGAAATGTGGAAAAGAAAGCGTGAGCATGAGGAACAATGGGAAGGAACAAGAGAACAAAGGGTGTGCTTGTTTTCTCCTTTATTTCATGCTCTGCAGGCCATTTTTTTCTCTGTTGGAGCAATTGCATCTGTTTGTTTTCTATGTTTGACTTTTTCATTTGCTTTACATTCTTCATTTGACTTAGTCACTCTTATCGATTGAATGTTCAGTTGCTTTCCACTCTTCATTCAATTTAGTCACTCTTATGTGTTGAAATCCATCAATGGTTTTGTCAGAAGATGTATTTTGAATTTTTAACTAGAATCTAACTATAAATGCTTCTTCCTGCCAAAGGAGAGATTTTAGTATAGTCCGATAAGGGTTCACAAGGAGCATGGATGGAAACTAAGCCATTCTAACCCTGTTTTTGACAGTTGATTAATTTATATGATTAAGGGGTATACATATTTCTAAATGTCAACAATGTGCATCACTTCCATCTCTAGAAGCCCTCTTTCCATAATCTGTTTTCTTGTCAAAGATCTGTTCTGTTGTTCGGTGTTGCTACTGAAGTGCTATATCTTCACTTTCTTGTTGACCTTGTGTATTGCCAGGTATCAAGCTGGAGAGATTTTATGAAATCTGGAAAGAAGGTAAGGTCCCCTTTTCATTTGTCAACATGCATGTGTAATGCGTATGCTAGTAATCAGTCCATTCGTGAAATGGGGTTCAAGGTTGGTCATTTTTGCATCAGTGGTTCTGTTTGAACAGCCAAAACTCGATAATATCCTAGTATGATCTCCATGTCGATTATGCTTAATAATGGACTCACAACATGTGTATGAGCAGGTCAAGAAGGGAGAGATGCGCCCTCCGAAGCTCAAGACAGAGGATCCCAATAAATCTTATGTTCAGAGACCGGTGAAGAGAGGTTGACAGCACGACTGCGATCAGTATTGGCTTGTTATCATTTGTACCGTTGGCATGTGTTTATTATACTCTCTTCATCATGCAGAAATACCTACTGTTAAAATTGATGGAGATTAGTTTGATAAGGCGCCTCTTAACCGCTTTAGTGAGAAGGGTAAATTAGTGAGATTAGTACACCAGAAGACCCTTTCTTCTTTATTGGGTAAATTTGACTTGGGGAGGGCAGGTAATTGGTCATGCGTTAGCATTTTCATCATCCAGGATAGGCGATGCTCTGATGCTGGGCCTGAGGGGCTCTATCAACGATTGTGAAGTTGCGTTCTGAGCAGAGATAAGCCGGACGAGGACGCCTGCTGTCCTAGTGGATCAGAATAATATGCCTACGGTGCCATAAATCAAACGACATAGAGGGCATTGGGTTCTTAAGGGGCCCATATCTGTCGGCCCATAGCTTGTAAGTCTGTCGGGCCGTTTGGGGGGCCGATTTGTTAAGTCTTCCATTGAGCCTATATGTTCGGCCTATATAGGCCCCTTTTTCAACTCATAGGTGGGCTGGCCGATTGAGGCTCACTCTGGGTTCGGCGCTTCGGGCACAGGATGTGGGTCACATAGATGGGACAGCCCGTTGGGCCTCTCATTGGACTGTCTACTGGAACCATTAACGCTGGTCCAGTGGGCTTATAATGTGGGTCTACTGGTGGACCAGTAGAATGGCCAAATTGTGGGCCAGTTTTTTTTTATCATGATGGGCCATTTAGTTGGGCCACTTGGTGGGTTAGTCTAATTTATGCTGGTGGGCTAGTCTAATTTACTCTGGTGGCCCAGACTGTGGGGCATAGACTGGGCTGGCATGTTAGCCTGCTAGCACAACCGACTTCGGTCCGCATGTGGGCCTCGGAGGGTCACAATACTGGGCCCCCTAATAGGCCATTTCTTGGGCCCCTTAGTGGGCCCTACTCGATCAGAATAATATGCCTAAGGTGGCATAAATCAAACGACATAGAGGGCATTGGGTTCTTAGCGGGCCCATTTCTACGGCCCATAGCTGGTCAGTCTGTCGGGCCGTGTGTGGGGCCGGTTTGTCAAGTTTTCCAATGGGCCTATATGTTCGGCCTATGTAGGCCCCTTTTTGACTCACAGGTGGGCCGGTACATTGAGGCTCACTCTGGGTTCTGCGCTTTGGACACGGAATGTGGGCCGGGCCATATAGATGGGACAGCCTGTTGGGCCCCTCATTGGATTGTCTAACGGTACCATTAAGCCCGGTCTACTGGGCCATTGCCCACAATGTGGGTCTACTGGTGGACCAGTAGAATGGCCTAATTGTAGGCCAGCTTGTTGGTCATCATGATGGTCCATTCTGTTGGACCACTTGCTGGTTTAGTCTAATGTAGGCTGGTGGGCCAGCTTGTGGTGCATATGCTGGGCTTGAATGTTGGGCCTTATAGCACAAAGCCTTTGGTCTGCATGTGGACCTCACTGTAGGCCTTTTTGTTGTGCCTCTTAGTGGGCCCGAAATATGGCTTCACAGCATGCACACGTGTCGAGCTTGTTATTAGCCTGTTCATTGGGCTCATAGTGGGCCAGCTTCAGGCCGCGTAATGATTGTGCCTTTTGGTGTGCCAGTCCATTAGGCTTGCCGGTGTGCCAGTTGGCTAGGCCGTTCAGTGAGCCGGTCCATTGGGCCTTTTAGTGCATCCGTCTGTTGGGCCACTGGTTCCATGAAGCCATGGCCGAGTATCTCAGCGGGTTGAGGGCCCACTAGGACCCAGTCGTCTGATTGAACCTATAGTTTGTGTGCCTATCTAAGTGCCTTACCACAAACTTCCTCGCTTTCTTCCCATTTGCATTTGTAAAAGCAAAGAGAACAAAGGGCTACAAAGAACCTAAAAATTCATGGCGCTAAACAAGGAAAAAAAATTCAGAATATAGAGGCGCAGTATAAATGATAATATCTACTCAATATGGTAGCCTCCAAGTGGCTGCTCAACCTACAAGGCGTGAACTCAATCATGGTACATTCAAAATATTACGCCCGAAACTTTCAGCAGCCGTCATGGTATATGGAAGACCTTCTCAAGGGTGATATCTGCTTTCAGAATTCTGTAGGTGCTGATTTTAATCATCGGAGAACATTGGAAACCCAGCTGGAAGCATGAGACATTAGTAGATATATACTTACGGACATCATCTAAGGGAGTTCTACCTCTAAATCCAAGCAAGAAAAACTTGATTGTTCGCTAACTGAAGCCTACCCTCTAGTGAGTGTAAGAGGTCGATCAGCATTAAGCTCCTGGGCTTATTCTAAACCAATTTAAGATCACGTAAACCCCCCCAAAAGGAGAACAATAAAGTACTGTAGCAGGGACCAAAGATGAAATTCTTACATTATTTGAAATGGTGACTCGTAAAGCAGTAAGAATTTTCATCCATGAATCTTCTACCTGCTCGGGTGGTTCCTCGACAGAATGGTTTAGCTGGGGGTGGAGGATAAATGAGTTCTGGAACCACAACTGATCTCCTTCCAAAACTAATGCCACCCCTGGAAAGGAAAATCCACAAAATCTCACGCTCCATCTATTTTTCAGCCCCCCATGTAATGATTGAGACAACCTAAGACCCTCGCCTAAAATGCAAAGCATAAGCAAACTTAGAGAGAGCTCTCGTGGAACAACCAACTTCTATACATCATAGATACGACCTTATAAGGTCAAAAGATCTTTTTCCGTCCTCACGTGTAGCTCTGTCATAATTTACGAGGACTATGGCTTATTATTCTTAATAAGAATTAGATTCACACATTTAACTAAAATTCATAATGAATTAGGCATGTAAAACCCCAAATTATGTGGGCATAGCCAACTCCTTTCACCAAAAAAGATGGGAAGAGTTTAACAAGCAGGATGTATTAGTACCGCATAGACCACCATGTTTCTAAAATAGTAGAAATAAGACAATTAGAAATTACACATGAATTTTAGGAAATTTTGCAGTTAATCATGTGAGATGTACTAGCTGATAATCTACTCCTCCAGTCATAAACAAATCAAAGGTGCTAAACTATTCTATCATATACCAGAAGAAGGCACACCAATTGAAATCTTTCTAATACCCAGCAAGAAAATCCCGATAGTAGCAATTACTGTTCTTTTAAGACTAATCATTGAGCCAGCCATCAATTAAATCTCACTATTGAACAAAGAATTTACTCACCATATTATTAGCATCCCTGCCTCCACAAAGTAGATGACTGAATGCCATTGAAGCATGCACTTGCAGTTGCATTCCTGTCAAAATGTAAACTGAAACAACTGCATCATGAATTAATGGCCTATGTCTTGACATGTGTATCTGCTCCTAGCATGTGAATAAGAGAGCAAGTGGGGGAATAGGGAGGGCTGACATGCGTCGTAAAGGCCCTTTCCCTTCTTCCAACTTATGCCATTCATAGGGATTGGCGGCCATGTCAAGTGCCCATACATCAGCCAAATGGAAAATTTCTGAAAACTAACCACTAGTTTCTTGTATGTTCTAGAAACAACAGATCTAGACATGGCCATGGCAGCAATGACAATACCAATGCCAGCCCAACGATCCTTAGACACAACTGTAGCCACATATGATATTCTTGGAGTTGGTGATTGACCAAGAGGAGCAATCCTGCTAATTAGTTTAATGAGCCAAAATGGAAATGTTCAACAGAAATATCATGGTTGATAAAATGATGGATCCTGGACAAGAGACTGGCTAGGTCCATTTATTCATCAAAACATCATAAGTGTGCACATCAGTTGTCAGATGAGCAAGTCCAGAAACTCAAAGTTCAAAATGATAAGACCATGTTTAAGCACAAAAAAGTTTCCAAGTGAGAGTACATGAAATATTATCCTCCAAAAACAACATAAAGCCATTTCTACTATTCTTAACCAGGGACATCACAGCACAAAATGCATGTCCAATGAACGCATTTAAACTACTGGTTTCAAATGCCAAGAATTCAATATTAGGCAGTTGAATTGACATCCATGCATATGATAGAACCAAAAATACAACGACACTGGGTACAGATTTTCAGTCCATCTTTATACCATGATAAATGTGATTTTGTCCTTAAATTTCAAAGAAGCCAAGAAAGATCCTAGCAATCCCAGGAAGTATGGTCCATATTTTATCAAAATTGTGATATCACCATGAGAAAGATGATAGTCATGAATCATCTCTACGTGCTTAGTCATACCGAAAAGAAAATTGAGATAAGAAGTTCATGTCATTCATATTCAAGGAATTTCAACAAGGTGACATGCCACTGAACCAAAATGTCTTAGTAGGCTGACGAAAAAGGAGGAAATTATGCGTGCATCAGGATTTGAAGGTAAGCTCAACGAGCAACTGAATACGCACAGAATAGCTAAGGCACAAAAATAGCATAAACAGCATTGCACTTGAAATAAAAAAATATCAACAAATAAGATACTCCGACAGATAGGATACGGATTTCAGTACTTCCAGCTGGTGAAGGAGGCCAAGCAAACAATATCTGCCTCGACCCTATATATATTGGCTTGCCCTCTTCCCCTACAGCATCGACAGCAGTCAGCCATGCCCACACCTTGGTCCAGGGCAGTCCTTCCTCTCTGTTACTGCATTCCCCTACAAGTAAGTTGGCGTATGAGAAGGAGCCACCCTAGGAAGAGGCGTTGGTGGATTCTCTCCGAGTTGCTCTCTCTCCATCACCATCTTTGAAATTGGCGGGCAGACATCAACTCCGTCCTCCACTTTCAGCTCACAATTGGCCTGTAGAACCATCCGCAACTCCAAGGACATCATATCATAAGCGTTGCTGGAGCCTCGATTTCGAGATGTAAGCCCTAATTCAACATTTCCAATGAACATCACGATCCAATCACAAAAATTAGTCCTCCGTACCTCTAATTCTAGCTCCAGAGAATCGCAATGTGGATTCATCCGCGAGAATCAAAATCCAAGGAGCTCAAGACGAAAATTAAGCCGAAAATTGCCGATGAATTTCTCTACCGACGGAAGGTCGTCGAGCAACTCGGAATCGGGACAAAGACAACCAATCACACAGAAAATCCCAAAGTAAAAAGAATTCCCCTCTCCGTCCACCAAAAAAATCGCCGCATCCTCCCCGTAAATGTGATTAAATCTACCATTTTCATGTTTCTTTCCTCTATCTCTCACTCATCCTGTCTGCGAACGAACGCTATCACAGCATCTGCATCTCTCTGTCTCTCGCTGCACTCTCAACCAGAAGAAGGCGATTACAGGGATCAGTGTATGGACTTTTGTGCAGAATAGCGGGGGAAAGGCGCCGTCCGCCCCCGTCAGAGGGAGATGGTTCGTTGCCGGCTTAAGCGGGAGTTAATATAATTTGAAGTTTGAGCATTGGCGGTGTTCACCAGCTCCCTCCTCCAATTCTGTGTGGAGAAAGCCAACGCGCCAAACAGGATGTTTTCATCCACGCGCTCACACCTGTGCTTCGTTTGCTGTTCTCCTCCGTTAAGCATTAGCATGAGATGTCGTAGCTTTCCAAGATCAGCTGGACAAGGCCCATCAACCGGGAAGGCCCAATGGGCTAGTTCATGTATATTGAGGAATGGGCGGGGCCCATTAAACATCATCTTCCTCACGTGTACTGTAGAGGCCGCAAAAGGACTGGTGAGGAAGGGAAGCAGAGCAGAGCAGCAAAGCAGGATTAGATAACTTGCGGGCGGAGAGCTCCCTTCCCCTCCGAGAGAAGTCATCACTCACCATAGACCCTCTCTCTCTCTCTCTCTTTGTGAAAAGCTTAAATAAGTTCCAGTTTGTCTGTTTATCGAAGCTAGAATCTTTGTCGGAGCTCCCGCTGTTAGAGCAATGGTGATTAAGCTGAGTTTGCCCATGTAAATTTGATGGGTTCGCCATGGGAGCTCAGAAAAGCGTCCACGCGGGCAAAGGTCTCTTCTTTCTTCATTGATACCCGATAATTCATTTCTGAGTTTCATTTCCTTCTGACTCAGCAATTCAATTCCCGACAGCCAAAATTGACGTTAACGTCGATCTAACTCACCGGCTATGCGCATGCCTGATGCTGCCCCCGTTCAGGTTCTTTTTTTTTTCCCAATTTCTTCCTTATTTCTCGCCAAATATATTTCTATTTGCTGAGAAAAGGTGGAAAAATTAATGAGAAGATAGCGGTTGTGTCCCATCCAATTCTTGCTTGTTTCCTGGAATACATAGAAGGAGAAATGGGTAGTGCATTTAAAGTAGTTAGTATTAACTATTATATATCTTTCAGGAGCTCTGGGAGTCCCTTATCACTGATTATTGGGAGGTAGGATTCTGTGCTTTTATTAGTGAGCATAGTGCACTGCACTGAATAATTGTGCGTTCCATGCATGTTGTTTTGCACGTCTATTATATGTTATAATAATGTGGGTCTATCCGCTTTCTTCTAGTTTTTGCCTCAAGCACCCAAACTTATTTGGTGGGAGCGAGAAGCTTGATGTTTCATGGGACAAGGGTCTCTATGATTCAAATGCTTTGATAGCTTACAGGAGGCCAAGACCAGAATGGCTTTCCCAGCAGTCGTTTGTTATTCAGGTCAGTTTCTCCTACGCAGCTACTGCATTGAGCCTTCTAGGTAATCGACTGGACTTGCTCATTACTCATTAGCTTTAGTATAAGACTGGAAAGTAGGAAGAAAATATAAGATTTTGAAGAAATAGTTTTGTTCTATGTTTAATGAGATTAGCGTGTTATTTGGACAGCATTCTCTCACCCCAGAGATTGGGGTTCATGGCATGCCCATGGACAACTTTTCCCGTTCAGACAGTGGAGGTGTGAACCTGTCTCAGTTTTCAGTTGGGTTGGATCTAACTGAGCCTGCGAACTCCAATTGGAGCAGTACAACTAGTATCAGATTTAAGGTATGTTTGATCTTTTTAATAATTTGGGTATTCTGTAAGAAAATTACATTAATCTAGCAGCAAGAGTGTACAAAAAGGAGGTCAAAACTCTACATGTTTCAATGATAGTAGTTCTAGATAAACTTATCGTTATTATTCTTGCAGCATGTCCGTCCAGTTAATGATGATGGGCGATCCATAAGCAGGGATCTTAATGGATTGCCTGTCACATACAGGTAATTGAGGTTTTACATTAGAGTTCCTGGATTTATGGATAGTATTCCACTTATCAGTAACACCTGGTATTTGATTTAACGTAGTGGAAATTCCCATGATAATATGGTAGTTCTGAAGCAAGAATCTCATTACGCGAGGGCAAATGATCGCAGCTTTTTCCGTGTAATATATTTTCACTTACTTGGTTTGTCAATTCTGTATGTTATATTCAAGTTTCTAGAAATATAATTGTAATGGCTTTGGTTCACTAATTTGTATTGCTTTCAGATTAGTTTTCAAATAGAGCAGGGAATCCCACTTCTTTCTAAGTGGATAATATTTAATCGGCTCAAATTTGTCGCATCAAAAGGAGTTAAAGTGGGACCTACATTTCTCTTGACTAGGTGATGTTTCCTTCCTTACATTTCATGTGCTTCTTCATTAAATCTTGCATCAGAAACATGCTTGAAATTTTTTTAAGTTGTTACAGCAGTCTGGTGGTTTTCTTGTTGTGGAGAGAGTTGAGCAAGACTCTCTTAGTTTTGGATACCATTAATTGATATACAAGTTACAGTCCGTTCTTTGTAAAACCTTCTTAACTGTTTTCTTTTTTTGTTTTTTCAAATCTTTACAGTCTAACAGGAGGTTCAATTGTAGGAGACATGGCTCCTTACCAAGCATTTGCAATTGGAGGTCTGGGCAGTGTTCGGGGTTATGGAGAGGGTGCTATTGGGTCTGGGAGATCATGCCTTGTTGCTAATAGTGAATTAACATTCCCTCTGGTGCGTGCTAACTCAGGTGTCACGCTACTTGGTTCAAGTCCCATTTGTCCTGTCACAGTTTAAAGCATTTGGACTCCCTTGCCATGTTTCTTGCGTATTCTTTTTTCTTCTACAATCGACTGAACTCTGTTCGAAGGCTTTGTTGGATTAAACTGCACTGAATCCTATGGGTTTGACATTTTCATTGTATCCATTCAGAACAAGATGATGGAAGGAGCTCTTTTCTTGGACTGTGGAACTGACTTGGGATCTGGTCATCATGTTCCTGGTAACTCCTTTGGGTTTTGATTTGAAGTTGCAGAATGAAATCCTCTCTCCTTTTGTTAAGAAACATGAGATGTTATGACAGAAAATAGTTTGTTGTTATGAATAATAACTGATAGCTATGGTTGGTGGACAACCCTTTCCCACAATAATGCTGGTCTCTCTTGACCATAGATCAGAAACTGTGCAATCTTCGAATGGCAAAGTTGCAGTGTACTATTTTCCTTAAACTGCTTGAGTTACTGTCTGCATTTTTGTCGATGACCGTCCGTTGCTGCCTCTGCTAGTATGATGGTTCATCAGACTTTTTATTGTCCAACAATATAAATCTTTTAATTTTATCACTCTTCACTTCTGGAAAAACTACTACTTCTTCAGGTAATCCAGCACTGAGGCAGGGGAAGCCAGGTTCAGGACTAGGACTCGGGTATGGCCTTCGTTTCAAGTCTCCATTTGGTCACTTTCAAGTCGACAATGCCATCAATACTTTTCAGCAGAGGACAGTATATTTTGGCATCAGCAACCTTGGTTCATGATATGTCTTGGGTCTGTTAAACCTCTTCTGAAGTATGCTTATCGGGTTTGAGACAAATTGTCTCTTGGCGATTGATTGAGCGGCTTCTTGAGTACAGTTTGGAGAGACAGCAGATGGCTAGATTGCTGGAAAAGGGACACACTATATACTTGGAGAGTGCAGAGATCTGAGAACTGTGAACTATTTGCAACAACATTCGTTCCTTTTTTTTCTTTTTCTTTTTTTTACCTCCAAGCTACTAAGGCAATTTCTTTATAGTAAAATTTTCATTCTGCTCCCTCAAGGCTTACATCAGTCCACTTTAAGCCATGAAGTTTGCACCGCACCAGAGTGATTCACCCTTCACTTCAGCAAGTGTCTCCAAAGCGAAAAATAAATAGAGGGACTCCATGGAGATTGATCTTACAGTGGGACTGGAGAAGGATCGACCAAAAATTTTGCACAGTCAGGTGCAACTTACCCACACCCATGGAGGTTGAGGGCCCAATTCAGCGTCTCCATCTTCAACCAACAGAGGACAATGGATATAAAACATTAACAAACCGACGACATTCTTTGAAAATACTTCACGTTTCTGATCTTGTGGTTGGTACAACTACCAACGTGTATTAAACCAACTACAATCCACTAGAGGAAGATGAAACCGTCACGGTAGTGGCTGGCTCAACTTTGACAAATCAAACCTTTTGATCACTTCCACTGGTTAGCAGCATCTCCTGCGACAGAGATCATCTATATACAGCTTGAAGTACCAAGGGATTCTTACACAAACTGCTTGACAGATTTTGACGGATTTATATTGTCTCCTGCAGAAATTTTTGGTCTTTCCTTGATCGTCGTCCTTTGAGAGCTCAGTGTCCCTCTGACGGATGTTCGACCCTGGGCTTGTGCTGCTCGAGAACCACCACCACCCCCTGATTCAAAGGCCAGTCAAGTAAATGGTGACCACAACTGCCAAATATTTCCCATCACTGAAATATATGCAACGCTTAAATAAGTATAAATCTATAATACATCAGGGGAGGGAGGGAGAGGGAGAGGGTTTACCTGTATTGGATAGAGACAGCCGTTTCTTCACCAGTTTATCCGATTGGGTTGACATCTCCTTCGGATTGCTATTTGATCTCAAACCAATACCTGGTCTAAACCTGACTTCTTCAGCAACATTATCATCGCATGGTGGCTTGTCGTGTGCTGATGGGTTCTCTTCCAACGTTGTTCCCAACTCACCAGGAGAAAAACTGCAGCCATCGGAATGAGGAGGACCCATTTTTGGGGCTGAAACAGTTACTGAAACCAATTTCTTTCCAGAAGCTTTTGCACTAGGTCTTGTGCCACTATAGTAACTACCAGAAGGTCCCTTCTCCCAAATCATTACATCCTCCCAGAGATTAATATCAAGAAAGCGGTCTTCCCGTGGGCGCACAGCCATCCATCGCTCCAACCAGTTCCAGCCCCAGCTGTTTTTATCAGGTTCAAACCCTGCAGGTTTAGCCTGCTGCCTTGAACTTGCTTGCCATTGCACAAATAGAACAATGAAGCTCACTCAGTTAATTCCCAAGGAGATACTTATGTGCAATAGTCACTGGTTAAATATGAGTTCTACCTGGTGGGCCAAAGCATATGCCATTGCTCTGTTGCGCTTAGCTGCAGCTTCTTGCTGTTTTAGCAATTTTGCTTGGATATCTTCAACAGATCCTATGCTGTCGCACCAACCCTCCTGTTTCACAGGCAAGAGTATTATACATATCATGGACAGGATTGGAATCCCATAGTACTCACCATTTATTAAAACAGCAGCAAAATCTGAGCATTAGAAAAACTGTCTCGAGAGTCTCACAAAGTGCAAGCTCAGTAAATTATTATCACAGCACAAAGAATAGTGCCAAATAATAGGTTATCACTTACTTCAATTTCACAAACACCAGCATCATTTGCAAGTTGTTGCTGAAATTTCTCTTGGGTTGCTTCACTTTCCAATGCCAGCCTTACACACCTTGCTCGGACATGAGCTTGAACTCTCACTAGAGCTTGCATACATCGTAGAGTAATCGCAGCTTGTTTTCTGACAGCATGACCCCTAACAAGAGCTTGAAGCCATACCAATCCTTTCAAAGCCCTCAGGGCTCTTCTAGCCTAATGCAAGTGAGAGAATGAAATCAGTTTACAGTTCCAATGTAGACAACCATATAGATCTGAATCGTTGGGGATAGAGCCAAAAATATGTATCTGGTGCATGAGGGAACATTACTCTTTTGATCATTGCAAGTTTCATGAGTTAGTTCTCAACATTAATTAATAGAGTATTCAGCAGACATGAAGGTAAAACTATCCAATTCAAGATGGAGACAATCCACTGCACTATATAAGATCGCCTCAAGACTTGGGAATGGCAACAATCCTTAGGATTAAATATATCACATCCTTATATATTTTGAATTTTGAAATTCCAAACAGTACTTTTGTGTCCACCATCCATCTAATGTACTATCTATCAGATCACAACAATATATTTTTCCCCCTAACAATACAACAGCAGTTTCCTTCTTTTTCCAGACAATAAGGTGGAGGTACCACAGTTTATACCAGAAATCCTCTGAATGTTGTCTGGATACGTGTTGCAGCCCGCTCAGCTCTCAGAGTTTGTTGGCTATGACTTGCTTCCTGTACTTGGAATGAACCAGGAGTGCCAATAACAGTTGTGGAGTTTGGCTCTTCGACATGAGCAGCAGAATTGCAATAAAACTCAGCTCTGAAACTGTCTTCAATCTCAACTGAATGCTTTCTCCGATGAACCTTGCTTCCCGCAGATTTCTACAAAATTATGAGTGATGGACTGAACGGCTTATTTAATGTCTTATCTGATAAATCACAAAATAGGAGAAAAGGGTACCCACATTTTCATCCTTGACAGAAGAGGGCAACTTCTTCAACTTTTTCAGACCAACCAAGGCTTTAATCCATTTGCCATAGATATCCATGGTGACCCTAACTATAGATCAACTCAACAAGGCCCTGAAGGAAGAAAATACATCCACATCTTAGTATGCAAACAGCTAGCAGATAAGTTTCAGTAAATTGGGAGGGGTTGTAGCGGCAGCGGAGATGCCCACAAATTGCACTTAAAGAGACTTCAGCGTATCAAGAAATTGATTCAATAATTGCTGAATTTCCTTAAATGAACCAATTCAAATGACCAATTAACAGTTACCTTTTTACCTGAAAAATATCTAGTTGGCTCCCTCATAACCAATATAGGTGATAATTAGCTAAATTAGCAAAAAAATTTCAAGAGAAACATATAGTTATAATAATAAAAAGGCAAAATAAGTAGCTTTAACGGCCACTTTTAGATACAAGTTTTTGAAAAGAAATCTGTTGCTTCATGGACATAATTTCCAAGAACAAAGTTTCCACAAAAGCAGCAACATATTTCATTTGGTTCTTCCACTGTCATGAAGCCAAAAAACCTGATCATGGAGACATGCAGCACTAATGTCTCTGCTAAGTACTTCATCCATGTTGTATACAATGCATCAAAGACAAGGAAAGTGTGAACATATACCAGTCACAAGTCTGTCTTTAAGATCCAAACAAATAATATTTAGAACTGTTATCTAGTTATTTGCACAACACAATAAGTGGTGAAGAATGACAAGGTTTATTGCTGGCAGCTCAGCCACTCGAAAAGCGGACAACTGATACACTGCTTAAACAGAGATGGCGTTATGGGCACCGTCGCCTTCACACCAAACACTGACAGCACACAGCGATTGAGAAACGACAGCGATACTGAACATAATATCATGTTAGGGCTGGCTGGCTGGTTGCAATCAGATGTTGAGTGAAAGCTCAAGTCGATGCAGCAAAAGGAGGGTGGAACTAGCAAAAATCCACATCTCTATCTCTGCTACAATCCTCGAATTGCAGATTGAGAAACACAAACAACATACAAATGCCAAATGCAGCTAGAACAATCGTTGAAAGGGCAGAATGCGACTAACTCAGTGTGCACGCAATGGAGACAAACAGCTCAAAAGCTGAAACGAGCTAAATTTCACCTGCAACAATGAAAAGATGCGTGCCGGCTGAGTGAAAATAGAGAGTGCAAGAGCAGATTTGAGGAGGTGGAGCAACGCGGAAGCCGATTGATAAATCTATCAATGAGCCAACGAATCCAAAGCGTCGTTCACCATCAACATCATTTGCCTCTCTGACGGGACAGAGATAACGACAGCTACCATCAAAAGCTCTGAGCTCCTCAGCTTCAAGGTGGCGATGGAATGAGATAGCAGACGGGGAGAGAGAGAGAGAGCTGCAGGGGAAGCTAACGTGCGCCTGGGAAGTTGGCGAGGAGCCAAAGAGCCCACACGACGTGGTGTCCGGAAATTAGTTAATCGTCAGGTCCGGTCGCCGTCAGGTCCCGCAGACGGCCAACGAGTCAAACCACGGGATGCCATTCCCGCCGTGCCGTTCGACTGACTCTCCCTCTCCGCTGAGCGCGTAGCTCGTCTTTTAACTTCAAAAAACACCATAAACAAATGCATACTCACCAAAAACTAGGAACTTTTCATCTGCTGAACATTTTTCCAATGGACATGTTACTTTTCCCAGTATTGTGACCGTGAATGATGATCAGTGGCTTCCGACACCCTTGATATTGATGTTCTACCCTAAGCAGTAGATTCTCTACTACTCAAAACTTTCAAAACGAGTAGGTATGAATCCTGGTTCAATTCTACACCCACTTATCAAAAAAATATATGTAAATAATAACCCAGATTACTTCACGTTAATAATAGATAATCAGCCCTCACTTACATGCTATTCTGAATCTGAAATAATACAGTTTTATGCTGGACCAACCGAGAAGACCGTTTACTGATTCTCAACTCAAGTCGTAGAGAGCCATGAAAGGCATGAGGACGCTACCCATCCAAAGCTTCCCATCCCTCTCTTCCACTTCACTGACAGCTCTGACAACCTTTCCTTGGCTATCCTCCAGCACTTGCAGCAGTTTCCCTTCCGGGCTGACCTTCATGACCACTGCATGGAGTCGACCTCCAGTATGGAGGAGATACTGGATTTTTGCGGGGATGGGGAGTCCAAGGATGAACTTCCGGAGCTTTGGGTAGAGAGCGCATAGGTAAGTGTAGAGAGATCGGCGGGAGTGGATCGCCACCCAGAACTCACCATCCTTGTTGGTCCTCACATTGTCGGGAAAACCAGGAAGGTTGGTGAGAATTTCGGACGTCCCAGCCTTCTCGCCTCTCAACCAATACCTCCTGAGTCTACAATCACAAATGGAAGAAGTTCTAGTGATCTAGTTTTAACATGAAAGTGAGAAGAGTATACCTGACCATTTCCAAGGACTCTGCTCAGAGGTGATAGCAGAAATAGGATCATTTACCGAAGAAAGGAGAAGGAGAAGACTTACCGACCAATTGACCCCTCGCAGAAGACAAAAAAGGAGCCATCCTTGCTTAAAGATACACCATTCGGGAACTGGAGATTCCTCGTCAGGACGGTAGTCTCCTTTGTGGTCGGATCGTATCTCAGTAACCGCCCACTGTCCTCCCCCGAGAAAACCAAGTGCAGGAAGTTCCTGCAATAAGGTAACCAGTCAGAATCAAGTTCGACCTAACATGCAGAATGGATTATTAGAGATTTCTCTTAGTCCATTTTGACTGAAATAGGATGAGAATGGAAATAAGTCACTGCCTAAAATAGTAGTCCTCTATCCATGAGGAGATTTAGTTAATCGTTCTCAATCCTTCATGTTGAAAACATAGACTAAGCGTAAGGGAAGTAGGACTCTAGTCCAAGTCAACGTTGGCCACACCAAGCATTACAAAGTAAGCCACATGGTCTCAGCAGTAGAATCTCATTATCCATAATTTGAACTTGAATCGAATTCCCATAACCTCCTCTGGTACTTGGTGCTGCTATCCGTGAAATAAACATTCCCTTCATCGTCAATATCCAGATCGTTGGTGAATCCAAACGGAACTCCTTCAGCTTCAGTTGCCAGCGACGCCGCCAGGCCTCCTCCAGGGCCCACTTTCATTAGCCCGAAATACGCATCCGCAATGTACAGCTCACCGGTTCTCTTGTCGAATCGAAGGCCAAGGGGCCTCCCACATATATGCTCGTGCTTCAGGTAACCCAGAGGCGACGACTGCATGCCGCATAGTTCCGACCTACAAACAGGTAGGCAGATGCGAAGAAAGAAACATGACAAACGCCTTCTCATATGAACACTTCCCAATGCATTCCGGTGAATTCTCCAAGTCTATAGCATCTCAATTCTCGAAACACAATAGAAGCTCGATGTTTAAGTACCGCCATGAAAACCACATCACAAGCAAACCACGCGGCAGAGAAAAAGCTGACCTGTTGTGAGAAGTATAGGCGAAATCGGTCCACGAGCGGCCGTCCCAGAACAGAATTCGGCCATCGGCGACGCCGGTGTAGGGGCCGCGGCCAAGCGGGTCGAATGCTATGCTCTCGGGGCCCTGGATTTGGTTAAGGAACTTGATTTCAGACCCCTGAAGGAGATTACGGGCGTCCCTCTCAGAAGGCACCTCGGACCAAGGCGGCACGTCCACCTTGACAGCCTCGAAGTCCGGAAAGCCATGCAGGGCGCTGTGGTGGAAAGGGTCCAGGCCGCAGTACAGGGCGGCGAGCAGGAATATTCCGGCGAAGACCCCGGCAGGCGACATCGCCACCGTTCAACGCATTGGAAAGATCGCAGAGCCCGTTGTAGTCTGGGTTGAGCTAGGTTGGCCCGTTGTATCAGATTGGGTTGAGTTATTTTTCCCTCTATCCGCGAGTCGGTTTCTTCTCTTGGAAAGGTTTATGTATAACGGACCAAGCCATGCCGATGCTGTAAAGTGGAAAGGCCCATTAACTCACTGGGCCTCCTTCAGGCCCACAAATTATTGGGCCGTAAGCCCAGTACCATTGCTTGCCTGAACGAGCTAATTGAAGGAGCAGCTTCTACTTCAACTTCTCTTCCAATTATTCAAAGCACTATGCATATTCACATATTTTTGCCAGATAAGAATTTGGCAGGAAAGTTAGGGAGCAGAAAAGAATAGGTCAATGAGCCGATTGATATCCCGGCGTTTGGTCGATGTCTCTCGGCATCACCGAGGTGGGGAGGAGAAGTTTCTTTGTGGGAGAAAAAAGGCTACAAGGACTTGTAATACATGGAAAGGGGAAAGCAATCACTCGTTTGCTCTAATGGGCAACCTCTCACCGACCTTTCCTATTACCAATCTCAGCCAATACTTCTTTCCAAGGGGGGAAAGATATATACTTGGAAATGTAATTAATGAGAAAAATCACAAATGGTCCATGACACGACGATTTCGTAAAATGGGGGGGGAAATTACTAATTATATAGCTCAAACTAACTTATAATATGGTGAGATTGTAGGCGATTGCGATTGACGTCCATTGACCCGATTGTAAGAGTTCTATTGGTGCTCCGGTAAACTCGAATCGCTAAAGAATCTCCCTTGCAAAAAGGGATTTAAGTTCATGAACGTAACTTTTGAAGGGAAATCATTAAATGCCCAAATCTTGTCATGTGGCGCGACAAGAGAGAGTCAATATGGCTGCTCTGATTGACACTATCATGTACTTTACTTGAGCGATTGCGGCTCGCTCTTGAATTAGAAGCGATTTGACTAATATCCTCTCTTTTTTCCCCCCCTTCATGTTATAATGTGAGAAATACCGCAAAATCTCACGGATCCTAAAAATAGTGGTTAATTAGGAGGAGATTGAACTATCTGAACATTGAATGACACCCATAAACTCCCATATGGGATTGCCGAGCTGGGGACAAAGATTGGGAAGGAATTCACACACAACTATCCATGATTCATAACGTGTGGTCGTCCTTTGGCACAAACTGTAGGTCACACGTCTATTATAGCTGGCTAGGTCTGTCTGAAAAGCTTATAAATTAGATAGGCATACATGCATATCGCCTGTTGAGCTTGATAACCCCACCTAGCAATCAATGCATCTAAGAGGGAGATCAACATTAGAATAGTCGGGGTCGGATTAATGGAAGATGGATGTGTAACTGCGTGGTATAACGCAATTAGACCCGATTGAGACCACACACTACGGCGACCGACCGGTCTATAGAATTCTGTCCAGCTCGACAGCAGCAATAGTGTAGAGCTCCTCAGCCAGCTGCATGCACTCTTTGGGATTGCCAAAGTGAAGTAGCATTCTACTAAACGGATCCAATGAATTCAGAAGATTCGATGATTGCGCATCGTCAAAGTATTCGCATAAAACGCAAGCTGTCTGCATTCAAATCTATATCCGACTGTTTTTGTCTCAGAATGCATGGGCTTGAAAATTTTAAAAAATGATAATTAATAATCGGGATTTTTAGATGAAACTATTTGTATTATGAATAATTATATCGTCATTTCTATTGGATAATGAGGACAATCCCCATGTGTTGAACTCCAAAGTGGAATCTTCGCAAATTAACAAATAATTAATAATTGTTCCAAGTTTTTTTTGTGTTATAAATTACATATAATTGAAAGATTTGTTTTTTTTTTGTTATCTTAAAATAATGCTTTATTTGATGGAACTTGGAATATTCCATAAGAAATCATAGTTTCCAACTTTTGCTACAAACAACAATTTCAAAATCTTTATAGTAGCTTAAAATAATTTCCTATAAATCATTTCTAAACATATCAAATTTCCAACTTTGATTTGCACACAAAAGGAGAAAAAAAAAGACTCACTTCTTTCTCTGTATATCAATAAGTGATGGATCTTATACTGGCAGTGACTGTAATTATTATTGATAAAGACATAGATTTCCTAGTCAGATGTTTGGTGTTTGAGTTCTTCGCCTTATCTTCTTTTAGCCTTTTCCCTTTTATTTCGTATTTATTGAATTTCTAATAATCGTATAGGATCAAAATTATTAACATTAATGTCCATTTGTTTTCAAGTACCAATTGTTGTCGAGCAATTAGGAGGAGTTGTGCATTGCTCGTTCACCTCTTACCAAGCAGCTCGAAGAGATTTTTGGGGTTGCATGCCCCAACCCTCAAATTTCTTCATACTGATACAATCGTGCGTATTCCCTTTGAAATCTTGAGCTAAAATTGGGCCTTTTTTTTAACTGGATGAAATTAATTGAGATTCCTCATTAGCTTTTGAAGTGATGAATTAGATGGCCAAGAGAGGATTAATTGAAGGAAGGGGTACAAGGGTTAGCTTTTTCTGGCAAATTTCTTGAGGAATCACAATGTACTGCGTGGAAGAGACTAGATTAGTGACAATTTATTCCAACATAGTATCGTAACTTGACCGAATCGCGTTAACAACCGAGAATTAATTTCTTGGGTAAATTTATGATACCTGCATGTTCAATTGTGTCAAGCGAGAGCTTCTTCAGTCGTTTTCCAAACGGACAAGTAATTAAGCATCACAAGGACAAGTAATTAATCTCTCCCTCTCTCTCTCTCCCTCCCTAACCTCTAAAACATTCTGAAGGCAGCTCGCCCCCCTCGTCCGCTTCAGAAAACCAAGTCTGGTTGGTAAGATTTAAGTGCTAGGGCACAGATATGTATGTATACATTTATATGCAAGTACGAACGTATGTATGTATAGGTCTATTACAGAAGGCGACCCTTCTCCACTCATTCAGTCAATCATTTATTTCACTCCGTTCCAGCTCTCCCTCTCTCAATTACTTATATCTTTCACGTTATGAGAGGGAGGGAGGGGGAAGAAGAGCTAACCCCACTTCTCCATCCTTTGATTTTCTACGAGTATATGCTCACGTGTCAATGAGTAATGATTAATCGTAATTTAATTTAATTTAATTTAATTTAATTAACAAGAATGACAGTTACACTACTACAATATTTACCCTCGTATACATCAATTTTGACTCAAATTATAGTTATTTAGAATAAATGAATAATATTCATCTAATATTTATAGATTTTCGCCCGACCAGGATAGTCCCACATCTCTCTCTCCATCTCATAGTGGTTTTCGCACACTCCTCTCTCTCTCTCTCTCTCTCCCTCTCCCTCTATGAAATTACAAAGAAAATGAAATGTTTCCTATCTTCTGTGTGTTCTTAAACTTTATTTTATTTTATTTTGCTTGATAAGTCCTTGATCTGCAAGATCTCGAGCTTCCTCGCTGGGAGCCAGCCTCTCCTTACATATATGTTCAAGAGTTCCCCGGACATCTGAGAGAGCTCCGGTGATCTGAGTACTGCGCGCTCTCGGGATAAACAATGTCACTGGACATGGCTTCGGAGCGAGTCTGTTACGTCGACTGCAACTTCTGCAACACCGTACTAGCGGTACTGGCCTACTCAGTTCTTTCTTTCAGTGTTCTTCTCCCAGCTGGGTCTCTCTCTGATTGTCCGACTAGCCCACCAGTTGAGCTTAAAATTACATTTCTCCTGGCTTCAGGGTGAAAATTCCCCCCTACCCTCGAGCAATTGTTGAACCAGCCTATGGTCAAGGTTTGTCGATCACAAAGAAAGAGACCCTCCTCCCAGAGTGTCTATATTTCTACCGTATATTCTCTTGGAGCCCAGCAACCGATTGCATGAAGCTTCGGTCTAGATCGCGTCCCTAATTAGATTTCACTTTCTTGTTAAAAACTCCAAGCTCAATTTTCATCCAAGAAACCAAACAAATAAAGAGATATGCAGCACAGCTGTTTCTGAAGGACTAAAATTCCAGTCCAAACCCTAGAGAGAAGTCTTCTTCTTTGTTTTATTTGGTTACTTTCTCATGCTTTTTCTAATATAAATTGAACAAACGGAGTCAAGGAGGTCATAATCTGGCTAGCTGGTTCTAGCTACATGATCATACATATGCATACACAAATACCATTGATCAGTTCTAGGGTTTTTGTTCATTTCTCCTTCATCGCCCTCCTGCTCTACGGAGAAGGTCATGAGAAACATCTGAGTGGGAAAGGAGGAAAAAGAAGGTTATGAGAAATAGACCAAAACGAGGCCCTTATGCCGTACAGCTTGCTGAGAAACCCTTTTACACAGCGCTTAAATATATATGTTTCAGTTCACATCTTCCACTAATACACTGCAACCTCTGCATATCTGTTTTATGTGGTTCTAATAAATTTAGATGTCATGAACAGTTACCGATCAATTTAAATTCTTCCCCTTTTTTTAACATGTGATATACATGTCCCCCCACTCTCTCCCTCTTATGTGTGAACGACATCATAGGTGGGTGCTTCTGTTCATGCATACATGAGGGGGAAGATGACAATAGTTCAGTTTTTGTTTTGTTTTGTCTTTGGGTCAAAACTGTAATCAAGAACACCTCCCTCTTTTCAATTTTTTTGACAGTTTCTCTTTTTTCTTTTGCTGTTCTCTGAATGTCTAATAGATGTCTCCAACAAAGGAGCTACTTTCCCTTTCTCTTTAATCATAAACATTGCCAAAATCCATCTTTAAGGGCAGGCATACCTATGCTCAGATCCCTCCATCTCATCACTTTCTGAACAAGAATATAAAAAAATGGTGATCCTAAATCACTGCACAAGAGCTGTAGACGGAAACAAAGTGATGTACATTGATTTATTTCCATGATGAATACCAACACATTTACTATTTATTTAATTTCTTAGAAAATATCGGTATATGCAATATGTACATGTGGAGCTGTGGGTGTTAATGGAATGGGGACTTTATGGCATCGGCTTCATAGTCAAGTCGCTTTCCAATTTCTCTCCATTGCTTTGGGTGTTGTCAGAGATAATGAGAAAAGTGAAGCGCACCCAGAGAGCAGAAGATAGTGTGTTTGTAGTATTACTATTGACGATTGTCTATCAAAATTTTAGCAGTTCTCTTTCTGTCAGTGACAATTCACTTTTGAGTTACGGTGAGGGTCTTCTTGATGAGATCAAGATGCTGATTAACTTCAGTGAGTTAAAGATTATGCATTTGCTGAACTATATTTGTTGCATCTTTCGCTAAGGGGACTCTCGTTCATCTTTCCCTCTAAAATAGTGCTGCATTGGTGGTCAATTTGCCGTGCTTCTGTAGCAATGCATAATTGGAGCAAAGCAAGCAATTTATAGTATACATATGGAATTTTGCAAGATGTGTCTATATTAAAAAAGGAAAAAGAAAAAGAAAAAATTGAAAATAGAATCGATCGATGGTCTAGGAAAGATGAAATGTTCAGTCACTATATATATTTGTGTGTGCAGGTGGGTGTTCCGTGTAGCAGCATGTACACTATGGTGACGGTGAGGTGTGGCCATTGTGCGAATCTCCTCACTGTTGACATGGCAGCTGCCTCTGCTCAGTCCCTTCCCCACCAGGAGCACAACCAAGTATGTTCTTTATCAAATCGAAAAGGGATGACATCCTTCACCCACAGGCATATCAAATGTCCTTCTTCACATATATAATCAGCTGTGAGAGACAAGGTCAATCAGAGCCGCTACTTGAATGACATTTTTTGACATAGATTTCGACCAAAAACTCAGAGTAGTACTCGCCTGTCCTCTTGATTTTTGAACTTCTGCAGAAGACTTTCACGCGTTGCCTTGCGTTCATTTTCTTTTGTTAACAATAATTCATTTGAGTCCCTCCCTGACCGTTAGTTCTAAGCATGCGTTTTTTACCTTGACGAGAGCTCATTTTAATAGCTCGACGCGACATGCTGATGAAGAGCATTAAATTTGTTCATTCACAGCAGAAGATCAAGAAACATGCATGGATAGAGTTAAAACTAACTTTTAATTTGTTGATATTGAGGTGGACAGCTAATTGATCGTTTGATTTTCTGATCAAATATGTGAGCTGCAGAAACAACAGCACCTGAGCGGGCCTGAGGAGCTAATGAAGGGAAGTGGATCGTCTTCTTCCAAGTGCAACACCAACAGCACCCACCATAAGTTTGCTTCTTCGTTCGAGCCGGCTCCTCCTCATCATAATCAGCAGCATGACCAACCTCCTCCCAGAATCCCTCCAATCCGCCGTATGCCTCTCTCTCTCTCTCTCTCTCTCTCTCTCTCTNTTTGCTAATACTCTTAAGAGCAACAACATATATAGAGAGGGCATACTGAGATGATTAATTAATAGGCAGAAACGGCATCTAAATTGGATACGTTTACTGAGACAAGGCATTAATTTGTCCAGAGGACGCACATTTGTCCATGAGGTAGGAAAAAGCAAGAACCTGAGTGAGTGCGGTATACATAATTTGAGTTGATTGAGATATGGTTCGGTTCCATTAAATTAAAGTAAAGTCTTGATTTAAATATTTTAAATAAAAAATATGTATACTCAGAGAAGTTTTGTTCATAATCGAATTGGTTAGGACTAACTAGTCTCCTGATTTTTCATATGGGGTATACAAAATACGTAAGAAAATTAAGATATCTGTATGGATGTGCAAATGTACTGATTCAGGTATAATAATTGCTGCCAGCAAAAGCGTGGGGCTATCGATTTCATGTCTCCGATCAACTCGTGAATCCATCAGAGATGGCGACTCTACCTATGAAATGAGATCTTGGATGTGCTTACGATCGTGTTTTCTGATGAACCCACATACATACATGCACCTGTCTGTTACGTTCAGTCGTTTTGCAGTGTTGTTTTTAGTAAAAACACTTCTTCTCCTTGTCCTTTTCCCTGATGAAAATAATGTGTTCAGGACTGAATTTCTTCAAATATTTTTATCATTTTTTAGTGTACGTAATATGTGTACACACATGGATGTTTTCAGAAAGATAGCTGGCTAGATAATATATTAATTCGGATAATTGATAATTAACCATTCTAATCACATGTATGAGAATAAGCAAGCATGAACTAGTGCCCTAGAGGAGCATGAACGCAAGAGAAATTGTGAAAATTTTAAAATGGTAGATTCGGATGGTCACATATGTCTTTATGTCTGTCTGTATATGTATGTCTGAATTTTTTTTAAAAAAAACATCGTTAGGTACTCTAGGATCCAACTATGCATGCAAACTTCCACGAGCTGCATCCCTTGGGTTCATGACATTATATAGTTCATTTTTCGATTATTTGATGAACTGATATATGTCGACTTGAGTATACATTTTTAATTCGACAAACTCAGTCATTGAGAGTCTGATGATGCTGTACTGTTTGTGCAAAATGCAGCTCCGGAGAAGCGGCAACGAGTGCCCTCTGCTTACAACAGGTTCATCAAGTATGTGTGATTCTAAACCTAATTAATGACACGTTACAGTTCAATGATATAATTTCTCGCTGATTATGCGAGTAAATTCAACGGTAATCTTTGGAAGTTTAAGGAAGTCAATCAAACTGACAATTCCATTCCGTTGATTAATCCACAGGGACGAAATCCAGCGAATTAAAGCCAGTAATCCTGATATCAGCCACAGAGAAGCATTTAGCACGGCTGCAAAGAATGTAAGCGACCTCATTTCGATCAGTACTCAGCTCATTAATACTAGTACGATGATGTAATAATTCGATTAAGACATGTTCTGGTGGGGGAAGCAGTGGGCACACTTTCCACACATTCACTACGGGCTAAAGCTGGATGGAAACATGGGCAAGCAAAGCAGGTTAGACCATAACAGCCCCATTAATGGAGGAGACCATCACCTTCAATCAACTCATCACCACAAGTCCCACGACTTCTACTAGTTAGAAGGAGGAGGAGACAGGAAGAATAAAAAGATGGTGAAGAAGAAGAAGAAGAAGAAGAAGAAGAATAAGAAGCAGCAGCTCCGCCCTTTTCTTTAATCTTATATATATGTATGTATGTATGTATATGCCTGCTAGAAACAAATTGGGGTTTGATTGCACAAGTATGCATATGCTTCTGCATTCTGAAAAGCAGTTCACGAGGTGGGGTTATATCCCTATTTCCCTTCAAACCTCAGGAGGGGTAAATCCTTCTATTTGTTAATTTTGTGTGTTTGACCTCTATGCATGAAAAACATTTTATCCTATGAATAAAAATATTAATTAATTAGATTCTTGCGTGAATCTTGGATCCCCTCCAAGGTCCTCTCTCTCGTGTATATTATTATGTACGTTGTGCAACCCTGCAATCTGTTTATTGTACATGTATCACGACGATGTAATCCACTGTTCTAAACTCTTCCCTGCCCAGAATTCGTGCCCTAGTTTTTTCTACTCCCTTGAAATGGTTATCCTACGCTGTACATATGGATCGTATGCACAAGCGTGGCAACCCGATTGTTAGCAGCAGCCATGTCAGCCACCTCGACCGACCTTGAATAGGATGCCTCATTTACAATATGTTAACCGCATTTCAGAGGGTGCTCGGTCAGCTTCTGGCTGCATAAATCGTCGATGCCACGAGGCCATGGCATAAGCGGATGGGCAGCTCACCATAACCTGTATTGCAGTAATCGAAAAATGAATTATTAGGAAAATTTGCAGGTCGTTTTTCGATACTCGGAAAATCATTTCTTGTTTGTCAACTGGGAAAAACCACACCGAAAAAGTACGCCCTAAAATCTAAATCTAACAACACCAGGGGGAAAACTTTAGTGGAGGATGTTACATGCGTTTGATTTGTCCATTGAGCGGCCGATCAAACGACTGTGTTGTTTTGATAATTACAAAAATAAGGTGATATAAAAAATTTTAGTGATAATATTGAATATAAATTTTTGAGCAATTAAATCTTTTGAAGGATGGGTTTGAAACATGTGTGGTAAGGTAAATTAAGTACTTCCCACAGTAAAAGGACAGGCCTTATAGATGAAAAAGGATTAATTTGAAATATTTACGAAACCCTAAGTGACGTGAACTGTCACTATTTTTACCAGAAGAACGTACACGCTTTTTGCGCAAATGGACGACGAACAAAACGAGAGAGGGAGAGAGAGAGAGATAGTCGATGTTAACAGTTCAATAAAAAAAATCTGTTTTTTTTTCCTGTTCTGGATTCAAATGTCATTTCAGAAGGGTCAGAGGAAGGCCTCATTAAATGAAAAACACATCGATGACACCGAATTCTATGTCAGATAGCAAAATTACATATACATTTATATGCAACAATTGTTGCTCCCGGCAAAGCACCCAAAAATCCTTAGGGTTTTCTTTTTTTTGCCCTAGATCTCTTCTCCTTCTTCTTACACGAAAGCAATGTTTTTTTTTAAATTCATTTTAGGTAGAGGCTGTGACGTGATATGGATCTTTTCCTGGTACCCAGCAGGAGAATCAGACATTTGCAAAATCTCCGGTCGATGGGAAATATTCTCTATCGTGTGGGAGCAGATTTCATGGTAAGAATTTACTGAGATCCATTAACATAATGGGTCACATCCCTAATTACATATATAGTAGCTCTATTTGTTATCTCCATTTACTAGAAAATTGTTGCACCGCCACCCCCAAAATTCATTCAATGTCACACGTTATAAATGGGGAGAACATATTGACTAGTCGAAAACATAGATACATAGGTATACATCGGATCAGTTAATGGAAACACCTTGGAAGAAGGCTAATATTTAATTCTTTAAGCACATTTTAACTTCATTTTACCTAGTATTGGGACACGATATCAATGCATTTGTCGATTTTCTTACGGGACAATTCAATAGGAATAATCATATACATGTCACTGGCTTTAACTTCTGAATTGTAATGGGACATGGAGTCTTGGAAAGGAGGGTTTTTGAGATGAATGATAAAAGCGGGGGGGGGGGGGGCCTCTAGCCCTGCAAACATTACCCTTTCGAGAGTCTCCTTCTTTTTGAAGACTTGGTGAGGAGAGAGAGAGAGAGAGGGATGGATGTTTGGTGGGGTCGAGAGTTAATAAAGAGAATCTGTAATGTCAAATCAACGAGAGTTGGTGTTTTGGATTCATATGAGATGAGACCATCTTTTCCCTGCCCCCATCATCTCCGGTCCTTCCCGTGTGTCGTCTATTAAGAAGATTATTAGAGCCTATTACTTCCTAAAGAAAACCCTTATTTTAATTGAATATACAGATCAGCAATACACATACATATATATATTGAATATTTTAAAATAAAGATTTTCGCTCCTGAATAAGGGAGTCTAAATCCACCCTTAAAATAAAAATTTTCATTTAATATATATACTATTTGGTTCCCCCACATGTCTTTAATTAAAACATGTCTGGGATACACTGTCTTGTCACAAGGGCAGAAGGGAGAGTGGGGGTGAGGGGAGGCAGTGATTTAACCTTTTCTCGTTTGATTAGCTGAGATGGGAGCAAGAGAGAGATACCGTTGAGGATTTCATTCCATCAAATTTTTAATGCCCGCAAAATGGAGATAGAGGATATATTGTATCATATCATAACCCTAAGTCAGCCCCACACATCTACATTCACTCCATGACCCCACAATCATTAATGTTCTTCACCACCCCCCACGCCCCCCTCCTCTAGGGGAAGACGTGCATCCAATATTGCATGCGTTCATTCTTCCTTATATATATATCTGCTATATTTTGTTACATGTCACCCACCGGCTGTTCAGTCTTTCCCTCATCGGCAATCGTATTCCACATATTAATTATACCTGATGGGTCAAAAGATGTGTCGACAGCTGTGTACTTCTACAGTATCGCTTCATGGAATTTCAAATCAGGAGACAAATACATACACTTGTGCCGACTGCATTATCCAACTGTTGTAGGGAGATTTTGGAGTTTTTTATATCAAATAAATATTGTAGTTATTAGATATCAGAAATATCAATTTTGTTTTATATGCGCCCCCTACAAGCCGCCGTGACTACCTAATTAACTCGAGCAGTAGAGCTTTGATACATATATGTCGGCCCACAACAATGACCACTCACCCAGTTGATCCCGCCATCCCGTGAATGCTGTCGGCATCGGCGTCGTCGTCTTCGTCCTCCTGCTCATATCCAGTTCATATTGGTTTGCAAGATCAACTGCCGGGGACCACATTCGTCTTTAAATAGAGAAATGGTTCAACAATGTTTGCATATATATATAGATACATGCATACACTCATCGTGTCGAGAGCCCAGATGATCGGTTTGTTGATTTCCATAGAACCGTGAAAAATCGTGGCAACCCAAACCAGTCTTTTGAGGTCCGACGGTGGCCAGCGAGCGAGCAAAGAGTCTCGACTCTGCTGCCAGGATGGGCAAAATCCAATCAAGAGCAGTGAATCGACAAGTAGCGCTCGGAATAAGAGTAAGAGAGACACGGTGGTCCTCCTTTCGCCTGCTGGGCTATATGTACGGTCTATGTGGATTGTGTGTGGGGGGTGGGGGCATATGTACTAACAACATTGCCATAAATAATCAAGAACGACCCGTCACTTTAGAGAAGCAGGGAAAATAAATAAAGAAAAATTATTATTATTATTATTATTATTTATTCTGTGTCCTAAGTAATTATAACTTTCAATATATATTTTAGTTATAATTACAATACCAAGATGTCATTTCGTTTTAATTCGGAAATAAATTATATATAATCCAATTAAAAAACAAATTAACGTAATCTCTCCAAATTAAAAAAAACTTAAATAACATAAATCCCAAATTTTAGTAATCTAAAAAAATTTTAAAATCTAAAAAAACTAACAATCAACCCTAAAAAAAATCCTAAATTCTGAAAAANTAAAAAAAATCACAAAATATAAAAACTAATTACATTAACCTATCTATAATTAAAAATTTAGAATATCTAAATTTCATATTTTAATAAATGAATGCTGGTAATTCTGTATTTTACAAGAAAGAATGAATTAAAGATAAATTATTTCTAAAATTAATTAAATGGTATATTCAATACTAAAAAAATTATGATTGATACATTATTAAATGTTCATTTTGTTATATATGAAAATCAATCATTGCTTATTATATGCGGAATAGAAAATTCCTTATTATTATTATTATTATTAAAAAGAGTAGGTCCAGTCACATCTTTCACAAAAATGGAAATCTTTAGTGATGTGGTCCTCCGTCCCAAATTTAAATAAGAAACACCGCAATCTCATTTGGGTTGCTTTAACCATTTTTTTAACAGAATGTAAACCTTATACTTCAAAATAATACTTATAGCTTGAATTTAAATTAATTAAATACCCATTAAATTTATAAATATAAGGCATTGCCAGAGGGGAGGAGAAAAAAAGAAGAAGAAACTTCGTCAAAAGTGTGAGTAGTGAGTGACATGGAAAATTACCGTAAATATTCACTCAGTGAGAGCCCCCGGGGTCCGCTGATGAGAACTACACGTACTCAAATAATACCATCACACCGAAATCTCTTGGTGGATAATTGACTGACTGGGCAAGAGTGCAATATGAGATGGTCGAGAAAAGACCTAACACCTGACCACTTCATCCAGCAAAAACACACGAAAACTGCAACATCAGTGAAATTCTGGTGACCTTGACCGCACTTCTACTTTTACCAGAACCACTATTACCCCCCCATCAACTTGCATCCACTCCTTACTAGAGGAAACCAACTGAAAATGCCGACTTCATACATCCAAGCACACCATACCGTAAATCCACTTGCGTGCACAAGTATGATTCTATAGAGTAGATTGCGATGACCACAGAGTGTCGAGGTCACAAAACCAATTTTTGCAAAATACAGGGACGATTTCTGCAGTCCACCAAACGAAAGGTAACTATTTCCACAAAAATTAATGACCAAATAGTAAATAAATAAAGGTCAAGTCCAAAAGGAAGAAACCTACTTGCTCATTCCAAACCTAAAGAGAGCTTCAACCTTCCATCAGCTGTCCCTAATCACTTCTTCTCTGACCAACCAGATGATAATGCAAGAATTTCTGACAGTCAAAACTTGCTAACTGTGCTACAAACACGAAGAAATAGATTGACATTCGAAATGTGCAAGCTCAATGCTTTGAAAGAATTGTTAAAGCAGTAAAAAGAATGGGTCACACTGTACTATGTCGCCTTGCTCACTTCCATTACTTGCTACTGAGTTGAGATCGCCCCAATCACCATGTGTGCTCAGTATCTGTCTCCCTCCATCTTTCTTTGTGTGTGGAGGCCATAGAACTTGAAGAAACAAAAGAACGCTAATCTTTTATTAATATCTGTACACAGACCTCAGGAGACGAAATCTGTGTTGCTGTCAATCCAAACCCTCTTCAGGTGTTACTCTTCTATCACTCTTCTGTAGAAAAGAACATAAGCCGCCGAAGTCTTAATTTTGTCAAGGCTGATGGGATGGACGTAGCTATCATCAAAATCATACCACTGATCAGCCCCGTGCTGTGCCACAATCATTAAACACATGCAGAAAACTCATCAGGCCAAAATATACATGAAAATTGGAATTCCGGTTATCAGTTAAGGGCATTGCATGGCTTGATAGCCTATTTTCTTTTCTTCCCCATTTAACATTCTTTAAAATGGTTATATCAAGAAACATAATAAGATATTCGCACAAGCATATGAAGACCTTACATGGACAAATGCGGTATAATGACCACCACCCATGCTTCCATAGTGATTACTAACAGCATAAAGCGTGTATCGGCTTGATCCATGAATGTTCCTGCTGGCAACATAAGCTGACAGATCAAGATCATCAATGGGGAAGTCCACAAATGTCTCTAGCTTGTTCTTCAAGAAACGGCTGTAGGAGAATCTCTTCAAATGAATGATTAGAATCTCTGGCAACCTCCAGAGATCCAACTTTTTACTAGCTTGTCGGTGTTCTTTGCATCTGGGACAATACCTGTAGTTAGACAAACTAAACCAAGTTAGAATCGAAGCAAGGGAACTCCACTAGCATGCATCATAGTCATGAACACCATGAGCAAGCAAACTGAGCGAGTTTGTTTTTAGGTTCAATTTAATCCCTGTATTTTGATTTTTTGGGTTTGTGCAGGTCGGCATGTTGTCATAAAAATTCAGATAAAATATTACTTTCTGCATGCATGGCTCAGTAAACCGTGTTTCTTTTATTCATTTTTCACTGAAAATCTAGAATAGCCTCCACTCCAATCCAACTACAAGGATAGTTTAAAGGATGAGAACCAAGACCAAGAATGCAACTTAAGAAAGCAGGTCCAACCTTTTCTATTTGAAAATGCAGGTGCAATAAGAAGTAGAGAATTTAGAGTAAACTGAAAACACTGACCACATGTCTTCAGGCCCAAGTGGCTCCTCGGTTAAGAATGCTTCAAGGCATTTGTACAGGGAGACTGTCTCTTGAGGCCTTTTTGCAAAGACGCCAGGCTTGAGAATCTCAGGTAGTGGGCTAAAGAAAGGAGGATCATACTCTTTTATCAGTTTTTGAGGCCAACAAACCAAAACATTCAACCGTCCACATGTTCCTGAAGGCCCAACTGGCTCATCCATTATAATCCTTGATCCTCGGGCTATACCCTTCTCATCTGTCGTGTAAAACTGGAATTCACTGTCAGAATCCAAATCAACTCTTTTCTTATCAGAGGAATCAACATCTGCAATTGAAACACAACACGGGGCTTCATCTGTTGGGTTGGTGGCGGCATCTTCTGCAGAAGTGCTCTTCAAATCAGCACTATTGCATGAAGCATCTTCACTAGGTTTCCGGAACTGATTTAGAACTCTTAGATATATATTGCGTATATCAGAACCATTTACAGAAGAACCAAGTCTAGAAACAAGAGGAATTCCGAGCCCCTTGTGTGGTGGTGCAAAACTTCCAGGGACATAGCGCCTGATATAACAGAAAACCACACTTGAGAGGAAATCAAACTGCAACACTTGGTTTTATACAAAACACTATTGAAACTAATTGAATATAATTGACATCATAGTGACTACATAATTGCAACGCTGTGTTCACAATCCCAGTGAGAAAATAATTCCAATTAATGAAGAAATTATCCTCACATTACAAAGAAGTTTTCTTGCTTTCATGGCCAAAGCAAGATTATTTTGAAATGAGATAAAGCAACAATAGTATGCCAGTTATGCCATCCATTAAACCTAACTTTCTCAATGTTTTATAATCAACAAATATTTGTGAAATCGATGTGGTGTTACATATTTTAGGAAAATGCAAGAATATCATGCATATTAACTTCTATGCTGATTTGACTAGACTTACTCCTCCATTGTCTGATGCATGAACACAACTAAAGGGACTTCTTTCTTTTCTTTAGCTAACCGATATGCCACAAGCCGATCTTCATCTCTAATTAGCTTCAAAAAGTCAGAAGGATCCTCTAGGAACCGTATAATGTGATTATTGTATACCTGAAAAATTAAAAAATACATAACCATACATAGTACACAACATACAATAATATTTCTTAAGTATTAGCTTCAAAACATAGCTCAGTTATAAATTTTTGAGTAAGATACCTCAGCTACCAAAAGGGTCTCATCAATGCCCAAAGAACATGCAGCACTAAGTGCTTGGATAAGATCTTCAAATTTTCCATTCTTTGGCACAGAGATGGTATAAGGAGTTGGCTTGGCACTTCCATTGAGACTAACAACCGTGATAGTCATCGTCCGTGTCGTTGTGGAAGGTAATGGCAGTGACAGATACATAAATGGATCAAAAGTGACAGAAACCTTTTTGCATAATGGGCAAACCAATGTTGATTTAAATTGACCCTATGATAAATCAGATACATATGAGAATGCTGCATTATGTCAATATGCTAAGATGTATTGTGATTGGAACTCAAAAGGAAGAAAAATATCCTCACAAATATAAATTAGAGTCCTATACATCTTGGTCTTGGACCCTTGGTAACATTTAATCATTCAAAAATAACTTCTGGTGGACATAGTGCAACACTCATAACAAGTTTCCAGAATATGATAACCTCATCAAGAACTCTAAGCCTTTTTTTTTGAGAAAAAATATGTAATTTTCTTCACGGTCACCAAGATGATGCCAGATGACATGCACCCTAAAATTCAAAGCCTTATAAAACATAAGGTAAAACCAGTAAATATTATGCACAGAAAATTATAGGTCAAATCTCAGATGCATGTGACATGCTAGACCCTAAAAAAATACTTTCTTCAATTAGTATAACCATAATCAGAGATAATTATATACAGTGAAATGCTGTTTTTGACTATCCAGTGCTCCAATAACATTTCAGTAACCAAAAATATCATGGTAACCAACGGTAACAAAAGCTCAGGAAAAGCAGAGGAAATTGCACTTACTTGACACACATCAACTATGATAGAGTTGTTTCGAGCCAGATGATAATGCCAGTATTCATCAGCCACTTCTTCATCAGGTTGATCCTCTGCATCCTTGGCTTCTACATATGGCTTGCACTTTACACGGTTGAGATCTTCATGAAGCCCATCCAATAAGAAAGCAAGGAGTTCCTGTGACATGAAAATTAATCTCATTATAATTAAAAACTTTAAAAATGTTATCAACCTTGACAAGTTCTGCTCATCTGATGAGAAGGCAAGAACTCAAATCAAGCACAAAATCTATACTGACCTGTGAATCATGCTGATTATATCCATTGAACTGGGGAGCAAATCGAGCAAGCTTCATTTTGAATGTTTTTGGTGCAACTGGAGCAGCCCCAGGCTCCCATAATTTCCTTAACAAATCTCCAAACGCTAGTGCAATCTCACCCTATCAAAGTACAATGCTCATTTACATATGATCCAAGTAAATACAGAAAAAACTGAGAAGCTGTTAGAAAGTCACCTCAAATTGAAAACAGATTCTTCTCCACATTTGGTTAGATTGAATAGAGGGTATGATAAATCTAGAACTTACATCCATGCCAAGAGGATTTCTGTGATTTATTTCCCTTGCATAGTCTCCAAGGAAGTAGTCAACAAGTTTTGGCGTGTGCGCCAAACACTGGAGAGCACTGTTCATAAAACAAGTATTTCCAAGGTTTTGCAACCCTGTCAATCCCAAAGAACCAGCTTCCCCAGAGCTTTTGAAAATGCGGACAGAGTCAGAGCTTCCATTACAAATGCTTCCATTCAAAAGTGAACTTCCAGCATAATGCTGCAATCCTTTGTCTTCTTTTCTCCCTTCTTTGCATTTTATAGAATCTGACAATCCATAAATTTGCAATTCTAGAAGAACCTACAAGAGAAAAAGGCATGATCTGGTGCTTCACTACTGGCCTCAAAGTAAACAGCAGGAGGTATTGTGATTAAACATTTGCAATTGGGCCCAAAATGAGAAAAAGGAATGGCTAGAAACAATAATAATTAAATACAATGATATGCAACTCATTAGAAACCACCTACCTCCTGATCTGCCTGCCGTGGACAATCTTTCATGAACCTACCATTATCGCTCAAGAAAAATAGAGTTGTTCGTCCAGAAAAGTCCCAGATGTGCAACTGTCAAAAAACAAACAGTGAAAGTCCACCCATCTATTTTTCGCAACAAGTAACATCATCAATAGGATTAGCATGTTTACCAGTTCAATATCCACACTGAATATCTTACATGCTCTTTTGAAAAGCTCCACAGCATTATCCTTCAGGACCAAGTGCATATCAGTAAACAAATGGCAAGAGATTTGTTCATACACCAAATGGTTAAAAAAGCATAAAAAATTAAAAATCCAGGAAATACAGATGCACGGGCTTCTCCCAGGAAAACACAGATGGCATTATTAAAGTGCATATCAAGATAGTCCAACTAGCTCAGGGAAATCCATGGAGCATACTGCATAAACTCCAAGCCATGCCATATAACTCTAAAATATCAAAGTAAATAGAGAAGACTGGACCACACTAGGGCCACTTTATCACTCAATGTTTCATGTCACAGTTTTCAGAGGGATACTTAGGAACAACTGAGAAATATTCACAAACCAAAATTTCTTCTTGAACTCAGCCTACAAGATTAAAGCTACATTAAATACATTCCTGCATGGGTGAATCTGATCATAACCAGAGATAGAACCTTCTCAACAAACTAGCCACCATATTATTGAAGTGGATCTTTCACAGAACTGTATTTGTACTCAGGATATTACAGTGTTCAATAAGTTTAAGTAAGACACAAAACACATCAAAAAGATAAAAAATAAAGGCATAAGAATTAGATACTAATTGAATAAGCAATCATAAAATATATATTCATGATTTGCCTGAAGAAGCTCAAAACCAGTTAGAAAACTGTGCTTACTTTCTTGCATATTCTTACAGCCAAGGTGTTCGCTTCTCTCATTACAGTCAACCTTAACTGTATGGGATAAACATCTGAAATATCATCCTCGGCAGCGGAGAAGCTCCTATTCTCCTTCTGGGCAACTTTAGAATCACTATACCTGTTAACGAAACACGAAAGTACCACCATTAAAATAACCAGAAATTATCATCTGAGCAACCAGTACTCAGTCAAAGGCTCGATATGGTGCTGTAACAGCACTCACCACTTCAGTGCCTCTACCCACATTTCACCAGAGACCAATGCAAAATCTCTACCAGAGACACCCACTTCACCATCCTCACCATCCTGCACAGAATCCTCCTCTCTTCTTAGATTGAACGCGAGATCTGAATTGAAGATATTATTGATCAATTTCATGGGACCACCATAGGATTGAGCTGGGGAGGCAGCATACATTATCCCCTTCTTTCCATTGGACTGATCAACTTGTGCATCCTTCCACCACCTGCAAAGAAATAGATTCATGTTAAAGTCACGAGAGCACAGCAGGATCTCTATACGGCACTGCTGATTGAAGTAAACACGATTCCAGCTTATGTCAATCTAGTTCCACCCCATCACACCTCTATACGTCTGAAATCTTAATCATTTTTGGAGCAGTAGCTGATGTATCCTAAGAACGAGTCGAATCGTAAGGTTTAAATACATCACACTGGCTAATCAAACGCTTCCAGACAGAATCTTCGGTCTACGTAAACAATGCAGCGAAACCCTAGATCTCGAAGGTCCAGATTTTCAATGACATGGGGAATTTTAGATCTCAGGCACCCGAAGCAGACCACAAGAAATCACTTTCCACTAGAAATCCCCCGTGCAAAACGAGCACTGGATAGGTGAAATGCGGAGGGAAGGGGTAAACAAAGGCCGGCGAGATTTCGAAATGCTTCTGCAGGGAAGGAACGGCTAGACGGGAGTAAAGATGAAAGAGAGTGGAAGACGGGGAGCGGACCTGTAGGGGACGAAGTAGACTCGCTGGTTGCTGTCTGGTTCGGGGGGCTGAGTAGAATCAGAGGAATCTTCGGAGGGGCTGTCCATTTTTGAACCAGGGTTGAAGCTCAGAGACGGATCGAAGAAATGCAGATCGTTAGAGAGAGAGAGAGAGAGAGAGAGAGAGAGAGAGAGCGAGCGAGAGAGCTTTTGTGCGATCTGCGAACTGCGATCGATGTTGCAGCCGCAGAGGAGAAATATTAGTGGGAAATATTATCAATTTCACGATATTTATACTTTTTTCCCGGATTTTCTGAACATTACTTTTGCGGGAAAATGTTTTCCCTTCCGTCTTCCTTCTCTTCCCTTCACTGGGAGTCGGAGTGAAGTTTCGTGTTTCGGGGTTCAAGGTATTCCTCCTCATGCTGCAAACACCAAAATAACACTGGAAACTGTTCTTCTTGTTTTCCCGTAAAGATATTTTTTACTCCAATTCCTAAGGGTAAAAAGGAGATGTTAACTAGACGGTAGTGATTTAAAATAGGATTTTAATAATTTAATTTAGTTATAATTTAATATATTAAATATAATCAATGAATCTAATCATGAGTCACGATTTATAAAATTATGAATTAACTTGAAATAGGATTAAGCGGACTCTTTCATGGTTCAGGCAAATTAAGAATCTTTTCTTTTTAATTTAAATTATTTAAAGTAAATAATATTTTATTTTTTAAAAGAATTATAAGATTTTTTAATAGGCCGAACTAAGTTGATTCCGATTCAACATATTTATTTCTTGAACTCGATTCACAACTATTATTCAACCCAATAAGAGCGATTACGTGCCAGTTTAAGAGTGATACAGATCGATTACGGATCAAACCAGCCTATTTAACATCTTTATGATAGCACTATAAACTCTTGTATTATTAATAAATTTTTTTCTGTAATTTATCCACATTATTGGCTTTTCTTTTCCATCATGAAACCAAGTCTATGTGCTTTCGTTTTAACGATCATGAAGCTTACGGCCATAATATACCTATTCTTCTTCATCTGCCGTACTTCCTGATAAGTAAATTAATATTAAGGGTCCGCATCTTCAACTCCGAGGAAAGACCGAGTCAAGATGAGCGATCGCAGGTTCGATGGCTGACACCCCCAAAAAAACAAAAGAAAGAATTGCTCGAAGTGACACTTTTAGTTGAAAGTTAAGAGTAGCAAACATCGTCGAATGGCTGAGAAATGGAGGGGGGTCGGGTCACGTGAATATCCCCCGAGGATATTCCTCCCTCCATCCTCGCCCTGTCCGTTTCCCAGGCAATTCCAGCCAGGGATTTAGATTCGACAAGATACGGAGATTTTAGAAATTGGAAATATTGATTTTACAGAGTAACAGATACGGGAAAGAGGACTTGTTGGTTATATTTTTAAGACCCATCCATCACCTGGGCACTGGCAGCGCCATGATCCGAAAATCATAGCTCGAAAGACGCTGGGGAAAAGTTCGAGAAAAACCCACGCAGCTCAAACGGAAAGCCGAAAATGCCGTAATCACAGGAATTGTGAGTGAGATCGTGGTTGGAGCAGCGTGTTATTCATAGCTGCAATGGCCAGGGGGAACAGAAAAAGAAAAAAGAAAAAAAAAGATAAGGGTTGGTTTACAAGGAATAAGATCATCCAATTACATGGACATTGATTTTGGAAACTTATGATGAGCTCCCAAGTTAAAAAAAAAAAAAAAAGGAAGCTCTCAGAGGGCAAGGGCAAGGGAAAGGGAAACGTTGATTTATCGTTTGGCGGTAATATAATGCAACGCAGCTCCCAGAGAGACGACGGTAGTGACATCACTCTGCTGTCACGTGTTAAACGCGTCAGAATACGAACCCAATTTTACCTGCTCTGACATCTCTCTCTGCCCTCTAAGATATAAGGGCTATCAAATCAGTCAGTCAATTTGCAATTCTAAACAGAAAAGCTTAGGGGCAAAATGGCTGGGATTCCCGCTTGAAAGATCACAGGAATGAACCATGGAGAAACTGCTAATTAGATTGCAACCTCTTAGCTGAGAGATAGATTCCCAGCAGCAAAAAACATATTGAACTTCACGGATCACAGGAGCCGCTACTGAGTAAATCCATGTGGAACGTTAACTAGTTCTTGTTTAGATCTACGGTGGGAGTAGCACCAGCTCTACCTAACGCACTTTCCCATGCCTCTCGCAGAGAAAAAAAAGGGCAGACAGGATATGATGCATCTTATGATCTAGATAGACCACACAACGATTTCCATACTGAGACCAGATCTCGCAACTACCGATCAAAGAGAAATATGATCATGAATCCCTTACCAACGTAAGTCGAACAATGACTGCAGATCAAGTACAGTAAAGTTCCTTACGTACCAAGCCAATCAGCAGCATGAATGGCACGGATCAGCCACGGTGGATCTCTAGCAGAATCTGCCTGCCTGCCTGCCTGCCTGGGTCACCCTCAGTAGAATCGTGAGGATGGGTCACAGACAAGGCCTCCAGGAAACAGATTCAAGAGGACCATCAGAGACTGAATAAGAGATTATTTAACTCATTGCAGATTAGTCTGGTCAGCCGAGAAGCAAATAACTGGGCCAATTTGATTGCACACCTGTACAAAATGGGGATGGCTCTCGCAAGATTGGGTGTACCCCCCGCCCCCTCCATCCCGCCTGCCGCCTGAGAAGAGTCGCTAGAGAGGGATAAGAGCAATTTTTTCTACTGTATCGTGGGGAGAGTACATAAACAGTACTGATGTACTCTTTGATAAATGGATAGTAATGAATAAAGTGGCTTTACTGGGCCAAAAGAAAAACAAGAACAAGTCTCCCACGATAACGGTTGCCTGTTGCTAAAGAGAGGCAAGGAATATGGAACATTCTCATCAATGACTGTCCGTCCGAACCTTCACTAAAAAATGTACCGGAAGCCAGGGACATTAGGCCTCGGCTGGGAAAATCATGCTTAGGTTTCTTTTCACCCATCTAGCATGAGCTCAGCTTGACAAAAGAAGGGGAGGCCAACACATCTAGCAACTCAGATCAGTAATGACCACACTAAGTTAACCGGATTATTGACATTCCATACAACCATATAACCAACTTCCTCTGCTGTTGACAGTCTGAAATCCAGAATGTTGGTGGGCTCGTAGTAGGAAGATTAATAAAGAAATAAAGGAGAAAATGGTGTTCCCCCATTTAACTACCCGATATAGCCCAAGCGGTTGAGGATCATTGCCAAGATTAGCATGCATATGGCAAGAATCATGCCAGGTCGTCCAAGCAACCAGTTCTTTGTCCTCTTCACCATGTCTACTCCTCTTTGAATCCTGTCTGCCCATTGCATCTATAGCAGAAATAGACAAACAAAATCGGGGTAAATACCGATTACCAAGTATTTTAACCATATCCTTGTTGGGAAAAAGGGAATCCTAAAATGAAGAGGAGAAATTGCGTAAACCATAGCATAGATTCCTACCATCCTATCGAGGTCTTCTGGTGATAAGGAAGACATTGTTTGCTGAGCCCTCGCAGCATCTTCTTGGGAAAGCTTAAACCCGAACTGTTCACCCATGTTAGCCATAATTTCCGGGCTCATATTCTTGACCATATTTGAAAACATCTGAAAGTTTACAAGCGAATTCAGTCCAATAATAAAAATTGCTATCTGTATGACAAATACTACTGTTCTTTGTTGATTAAGCTCGAAATAATTGGTAAAAATATTTAACCTGTCGCATAGCAGGATCTTTCATTTGGTTCCTCATCTGCTCCTGTAAATCAGCAGGGGAAGATGGAAATTTAGATTGGGAAGGAATGCCATTTCTCAAACTCGAAGATCCATGGCTAGCAGAGCTTGTTTCACTGGAAACATGATTCCTGCTAATGGTTGGCACCTCCTCAGCATCAGAAAGATTTAAACTGGAACTAGAACTCGGCCTATCAGTATTCAAAGAAGCTGATGGCATGGAAAGGTCTTCCCTTCTTAAAGAAGATGCCATTTCAAACATTCTCTGTAGCTCTTCAGATGACATCTTACTCATCATATCAGTTGCCGTTTTTAGCATGTCCGGTGAGACATCTGGAATGGACCCCGGCCTAAATTCATTAGAACTACTATTTGAGGGACCTCCACTAGCAAACGGATTATCACCCTGAAACGAGGAGGCCAGCTGGAGCATCTTCTGAAGTTCATCAGGCGGCATCTTGCTGATCATATTTGAAGCAGTCTTGAGCATTTCAGGGGATACAGCACCAGCATTTCCAGCACCCATTGCAGCCAAAGTTTTGGGATCAGCATTTGAAATGAAATTCTGGAATGACCTGTAAAGCAGATGCACAAAATTCAAAATTTAGTGATGAAGACAAGAAACTGCACTATCTCACCATTATATCATGATAAGCACTGCATCTAGACAGGAATTACATTCTCTGACTTCATCCACTCCATGAAGCTACCCTAGGTCCAGTGAACTGTAGGACCATGAGTGAAGGTAAAGTATAAAAGCAATACCTTTAAAAAAATAATAAAGTACCTGATAGCATCGGGATCATCTTTCAAAGTTTGCAAGCATTCTGAATTCGAAAGTGACCCCGCTCTGCTACTACTTTTTTGACTCTTCTCATCATTCTTGGTTTCCTTAAGCTGCTTCTCTGAATGCTCCTCTACTGATGGATTTTGATGACTTGTAGAAGACAAAACCTCGTCTTCTTCAGTTATTTCCTCAATTACCAACCCTACTAACCAACAAGAAGACAACCAATGACATGACATATATAACTACTAAATATAGCATGCATGATGACAAAAAAGAGTGAAGAAAAAGATATAGATTAAATCAGGAACTGACCTAAACAGAGGGATTAGAAATTGAAAGAGAGAGAAAACCAAAATACTTCACTCACCTCTTGATGCACGCCCACCACCTTCTGCAGCCAATCGTTCCTCAGCATCCCTACAGTGAGAATAGGAATAATTATGTGTTAGATAGTGGCCACCTATTGAATTTCAAGAGAATACTTTCATAAATATCAACAAGAAACATTAGAAGTTGTAAGGAATTGAGGGCTAGAGTTTCTATTTGTAACGCCTGACACAGATAAAAACCACAAACATGCAGAACAACAATTGAAAAAGGAAAACAAATGCTAAACCAGACATCAATTTCAGATATCAATGTAAAGGATGAAACCCCAGTGGTAAATCATTTTAGGAAATGCTAGAAACTCAATACCTTAATACTTCTGCAATAGTTTCATCACCAGGGGAAACTTCATGTGCCTCACTCAGATCATGAACAGCATCCTGGTGCATACAGAAATAAGGAATCGTTGTTATATATGAGAAACTAGAGGCAGAAGGTGGCAAAATTTCTCAGTGCCTCTAGATTCCAGCTGTCCCTATTAAGCTTAAGTAAGTAGGATTGTCTCACTTCTAGTTGGGCCATTTCCTTGAAAGCTTGACCTCTCCGATAAAGAGCCTTAATATTCTTTGCATCAGATGCCAAAACCTGGTGAGAAACAGGAGAATTATAAGTCGGTAAAAACTAAGTTGCTCATAGGAAAAGGGAATAAATAAAGTGAACTATTTATTCCAAATGTAGCAGATAGGATACTGTAACAGCCAATTGGCTCTTCTACAAATCTGTTGAAATGTCCTTAGTACAATGGCTTGCATCTCCTCCATTAATTTCCTTGGTAGAATTCCCTCGTTTTTCTTTTCTCCCCCAAATAGTAATTTAAATTGTTAGCAAGCAACATCCATCATAAGCTAGGATTCTCAAGTCATCACTCCTCACTCAACCAAACCATATCTCGTATAAATCATAAGGACCAGCAACGATGAAAAGAGTCTCATACCTCAGTGCCTTCTCTTATGCAATCATCGTACTGTCTTGTTTTCAGGTAGCATGACATCAAGTTAAGAGAACATGCCTGCAGCAGTGCCTTCCCTTTGGAGGATGGAATGCCTTTCAAGTTTTTCTTTGCCTGAAGAATAACAATTCTGTCAGAACGGCAAGCAAAGATCACTCATTCCTAAAATGCAAATGCTCACACAGGGAAAACATGTTAGAAGACAAGTTATCACTTACGAGTAAATATTTCTGCGATGCATCATAGAATTTTCCCTGGCTGTGGAGCTGGTTACCCTGTCAAGTAATAGAAGATCCATTACTAAATAATAATTTCAAGACACAGCCAAAGAACCTAGGAGCATCAGAAAGGAAAAACACATAGTGGCATAATAGTCATCAACCTTAAAGCTGAGTGGGAATCTAGATATACGATAAAAGATGTGCTGTGTAGAAAGCATTTCCATATGGAAGAGCTACATTGATCGCTCAAACAACCATTTATAAATGAAAGGATGTCTTGACATTAATGGGGTTCTTGTACTTCAAGGGCAACATGGACTTGGCTTGAGTTTCTTTCCTGTCATCAAGAATTATAAGTTAAATGCAGCAGTGTTCTGTAGGCTACCTCATTCTTAAGCATTTCTGCTGCATTCAATTCATAGCTCATCTGGGCATCTGCCCGAACACGCATGGCTGCTATCTCTTCTGGTGTTGCTTTAGACATCTTCTCACCAATCTCAGCCATCTCCTCAGGGCGCACATGCTTCAGCTGCTCTGCAGCATGTCTGAGGTCTTCAGGCCTCATGTTCTTCATGCTTTCAGTAGCCATTCTCATCAAATCAGGATTAGACATCATCTGATACGCCCAAAAAAGCTAGATATCAACATTCAGTTGTGGAATACCAGATTCCATAATCGATACCAGCAACTGCAAAAGTTAGCTCAGATTGTTTGGAAAAGTAAACGCTAGTCACAGAGACCTAGAAGCAACCCTTGCAATACCCAAACCCCAGGAAAGAAAAATGGATAAGACCTGGCCAAAGCTGTCGCTTTGATCCTTTCCTTTTCACTGCAACAAAATATTGAATTGGGGACAAAAGAGACTAAATTCTAGCGACAATGCAATCGTGTAATTAAACTGCGAGAAAGATCGACGAATTGGCGTACAAGCACCATTACTTACGATAAACAAATATGATTTCAGCACTTATTTCCAAGCCACGTGAGAAGACCGATAAAGAATAACCTGAAGCAACAGCCTACGAGACCAAGCCATACGCAGACGTACGAGGCTTACAACCGGAAGAATGGGGAAAGAAGGAGCCAATACCTGCTGCTGCACCTTCGCCAGCTCGGCAGGCGACATGCGACCCATCTGCTCCTGGGCGATCCTGAACAGATCGGGATCCATCATTCCGTTGAACATCGCCGGTCAACGTCTGTGTCAACAAGTGCTCGGATGATGATTCTAGGGTTATCGACAAGGTATCGGAGAGGACAGCGACACGGGGAGCACTGACGAGGGGATCTGTATGAATAGGATCGCGTGCTTGTATCAAGAGGCTTCTGAGATGGCGAGGAAGGTCAGGAAGGAGATAATCGAGCTCTGACAGGGTTAGAAGAATCCAAAATTGAGGTCTGATTCGGGAACTCGACTGCTACCCCGACCTAAACACAAGGTCGGGACAGGAGAAAGACGGTGGAGGATCGAAGATGCTTTGCTTTCCCCAATGGACGTTTATGCCCCTCTTTTTTTTTATAATCATATACAAAATTTTCTCTGCAAGCCGGAGCTGGAGGCGGTTTGATAATTTCGGAAATTCATTCCTTTTTCCCAACCCCACCCACCGCCATTCTCATAAAAAAGAGGCAAAGAAAGATAATTCAATACATACCCATCTAAGAAATTTCAAGAATTAGGAAATCTCATTAGCATATTAAGACTTTTGGAGCGTTGGACATTTGAAAGAATGTAGAGTAAATAATATAGAGTATGCAATTATATATATAATATAGAGTAAATTAAGTTTAAAAATTATATTGGAAGAAAAAAATATTAAAATTTTTATGAATTACATTCACAACAGTTTAAAAAGAACATAATTCATAATATGTTCTCTATTTAACCAAAATGACACGTTGCAACTCAACTCTCCACGGTCCAATTGATCTGTGATGCTTGAAAGTCAATTGAGGATGGCTTCCCACATTGTGCGAGTAAATTATTACTGTTACTGTTATTATTATTATTATTATTATTATTATTATTATAACATCCCAAATTGAATTGTCCCATAACTACATTCCAAACTGACTCATCAACTAGATAAACTATTATAAAGAAAATTTTTTATATATAGTTTTTATTGTAAAGTAATATTCTATGTTTTTTTAATATAGAAAATCTGAAAAATGGCAATAATGATGGCAGATAAAAAAAATGGTTGCTTCCATTTAATTTCTTGAAAGATGCAGCGAGACGCTATGCTCAGTATTTATAACACGTGACGTCTGTGGATTAATCAGCCGTTATTTTTATATCCTAGATGGTCCAGCAACAATATAATAATGTTCATTATTGGGTAAATTCAATAAATACCCAGCAATTTAGTATTTTCATTTAAAAATTAAAAAAAATATTTCCCAACTCAGTGTATCACTGAATCAATCGTCAGATTCCCCCTCTTTTGTATTATTTAATAATAACTGATAATTATTGTCTAGCTAATACCTCAATGATTATCATATCATTCAGCCAAAAAAAACCCTCATTGGAGTCGATTTGCACAGGGGTAAAATTGTCATTTAACAAATGCTCCTAGCCTGCCCCGCCGCTGCAGTGAGAGAGAAGCCACGCATCGGCGAGAGCCTTACGGTGACAGAGGCCACAGAAGCTCGAGTTGAAGCTTCGAAACGGGTTCCGCAAGATGGGCTCATACGAGCCCGGTCCATCCATCTTCATCCATACGAGGTCAGCCCAGCCCATCTAGAGGGAGACACAGACCATCAACGGGACGGGACGGGACAACACGAGCTCCCTCCACTCCACATGTTCCACTGCCTCTCCAATCCGTCCATGGCGGCTTCCCTCTGCTGCCGCTGCAGCTCCTACCCTTTCCACCCTCTCTCCTCCTCGCCTTCCCCGAGCCCTTCGTCTCTCTCCCTCACCCACCTCGCTGCATCGCACAGTCTTCTTGCCCCGACACAACCAGGCCCTCCTCTCTGCCATCAGCTCACGCCCGTTCATCCGCCGAGTGAGCTCCTCTTCCGTCCCTTCATCCTGTTCGGTGGCTTCGAGAGGGCGCTTGACACCCAGACAGCTCTTTCCACCATCAGTGTCCTAGCTGCCATTGCCCTCTCCCTGTTCCTCGGCCTCAAGGTGCGTTCACAAGTGTAGCATACCAGCGACTGTCTTCCCGCCAAATTGCTTAATTTTGGGGGCACCTGTTAATATGATAACGTTGGGGGCTTTTTCAGGGAGATCCCGTGCCCTGTGATCGCTGTGCTGGCAATGGTAAGCAGTACCCTCAAAGGCTCATATATCCATTAAAGTTCGAGACTTTATGAGATGTTGTCTGCATTTCTTTGATATTCGAATCTTCCCATGTTTCCATGCTCTTTCGAGATGACTTTGGTTCAAAACAACCACACCAAGGATGCAAATTAGAAGGCGAGAATCGTCAAATTAACAAATGCAGTGAACCTTCTTTTCCTTGATTTAATCAGCTGGCCTTTGACACACCAGTACTGTAGCCTAGTGTTCTGTATCTGATTCTTGCTTTGGCAATATTATATCCTTTTTTCGGACTATTTTCAACTAATAATGTGGCTGGGGCTCTGACCTCAGATGCCTGATGCTTGGTAGCGAACTTCAAAGGGGTGATGAACTGATATCTGTGGAATCTATTTGCATATTTATGCATTTGTCAAATTATGGGGCTATTTGATCTTCTGCATGGACCTCCCAAGTGGGGTGCTTCTGTACAGTAGTTCTCCAAATGTATATGTAGGGGCTGCTTTTTTCTTGTTCTACTTTAGAATTGACAATTCAGCTAAAAAAGATTACCATAAATTACCTTTTGGGATTTCATGTTAAAGTTCTGAGCATTGATTATATTTGCTTGCTGCTCAGGCGGAACAAAATGTGTTTTTTGCAAGAATGGGAAGATGAAGCAAGAAACTGGAGTTGTTGACTGCAGGGTGTGCAAAGGAGCAGGTACATATCTTCACATGTAACTTACTAAAAATGTGATCAAACAACATTACAACTATCACCACCAGGTTTGGGAACCACCTTGTTTTGTGCAATTTTCACTCAGTCATTCATGGGTCCCTTCACCAACTCTGCAGGGTTAATATTTTGCAAGAAATGTGGAGGCTCTGGGTATTCTAAGCGCCTATGAGATGTGCTTCCAAGATCTTCCAGCTCCCTGTGTCAGATGCCTGGTATCTCTACATTGGTAAATAGATTTCTGTATTCTATTGCCTTTTCTCCTCTTCCATGTTATTGTGATTCCTTGACCATCGAGAATGTGAAGCAAGGGGGAGATTTTTCCATGACAGTGTAGATTCTGATGTAATATGTTTGTCCATTCAGAAATGCAAGAAATTTCTCTGCATAGTCAATGCTGTCCAGTTTATACAGTAGTATTCAATGATCTAACATCATCTGTGAAATCATAATCTTGCTAGATGGTTAGATTGATCTATTTTCCTGATGTTGCCATATCTTGGAACTTGGGATCCAATGGGGAGGCAGTCTTCCTAATGTTTCTCATAGAAAGTCATCGTTCAACCATAGGTGGAGGTAGGGACATAAGGAAGTTAATAATCAGAATGATAAGAGAGGGATTAATTAATAGACGCTTATTTTAAGTCAGAATTGTATTGATTTTTCAATAAGAATACTGGACAAGATGCGCTTTTTGATCAATGAGAAGATCTCTTACATGTTCTACCGGCCAAAAATAGATGCACATCATGAATATGAATATTGTTTAGTTCTGCATTTGTGTTGAAGTATTTCTCGAATTATAATTATTATGCCATCCATCTCAAGAAATCATTCGCACACGCTGTGCTGATAATTTGGGGAATATTGGTTCAAGTATGATTAGATTTTTAAAATTTTGACCACAGTAAATTTTTCATGGATTATCAGTTGAAATCTGATATTGTTGTATCTGGTGTTTGGTAACACTTCTCAACTCAGATTTTTCACTTCAAGATTCACTAACTCAAAAGGCAACTTGACCAGGAAAAATTATGACTGATGATGTTAGATAGGAGCTGCTTTACTTATCAGATGTTGCACCTCTGTCAAGGGAGGAGAACCCTGCTGCAAGAGCCCATGGGGTACCTTTTACTCTCTTAAGCATGTGCTGCAACACTGTGATGATCATTAAATTTTTGGACTTATTGAGTAGTGGTGCTGTCTGAGTTAGCTTGTGGTTTCTTCTTCCCTGATCAACTTGATGATTACTGGTATAATGTAGTAGTTCACAATCTTTTGTGGATATACCAATGCCGTATATGAGGGAAACTTGTTCCAACCTAATCTTTTGAATGCACAGCATTTCCTCTTCTGCAGCAGATTTTGCATTCCATAATGCTTTAGCAACCCGATCTCTTTATTATAGTTCTGCAGATTGAATGACATGATCAACCTGCAACTCTGTGGAACTTGCTTCTTATATAGTTAATTGTTCTGTCTACAGGTTGTTCATGTCATTCAATCTATAGAGCTTACATCTATATAGTTCATTGTTTTGTCTCAGCTTTGGAATCTCTGCTTAATCAATTGTCATAAAATTATCAAATTCTTCAATAACACCAATGAAATCTTATAGGGTTACGCTTTTGAGGAAGATAAGTATTATTGAACTTGTGCTTTATAGATGGATAGTTCTGATTACTCCCGAGGCAATATACCAGAAGAGATAGAGAAGTGGAGATGAATAGAATATCCACGGACATTCATGATTGAAATTAACTAACGTTCCAACATTTTGTTTACTCTAATTGCTCTGGCTGACTAATCTAATATGTGTTATTTAACTTTGTGAACTCTTAATGTTAATGCACGCCAACATAGATTATAAGAGAACAATAAATGTCTCAGTCCACTGGTCCAAGGCGCGAGTCTTGGGCCCTAGGCCAGTTGTATGGTACCCTCTAACAGAGAAGCAAGGTTGTAGCTTGGGTCGGCTTTGGCTCGAAGGTTTGAGCAGGATATGCATCACTATGCTATGCCAAATGTTATCATTTCCACCAACCACTCATACAGTCGGTCCATGTCGAGCACCATGTCTTCTGTGGGGAAAGGGGGCGTTACGAGCTTCATGTAATTGCATGAGATAACGAGGACAAGCAACCTAAATCTTATGACTATCCAGGGTATGGTATATAAGCTCGTGCATAGTGGACATTTTGCCACCAAACAGTGTGAAAAATGGTGGAAAAAGGGTACATATCCATTGCTGATGTTGTCATCACATCTACATATAGTTGCTAGGGGCACCGGCACATTGATTCAATCAATCTCCTTGCGGCTCCTCCTTCATCGCATTTCATGACATTATTCCTCTCCCATTGATACAATCCGAGGAACTTCAACTAATGCATATCCGGCCAATTCGGGTAAGTTCATCCTTACCTTTTTATCCTGTGTGTGCTCTCAATGAATCCCCTACGTTTCTCCTGCAAGTTGTAGGTTTTTTTTGTCATCCAAAATCAAAATCCATGCGTCCTTTTAATTCAAGCTCTTGCCTTCTCTTGGCCCCTATGGAGAGGACGCAGTCAACTCAATATTCAAAACAAGATTAGCCTCGAGAAGAGCCATTTGACCCAATTTCAATTTGCTCCCTTCCTCTCCATGCCTCTCCCAGTTCGCTCTTCATGAGAATTTCAGTACAAGAAACCCTACAAAACCCAAACCTTGTCACTGTCTCTCCGGGTGTTATTCCTTTCTCTTGTTTCCCTTTTCCCTGTCCCTTTTTTTTTTTTGGTTTTGCTTCTTTCGGGGTACGAGTGAAGGTGCTTCCTTTGGTTGTCTTTAGTCTCTGACATATGTCTGCACGATACCGCGTAAATGTTCTAGGGTTAAGTTTCGGATCATTGAGTCAAATTGGGTCAAAATTCAGCCCTTCTGTCACTGCCTTACATGCAGCGGGTAGTCAAAGGAGCTCAGCATATCTGATCGGTTGATACTTCTCGACAATGTCGGATGACATGCTTTTGCACCTCTCCTCCAATTCCTCGAACCAGTCCGATCAATCCCTGCCCACTAAAATGGCTAAGCTCGAAGCTCGATTAGTGGGCAAGGCCTCATCAGCTTCTGCCCCGCCGTCTCAGCATCCACAGCCGCCAGCCAAGCAGCAGCAGCAACAGCAGCCTATTTTGTCTTCTTCTTCCAGATTCGTAACTGATGGCTTGGCGGAGCAGTCTACCTCGAGCGACTCTGATGATGATGTGAGTCTGCTCCACTGGCTTAAAGTTGATTTTCATGCATTATACTTCTGTAGTTATTATATTGCTGTTTGAGAGTGGTATCTGTCAGGTGGTTCTTCAATTGGATTATTGTGTGATTAGCTCTTGATTGTGGGTAATACTACCAGTAGCATTTGCTGCTAAGCCCTTGTTACACTCAGTTGACATTTCATACACTTTGTTTTGCACTTGTAGTTGTAATACCATCGCGGCCTTTAGGGTTCCCCTTTGCTGCCACAGACGAAAATTTTGAACCCTTAAGCTAGAACATTCCACTATTTTATTCTCAAGTGTTCTTGCTGTTGGGCTAGTCCTCGGCTGGTGTTGTTATGGACTTATGATGTTTTTGCTTTGAAAACCTCTCATCTCATGGAATACTATAAAATGAAACTTTTGGACGTGCAGTGATTGAATGCTCAGGGGAATTTCCTCTAGCATTAAACGTGTCAAACATTTTGAGGATCGTAATGGATCTTGCCCTTTATTCATGGCTTCTCACTTATTTATTTGGCAGTGTCCTTTTCTGGAGAGTACCAATTGATCACAAGATGCATTAGCATAAACAGTTAATGTTTTAGGTCTGTGTTTTTTAGGCTTATAGGCTCACGATTGGCTGACATTTGTTGAATTTAATGTTTACATGATATTCTCAGGTGATGCTTGCTGTTTTTATTCTCTTAGAAACAATTAAGCTGACTGCACCTCTGATTGACAACATGAATCATGAATTATCTACAAATGTCATTTATTTTCATTAACTGGCAGTAGTTTTTGTTTTAGGGAAACGGAAATCCTGGAAAAATAGATGGAAAGTGTATTTCTCTCCAGATGTTGTGGGCATTTGGAAGAAAGTTTTCTTTGTCTCACCACATTCATTAGTAGAAACCGTCATTCATCTAGCTGTTGTGAAAACGTCCTAAGAAAAGTTTGAGTGAAAGAGATTAGTATGAAACGACTGGCTTGTATATTTGTTATTGCTCACATGATTGGATAAATCATAGTTCTTTTCAAACTTCCTGAACATTTTCTTCATTTATACAGTGCTTCTATTTGATCTTTCCACAATATCTTGACCTGATGTATATTTGGTACAATATCATTTATTATTCTTTTTCATCCGTCTAGGCTGGGGCAGAATTTCTAATACAAGCCAACACCCAAAAGCGACAAAAAGTTCAAGGCAACGATAAATCAGCCTTTTTTAAGCATGTTGAGGTAATTTCATTTTTCTTTTTATGAATTTCCTCTTTCATTCTTGAAAATTTATGCCGCATCCACCTATGGACATAGATTATTGAGTTTCCCATTTCGATTTCTCTTGGGTTGGTTTGGAGTTTCTCATCTTTACTTTTTCATTGCTCTTACATTTTAGGTAAGACATAATTCTTTCCTGGTGAATTCAACTGGTTTAGAACATTGATGATTGGCTGTTGTTAGATACTTCATTAGTTCAGAGATTGAGCTTTGTCAACTATTTGTGGAAAGAAATTTGCTAATATCTTGGAGAAAAATATCAGGCAGTGTCAGATGGACTGCAGAAGATGGTGGAGACACTAGAGACAAAGTCCAATTTTGATGTCTATAGGAAAAAACAAGGTCGTGGAAGGTCTCAATCTGCTTCAGGGAGGGGTCGTGGTTCTAGAGTTAATGATCAGACAAAATCTGAGAATTCATCATCTGTGACATCGCAATCAAATGGCCATCCTGAAGACTCTTATCTCAAAGTATGCTTCTAGCCTCCCTCAGATTATTATACTATCTGGTAGATTCAGTCATCTTCCTTTAATGTAATAGATTGTAATTGTCTTTGTACATAGCTAGACCTACTTTGGTGTAAAGCTACTGATTTTTTGTTTTGACAGATTAGTTTGTTGCCTTCTATCCTTGCAGGATACTAGGCTGATAGTACACTCAAGCAATGAAGATCAGTCTTCCTTAGAGGTATCTATACTTGTTTTGGTTTAGGAATCTTGGGTTATTTGAAGAAATTGAATTTATAGGAGTGCAGGTGTTTCATACAATTTAGTACTGAACAGTTTTTGTTTTTTGACATGGTGCTACTATGCAGGAGGAGGTTTTGTCTTTACGATTAAAAGTTACAACATTGGAGGAGGATTTACGAAGAGCTCGTCAAGAGAATTCTGAGTATGAAAACCTCAACCGCCAATTAGAAAAGGTTCGAAAATTACCCAATTGAACATGTTTATTTTGGCAACTTTTTTTCTGAAAGATCATGGTAAGTCTTCATCCCTTTGCACATTTACTTAAATCAGGAACTGAAGGATATTAAAGACTATGAACAACAAATGAAGCCAAAGGTACAAATCCCACTCTTGGATCCTTTGGAAACTGATTACCATATTTCTTTTTGTATGGCATAAATTATTACGTATGACGATAATATATATTATCATCCTTGCTTGCAGAGGACTAAGATGATATCTGATTTGTTGATATCTGTGTCAAAAGCTGAAAGACTGGAAGCACGAATGAAAGTGCGGCAGGATTCTCTGAGGCTTGGGAATGTGGGCGTAATCAGGTAGGCTACTTTGTGAAGCTTTGCTTATTATCATCGTTCAAATGACATGATACAATTTGATTACACCCTATTTAGGAATCTACACCTCTTACTTCTTGTTAACAACTAGTCACACTAGAAGCAAAGCAAGGGGAGATTTGTTAAACCTAAGCTGAGCTCCTATTCTTTTTCCTTGTTGTTCGGGATTCATCTGCATTTTAGAGCTGGAACTGTTATATCAGAAACTTGGGAGGATGGACAGGCACTGAAGGATGTGAATGCTCAACTTGTGCGTATCATTGAAGCTTTACTTTTTAGATGCTTTAACTTCCAGAATTTGTCGTGCATGAAGTTTCTCAAAACTAATTTTAATTGATGCTTATCTTGAAATTTTAATATACCTTTAACATTTTTGGGCACTTAAATTTTCTTGCATTTTTCTTGTTTGATAACTTTCGGTTCATCTTTATCAAGAAACAATTGTTGGAAACAAAAGAGGCTATTGAGCGGCGGCGAAAATCTTTGAAGAAAAAACAAGCTGGTATGGTTTCCCTCTTGTAGGTGGCAGATTCTATCTACTGTCTTTGTACTTACCTGTCATTATGTTGGAGTGAAACAAGGAGCTTATGTTAAAATGTGCTTATTATCTTGAAGATAAGGGCGACGGGATGGATGCTGAAACGGGACTTCCAGAAGAAGATTTACTTCTGCAGGATGAGATTTACAAGTCTCGACTATCGAGCATTAAACGCGTGAGCTTGCTGTGCTTGGGTCATACTTGTTTTATGTTTCATATAGATATGTCATCTTTTTGGAGGTGCTATGATTTTGTAGGAGGAAGAAGCTCTTCTCCGTGAGAGAGATCGGTATGAATTTGAAAAGGGAAGGCTTATCAGAGAGATGAAACGCATAAGAGATGAGGATGGTTCTCGCTTCAACAATTTTCAGATTCTTCATCACCGATATGCCCTTCTAAATCTTCTTGGAAAAGGGGGTTTCAGTGAAGTTTACAAGGTCAGATCTATCTCTTATCAGTTATCATCACAGAATTTATGGTTGGGAAGCAGATTATGAGTTTATTGCTTACTTTCCTTTTGTCAAACTGTACACCTTTCCTATGGTTTTTAATTGGGAAATTTCTGGCAGGCTTATGATTTGGTGGAACATAGATATGTCGCATGCAAGCTTCATGGTTTGAATGCTCAGTGGAGTGAAGAGAAGAAACAGAGTTACATTAGACATGCCCTCCGAGAGTACAACATCCACAAAACTTTGGTGCATCATCACATTGTTCGGCTTTGGGACATTTTCGAGATTGATCAAAACACATTTTGTACAGTTTTGGAGTATTGTAGTGGTAAATATTTCTCTTTAAATATCCTTCTTAAATGTATCTGTATAGTGGAGATATTGTAGGTGCGTTAGATATTCAAATTTATTGGAAAGCAATGTTCTTTTTGAGGTAGAGCATGTTCTCCTAGTTTTCTGAAAGCTGATTCCTGAGAATAAACAGGCCTCATTATGCTTCTCATAATTCTTTTCTTTTGGGTTTAAACTAGGTAAAGATCTTGACGCTGTTCTTAAAGCAACACCAGTGCTTCCAGAGAAGGAAGCAAGGATCATCATTATGCAGATATTCCAAGGCCTTGTGTACCTGAACAAACGGTCGCAGAAGATTATTCACTATGACCTGAAACCTGGAAATGTTCTATTCGATGAATTTGGCATAGCTAAAGTTACTGATTTTGGTCTGAGTAAAATAGTTGAAGATGATGTGGGATCTCAGGGCATGGAACTCACTTCCCAGGGAGCTGGAACTTATTGGTTAGTTATGAACTTTGAGTTGATTTATTTCAGGCTACCTGAAGACTAAATGGAAACTTGATCCTGCTTGAATATGAGCGACCTTAAGGTCCCAGAAATATCAGAGTGCTTCTGAATGGAAGTTATTACTTAAGTTTTTATGGGATTCTTTGACAAAAGCAGTGTCTTATTATTATTAATTTTTTTGCTCATAAAGCAGAGTCTTATTTTGACTGCTTGCTATTGGCTCCAAAAATTTTCCCTAGTTAGAGGATTTGCTGGATGCTTTTGATGGAGTGGACTCAGTTTTGCAAGACACAGTTTCATCTTTTTCAATTTCTTCTCTCATGTGGTGACCTCCTCTTTAAATCATTATTGATCTCATTCGCAAACTTGGTTCTTTAGGTACTTGCCACCGGAATGCTTTGAGCTCAACAAGACACCTCTAATATCATCAAAGGTCAGTCTCAAGCTCTTACAAGATGTCATAAATGGAATAAAATGGGCGTGATCTGACACGTTGTAGGTTTGTGTGCATTTTACCCCCAACCCTTTCCAATAACTGGTCTTCTGTGGAAAGCAGGTTGATGTTTGGTCAGCTGGAGTTTTATTCTACCAGATGCTCTTTGGGAGACGCCCTTTTGGGCACGACCAAACCCAAGAAAGAATTTTGCGTGAGGATACAATTATCAAAGCACGCAGGGTTGAGTTCCCTTCAAGACCTGCTGTCTCAATTGAGGCGAAGGTGAATTTATGCTTATATAAATTCTGCATCTGTCTCTCAATCATCTGTCACCCGACAGCAATAATGTGCGGATTGTATTTTGTTAGCCACATAGGATGATCTCCAGCTTCCTGTTCTCTTAAATGGGAAACACATCCAAGTTTTCCTGAGAAGATGAAAAACAAAAAACTAATTCTTCATGAACTTCCTTATTTTTTCTTTTACAAGAAAGGAGTGATAGAAACTGTGGACTTTTGTTTTTCTCGCCTACAGATTAGAGTTTTCAGGTGCTTTCACTCTTCTATCAAGTTAAACATCCATGGAGTAGTTCCTATAGAAGATCCTGGGGTGTTGATCACATGCATAGTATTGATGTCCTTTCTCTTTACCTTTCCTGCAGGAACTAATTCGCCGATGTTTAACATATGACCAAGCTGACAGGCCTGATGTTCTGACCATTGCCTTGGACCCGTACTTGACATACACAAGGAGATAATTTCCTCATACAACGAATTAAAGGGGTCTTAGCGGTCATAGAATTTTCCTTGTTTCGTTTTCATTGCAAATCAAAATTTGATACCAGCTAGAAAGGGAATTTTGTATAGGTTTTAAGGGGCCTGTTCCTGTTCTACTCCTTTGTCGGTCTTGTCAGCAACTGACAGAAGAAAGCTCCTTCTCGTCCCTTCTGTTCTATTTCCTTATTTTCCTTTTTGGCCAATTTGATACAGAGGGAAATATAAAAAGAACAGTACAGTTGAGTTTGTGTCTTTGAGAAGGTATACATGTGCCGAAGGGCCGTGTTCTGGTTCCTTATTTTCCTGTCCCTTAGGTTCTGTTTCCTCAAATAAGCCGAAGTGCTCTGTTATGTCAAAGCCCATTGGGGGATGAGACAAGGTGATCCTCTTTCACCTTATCTATTTCTCCTCTCCGTGAAACTTCTCTTTAGAATGTTATATAGAGCTTAATCTCAAAATTTAAGAAGAGGGATTAGAACACCAAGAGGAAATGATATCCTAAATCATCTTTTATTTATTGATGATCTATTAATACTGATCAAAGTAGATGCATCATAGTTTTTAAAACCGGACCGGACCGGGAACCGGTCAAGACATGGGTTCATGGGTTCATGGGTCGGACCGGGGGTTCAATGGGTCGGACTGCATGTTTAATAAATAATATTAATAATATAATATTAATAATAAAAAGACATAATAACATGTATAATACCATAATTTACAACCAAATCATATACATTTTACTATCCTATTGTTTAATTAAACATTACAAATCAACCAAATTAAAAAGAAATACCTTACGTTAACACTGGGAGCACCACTACTGTTGATAGCTTGCTGCTGCCGCCGCCGCCGCCGCCGCTGCTGCCGCTGCTGCTGCTGCTGTTGCTGCCGCCGCCTGGACGAGAAGGTCCACTGCTGCAACTCGTTGTTGTTGCTTGCTGCTGTCGCCTGCTATGGAGGAGAGGAGAGGAGATGCTCGTTGCAGCCACCTGCTGTGGAGCCATGAGGCTCGTTGCTACCACCTGCATTGGAGCACTTGCTGCTGTCACCTGCTGTGGAAAAGGCGAGAGGCTCGTTGTTGTACCTGTTGTGGAGCTAAGAGGCTTGTCGTTGTTGCCGCCGACACTTGCTGTGGAGGAACGAGTGGATCGTTGTTGCCTCCGGCTATGGAGAAGAGGGCTGTCACTGCTGCTTGCTATGAGGGAGAGGTCCGCCACTGCTGCCTGCTGTGGAGGAGAGCGTTGTCGTTGCTGCCTGCGCCGTGAGGGAGAGGTTCGCCCCCGATTGCCTGCTGTCACTTGCTGTAGAGTTCAGATTGAAAACCTAGATTTCACTTGCTGAAAGAGGGAGGACGGGAGGAGGCTGCGAAAACCTAAGGCTAAGGTTTTAATTTTTTTTAACTTTATTTTAATTCATCCGGTTTTCTCACCGGTTTTGTTGGGTTCACCGGTTCAACCGGAAACCGGCCGGTTCGACCGGAGCTTATCCAATTTGTAGTGCAATTGGATTAATTTGGGAAACCGGACCGGGGGAATGGCCGGTTCCCGGTCGAACCGGTCGAACCGGCCGGCCCGGTCCGGTTTTAAAAACTATGAGATGCATACATTAGACTCTCAATAGTAGATATATAGAAAATATTTTGTATTTCCTTTCACCCGAATTCATTCTTGGAGTATTGATTAAAATTAAATTTATTTACATTAAAAATAAGAGTATATAAAGACTTGTAATCCTTCATGTCAAATTTAATTAGAACATTTTTTATAGAGCTATTTTGGGGTAATCCAATAATTTATCTAGAACATTCTTAATGAATCTAGATCCTTGAGATATAAGAGATATCCCTAAGATTTTTTATCTCAAACTTTTATAATAGAAATATCTTGATTTTGTGCAATAAACATGTGTTATTATATGTAAATAGTATGTCATTAACATATGAAATTAGAAAATTGTATTTACTTCCATTAAACTTATAGGATATGCATTCATCAACTATATTTATCTCAAAATTAAATGAGAGAATAACTTAATAAAATTTGTAATACCATTTTTAAGATACTTGTTTTAACCTATAAATTGATCTTTTTTAATTTGCATACAATTTTCTTTGAGTTACTAACCACAACATTTTCTTGTTATACCATATAAATTACCTCATTAATGTCACTATTAAGAAACGTTGTGTTTACATCTATATGATATAATTTGAGTTTAAAATGAGCTATAACTGTTATAATGACTTTCAAAAAATCTTTTGTAGAAATCAGAGAGAATATCTCTTTGTAATCAACGCATTCCTTTTGTGTGAATCTCTTAGTAATAAGACGTGCGTTGTATCTTTCCATGTTGTCTATAGAATCAATTTTAGTTTTAAATATCCATTTGCAACAAATAGATTTTGCACAATCTTGCCATGGAACAAGATCCCAAACATCATTGTGGAATTCATTTCTCCATTCATAAAGTCTATTAACTTTGGAGAATTAGTGCTATGCAAGACTTGACAGAAGTTGATTGAATTATTTTCTATCATTCCAATGTCAACTTTATTCTTATGGAAGAATAAAATATAATCGTCAAGAATTGTATTTCTCTTCTCTCTAATTGATCGTCTTTAAGGTTGCTGAGTTTGTTTTTCTAGAATATACTCTTGAGTTTGTACAAGGAGTTGTATAACATTATCTTATTACTTTTGATTAGAAGCAATGATTATAAGAAGAAAAATTGACTTTTCTTCAAAAATAATGTCTCTAATCTTATCTACTTCTACAAACTCAACTTCCTTAAAAAAGTGGGCATTTCTTATTTTAAGAATTGATATAAAACTTGAAATCTTTGGATTTTTCATAATAGCCAACAAAATAACAAGTAACCATTCTTGATTTAAGTTTCTTTTCACTTTGCCTATAAGACCTAGTTTTAATTGGACATTCTTAAATGTGAAAATACATACTAGGCCTTTTTCTAGTTCATAATTCATAAGGTATTTTGGATACTGTTTTGATTGATACTCTATTAAGTATGTAAACTGCGATATTTATGCATCTTACCATATTCTTAAGTGTTCTATTTTATCTTTCAGTAACATCATTTATGCTGGGACTTTCTAGCATGGTATACTGACGAGCAATTCCACATTCTTTTAGGAATTTGGCAAAAGATTATTGACACTGTTTACTCGATTTGTCATATCTATTGTAACATTTCCCACTACAATTAAATATAATGATTTTAACTTTCTTGCCAAATTGAGTTTCAACTTTAGTTTTAAAGTTCTTGAATGCATTTAGGGCTTAAAATTTCTCACTAAGGAAGTACATGTACCTATATTATGAATAATTGTTTATGAATGTGATAAAACATTGTTGACCATTCTAAATAGCTGTAAGGAATGGTTCATAAATATCAATATGATTAAGTTCTAAGACGTCTAACTTTCAATCGGTAGTTAATCTCTTAATGTTTTTTCATTTCCCCTTAACACACTTAACACAAACCTCATAGTCTGTAAAATCAAAGAAATTAAGAATTTCATTTGACACAAGCCTTTTGGTTCATTATTTCGAAATATAACATAATCGCCTGTGTCATAACTTAGCGTAACTCTCATTAGCTAATTTTCACCTTGTACCGCGTTAATCCACATGCAACGTCTCACCCTATGGAGCGATTGTATTAAGCAAGTAAAGGTTATCGTGAAAGGATAAAAAACCAGTAGCCATTACATTTGAATGACGGAGAAGACAAAATAGATAATTCCCAAAAAAGCAATAATAACCAAATTTGTCCAATTGGAGAATAGAATTCAAATTCCATCTAAAAGATGGTGCAACGTATTTGCCTATTGCTTCAACCACAACTAACTTGCTATTGTCCACATAAATGAATCTTTTAGTATCATTTGGCTTTCAATAGCTCAAACAACCCTGCATAAACACACTTATATGAGTAATAACACTAGAATCTAATCACTAAATGTGTGTAGATACAAATGTCAAATTAAACTTAGAACAAACTAAAGTGAGAGATGTACCTTTCTTTGTATGCCATGCGTGATATTTGGTACAATCCTTCTTCAAGTGTCTTTCTTGCTTGCAAAAGAAATGAATAGAAACTTAATCATGCTGCTTTTGCTTCTAAACCATATTTAGAATACTGGTAACTTCGTTATTTATAGACCTTTTCTTGCCTTTGCCCTCACTCTTACCCTTAGAGGTCAATGCCAGATGAGCATTTTCTATCTTTTCATGCATTAATCTCTCCTCCTCTTGCACACAGTGAGAAATGAGCTCATTAAAACTCCATTTTCTTTTTGATTATTATAATTAACTTGAAATTAACTGTATTATGCAAGTAGAAAGATCATAACTGCATGTACAAAGAAGTCTTCAAATAGCTCTAGTTTAAGTGCCTTTAGTTTTGAAGTAAAATTAGATATCTTCATGATATACTTCTAAATGTTCCTATTGTCTTTATATCTAATCGAGATAAATTTTGCTAAAAACGTGCATGTTTTAGCCTTTTTGTTTTTCTCAAAACGCTTTTCTATAACATCTATGAACAATTTGACATCTTTCTCTTTAGAGATATCACCTCGAAAGGTTTTTGGAATTATACGCTTCATAATCATAAGACTCAATCGATTAAAACGATCCCATCGCTCAAAATCCCTTTACTGTAAAAGCAGGTGGTTGTTTTGTCCAAATGGCTAAATCTAAATCCATACAACCAAGAACTATCATAATATTCTCTTTCCATACTTTAAAATTCATATTAGCTAGCATAGAGATTGAATTAATAGTAGTAGAAATACATGTAGCACAATTATTAGCTAAACAAAGAATAAACAACACAATGGGAAATATATTAGCTCACATATTCACTAATAGCGAATAAAATAATAGTATATCTCATTATGAGATACTAAGCACAATATTGATATTTCATCTTTGGACAAAATAATCTACTTGTAAGTTGTACTCTCAATACAATAATAAAACATTAATAATTAATCTGGTCAAACAATAAGTCTTCCTTTGGGCCAACTTATGTTCACATGTAAACCAAATGATTATTACGCATTTATTATTGCAGGCATATTTAAAATTCAGTCAAACAATGTCCTTCCTTTGGCCAATTTATTACTCGCGTGAAATTTCAAATATGCAAACATTTTTTATATTCATGAATAAGTCAATCTACAAAGGAGAGCTTACTTTAGCGAAATGCTACTTCAATTAACCCATTCTTGAATATTATATATAAAAAAATTGCCATTATTTCATTCAACATTCAAAATGGTTTTAAATGCCTAAACCAAAACTTAATTGGTTGTGATTCAACTTTAGATGGACTGAAATAGGCATAAACCCACTTAATTAGACTTAAAGTGGTATAAACAATGCTGAATTATGTTTAAATTGTACCGATTGGGTCTTAATTTCAATTGAACCAGAAAATTTTTTACTCAAACCGGATTAATTTTGTCATAACTGATTGAATTGTAAAAAAAAAAAGAATTGGAATTTAGTAAACTTCCACTGAATTGAATTAAATTCAACGACAATTGCATTGAACCAGTTCAAATCGGAGCAAAATTGTGAAAAATTAACTGAACCGGATGGAATATCACTTGAACCGGAAAACATTAGTATAAACCAGCCCTGAATCAACCCGGAACCCGCCGAATTTCTACCCAAACCATATGAACCGGTCAAATTTGCTTTGACCGGGCCCTTTTCCTACAGAACCGTATAGACCGGGTGAGCACTTACTGTGACCGAATAGTTTTGTTCCTGAACCGGTCGGACCGGTCTAAGGTGCTCAATCGTCTGGTCAAACCATCTGCAGACCGGACACTGTTCATCATCTCCTTCGACGAAACCCTAATGGCCGCCGTCAAACGAAACCCTAATGGCCTCTCACCCAGCTTCAACGGCCACCGTCGACCCGCGGAATCAGCGACGACACAGCCGCGATACGAGCTCTGCCGGAGTAACCTTAGGCCACAGGTCGTGGAGTCGCGAACTCCCGCTGAGAATGGCAACTGCTCCGCCGCGATCGGCAACCGCTCCTTCTCGCCTCCCGCGATGTAAGCCGCCGATTTCAGCCACCGCATTCTGCCGTGGCTGCCTTATGGCGACTCCAAACGTGTTTGGCCAGGGTTTCGTTTTTGGCGATTGGCCGCAGCCTAGGCCACAGATGACTCGCGACTGCCTCGTGCCTCCTCCTGCGACGTAAGCCGCTGATTTCAGCCACCGCCTTCGGCCGTGGCTGCTGTATGGCGACTCTGATGGAGGTTGGCCGAGGAGATGGTTTCCGGTGGCCGGCTGGTGGCGCTGAATCACAGCCTGGCAACCACCTACGGAAGAGAGAGTTTCTTTAATCAATCAACTGACACCAACAATGATCCGAGTTCAGAAAATCGATCTATCACAGCTAAGTAAGAGTCTCAACTATCCGCACCGGCTCTCATAGCAATTCTAATAATTTCAAGATTTAATAAGGAATAGTGAAAATTAATAAAAGTGTACTTGAATCACAGCTGAAATTTATGTAATTAATTCGGTGTAAATTTTGTAAAAAATATGGATATCCCTTTTGATGAGATATTAAAAGAGTTGCCTTAACCATACTAAGAATCGTACCAATAAATTATATTTAAATTTCTTCATGGTATTAATTTTTAAGTTTACATATTATAACAATCATAAATTAGCTTAGAATTTATATACATTAATTCTTATACTTCTCTTTAAATTTTATATCATAAATTTAATCAATAATCAGGTTAATTTATTAAATAATATAAATATACTATAAATAATATATTGTTTCACTATATACAGTGGAATTAAAAAGTTCAACATTTTTGCCTCAAGGATTAGGATCCCAACCATAAGATTCAACTCCCCTTTTCCCGTTTGGTTCTGGTGAACTCTTTGGCCAATAGAGACCACAAACACATTATCCACTTTCTACGAGGATATGAAATAGACAAAAACAGCAGTATCTGCTCCAGTTACCATTAAAGAGGAGATGGCACTGTCTCTGCCTTCTGCTAGAGCTTCATTCCTGTGCCTAAATCCCGCCATTGACATAGCTGCCCCGAAGAACAGGTCTGGTGCTAGAAGAACCAGCTCGAGCATTGTTGTAAGATGTGAGTCTGGAAATGGGTCGCTGGAGGTCGGTGCTCCGATCATAGTGGTCGAGGCCCCGAAGATGATCAAGACTGCCGCATCGGTCCCCTGCCTCCGAGTCAACTCTGGCCTCGTCAATCCTGGCGATGTTGGGAGGTACATAATCATATGCTCATTTCCAACTTCATCATAGTACTAGTTGACAGTTAAATGATCTGTCTGGCATGGATAGGGAACACGACCGGGAATTGGTAAAAAACGAGTGGATCTATGCAATCACGAAATGGATTTTCTTGCCCTGTAACTGAGAGAGGAGTCTGCAAGTCAACTACGCTAATATGGTTAAGAAGAAAAGAGTCGACGGATCGCTGGTTGGAGCGACCGGTGGTCCATATGCTAACTAAGAGGTACCATCCTTTTTCCCTCTGCTGGAATGCAGAATAGTATCGAGGAAGCCCAAGGACGTGTGGGCCGTCCGACTGGCCATCGGGACCTACCTTATAGACGGGAAGTACTTCAAGCCCTTAAAACTCGAGAGCGGCAACGATGGCGTCGCTGGTAATGCAGCTTAGACAGAACTCCACTGCATCGACCAAGACCTGCACTCGGCACACATCCAAGCGAGTTCTATCTGTCTGAGGCCGCGCTCGCTCTATGCAATGCGTTGTTGTTGTACCGTAAATGTGATGGATTGGTGGTAATTTGATAGAAATTGAAGGAAAACTTTTTTGAAGTTTTAAATATATATCTCGATATATACATATATAGTGAAAAGCAATATACGGCGAGAGGTGTTGCCCTTCGTGGGCTTGAGCCCAATGGACATGTAAACAAACCTTGGGCCCAGGGCCCATTGATATCTTCTCATTTTTGGAGAGAAATTATTTTCAAGGTAATTTTGAATATTAGTACGACGTAGGTAAAAATCTGTGGTTATTTGAACCGGGTCAACAATAATTATCGAAACTGGCCCCATAAAACAATAATTACTCAAAAATAAAAAATAAAAAGAGAGAGAGAGATTTAATTAGAGTGGAAGCTCTATAAGAGAGATTGCACACCATCTGTATTTGAATGAAACCTCTGGGAGAAAAAGATATTAAAAAAAATTACAAAATAAAAATTGTCCCTACCGAAAATTTATTGTGAGGGTGGACAGGAAAAGGAGAGCAACCAAACAAGCCCTTATTCTGCGGACTTGGCACCGAAATTCAACTGAGAAAGTCCGCTTTCGGGCTGGAAAATACCGTGACCGCTCTGTCCTCCCCCTCAGCCTCGGCTTTCCGCCTCCTGCCTGAACTCCGAGCGCGCGCGGACGCATATCGAAGTGAAAGGGAAGCTCCGAGGCTCGAGTTCAACTAAGCTCGAGCTCAATTTTCGAAGGTACACTTAGTTTGAATCAAAGCAGGCCGCGGAGTCGGAAGTTGCTCTGAGGTTGAAGTTAAACTCTCGACTTCGTGCTGCTCCTGGCCTTTCCCGGCTGCCAGTGGCCGTGACCGAAGCTGCTGTTGTTAAAGAAACCGCTGTGGGAGCGGCTGGCTTTTTGTGGTTGCTTGCTGCTCCGAAAAATATTTTTCCAATTGATCCTTCTAACCTGTGAACCGAGGTCTATTAGAGCAGGAGTTTACTTCATACGTAGAGTATTGCCTCCCCCACTACCCCCCTCCCCCCTCCCCTTGTTCTCCCATTCAGAAATTATATGACGACATGTTAGTATGTCTATGGATGACTGAGCATTAGCATCTCGAAGCAGAAAATTTTGAGGATACCATACCAATTACAGGAACTGCTATTGTAGACTGGAAAAAAAAGGGGAATTTGAGTGCATGCTCCTCACTCCAAAGAGTCAGTGTGATCTGATTCAATTTTGGTTTTTGGATAGATAAAAGGGGATAGATTAATTCATGTTTGGTCATGGGTGTTCTAGTGATCTGATATGAGTCGATGTTGGTATTTGGAGCTTTAAATTCAAATGAGTAGTTCCTGTTTTTATGTCTGATGCGCAGAATGGAAGAACGAGAGAGAACCTTAGCTGGAAATTTCATATTTGAATACTTAGTTTGTTGAATGTACAGTTTTAGTCTTATATCTCACAACTTTTTGAATGGTTTGAGCTCTTTGATATGTTATCTACTTGCTTTCTCCCGAAGTGCTGCTTCCATTTTGTCTTCATACATGCAGAAACTGAAATAATTTAATTTGATGACTGAACAAAGAACTCTACTTATCACACATTGTTAGTTATCAGGTTATAATTTGATTATACAGTGATATGTACTTTATATGCAAGTCTGATTGTTTGCTTATAGTTGGTATACTCTCAAAAATATTTCAAGCTGAAGCCTGAACAAATACTTTCATGTTTTGTTGCAGGAGGTGGATTATCTGGTAACTGCAAGATGTACATCAAGCAGGTAAGTTTTTTAAAACTGATGTCTGGTTACATTTTATACCTTTCTTTTTTTCCCCCTACTTATGTTTCAATATCAAATTTGAGTTTAGGTTATCATTGAGGGGTTCAAGAGTTACAGAGAACAAATTGCTACTGAGGCTTTCAGTCCAAAAGTTAATTGTGTTGGTAATTCCTATTATCTTTGTTCTTTTTATCAACACTTTCCATATTTCCATTGATTTTATTATGTGGATTCCAGGTAATTATTTCTTGTTGGCAAAAAAAAAAGTAGTTATTTCTCACTCATCATCCATCAATGATCTAGATAAGTGATTATCTTTTAGATCTTAGTTTCGTTTTGCTTGAGTGCTGCACATTGACATTTCCCTACATGCAGTCGGAGCTAATGGATCTGGTAAATCAAACTTCTTTCATGGTAATGGCATTAGTACTTGAGTCTTATGATTGTCTAAAATTTTTTGATTAAATATATAAAGAAAATGATACAGCCTGAAACTTGCCTTAAATTGACTACTCATGTCTTGCAGCAATTCGTTTTGTACTAAGTGATCTCTTTCAGAACCTGCGGAATGAAGATAGACATGCGCTTCTCCATGTAATTCTCTATCAGATATAATTGTTTTATTATTACAATTTGGTTGCCATCTTTCTATAAACAATATTTGATGTGATTGAATGAACAGGAAGGTGCAGGGCATCAAGTCCTATCTGCTTTTGTGGAGATTGTGTTTGACAATTCAGATAATCGCATTCCGGTAATCTTTTGTAACTTTCATTTTCTTCCTTTTCGGGGGTGGATTGCCTCCCACTCAATCTCACTCTTTCTCTGAATGTTGACCCAAGATTACTCCTGTATACTTGATGTGTACTATATGCATCCTGTTAGACAGATGGATGCCATTTTCTTCCATTATTACCCGTTGGGTCGCTACTTCCTGTATTGGAGCAGTAGCATTATTACGTGGAAAATCAGAAATAAAAAGAGTTAAAACAAGAGAGTATCAACATTACATTGTCAGAATGATTGCTTTATTTTCTACTGCTTGAATCACCAAATTTTCCTTGTAATCTGTATTTGTACTTATCCTATATAGCATCTCAATGACATTAATAGGTGGACAAAGAGGAAGTCCGTCTGCGTAGAACCATTGGTTTGAAGAAGGATGAGTATTTCTTGGATGGAAAGCATATCACGTGAGTGTGGTGGCTAATTTATGTGTGTCTTACTAGTCCAATTGACCTTTTCCATCTGTAGACTCTTCATATGAATGTTATGAGACTTGTATTTTTCAGAAAAACAGAAGTCATGAACTTGTTGGAAAGTGCTGGTTTTTCTCGTTCCAACCCTTACTATGTGGTGCAGCAAGGAAAGGTAACCATTCTTCCCTATGTCTCATTCTTTGCTATCCTTATTCTTTATTTCCATCTGGCTAATATTTCCTTCTTTTCCAACTGTGTCACAGATTGCATCATTGACATTGATGAAAGATGCTGAGAGGCTGGATTTATTGAAGGAAATTGGTGGTACTAGAGTTTATGAGGAGAGACGCCGGGAAAGTTTGAAAATCATGCAAGAAACTGGTATGTCATTGACCTACTTCTCAGCTATTTTGTATTCTGTTTCATCATTTTACTCCAACTGAGGATACCCCTACTGATTATGTTTTCTTTCATTATGGGTAGGTAATAAGAGGAAGCAAATCATACAAGTTGTCCAGTATTTGGATGAAAGGTTAAAGGAATTGGATGAAGAGAAAGAGGAACTGAGGAAATATCAGCAGCTTGACAAGCAGCGCAAATCTTTGGAATACACTATTTATGACAAGGAACTTCATGACGCTAGGCAAAAGTTGGCGGAGGTGATGTTTTATACCTGTCTGTATTAATTAGCGCTAACATTTATAGTTACATGTTTGATACATCCATATGTGATGCTCAAAGTAGCTTCTTTCTTGATCCCAGATAGATGAGGCTCGTGCAAGGGTCTCCCAAAAGTCAACTGAGATGTATAACACTGTGTTGGAAGCTCTTGATAGGTCCAAAGAGCTAGATGAGACCCTGAAAGATATAGCTAAGGAAGTTCAAGGCTTAAATAAGGAAAAAGAGGTGGCAGAAAAGCAAAGAATAGAAGCTATGAAAAAGCAGACCGAGCTTGAGCTTGATGTCAAAGATTTACAAGAGAAGATTTCCAGGAATATCAAATCCAAAGTACATTCCTGATCATTCCAGATGTATGAGCTCCATTTGCTCTAAAATCATGGGGAAGAACTACATGTTTTCTTTTCCCTAATTCTTGCAGGAGAAAGCAATGAAACAGCTCGGAATATTACAGAAGGAGATTCAGGACTCAACAGAGGAGCTTGACAAAATTAGTCCTTCGTATGAACATCAAGTTGCACATGAAGAGAAGATAACGAAAGAGTAAGTCAATTGAGCGCTAGGATCTCCCATGTATCTTATTTCATTTGAAAGCTGTAGCAGTTGATAATTATTTGAAGAAAGTTTCTTTTCTTGTGGGTTGCTTTTGGCATGTTTTATTTATTTTCCAAAGCTAGAAAATGTTTCTGGCTTATGATGGGTGTGTGGTCTTCAATCTTTGTTCAGCATTGGTTTTAGTTCAAAGGGTTGTATCAACTGATGGACTGGAATGGATCTGTTTAGGTTTCTTTGTGGCAAACATGTTTTGCTACTAATCTATATCAGCAAATCTACATTTCTGACTTTGGTTTTTTGGATATATATATATATATATAGTGTATGTGTGTGTGTGTTATCTTTGTGCTTGTTGACACAAGAGTCTTCACGTGACTGCATTACCTTGTCTTTAGCTGGGAAAAGTGAATTTTTGGGTACTAAAACTCTAGCCTTGCTCTATTTTGTCTGAACCAGAATGGTTTGCTTTTCTGTAGAATTATGGAGCGCGAGAAACAACTGAGTATTCTATACCAGAAGCAAGGTCGTGCCACACAATTTTCAAGTAAGGCGGCCCGTGACAAATGGCTTCTAAAGGAAATTGATGATCTTGATCGAGTTCTCTCTTCAAATATGGCGCAGGTTGGTTACTCAATTGTAAATATGTAATTTAACATATCCAAAGAAGAATCTAATGGATTTACTTTTGTAAGTATTCAAATGTTTGGTCTGCTCATCCTTAGTGGTGGTAATAGTGAATTGTAGTTGGTATTAAGTCATGGATCAAACATGACACAAGAAAAGAATAAATAGGAAAAATCATTTAAACTTTCATATGAGAAGTTTCATAGAATGAGTTGGATATGTCAATATTTCAGACAATAATAAAGGTGACTGCTCTTTTTTGGCTTTTTTTTTTACTGTTCATGATATAAAAAATAGGTTTCTATGTGAAACAAAGCAAAAGCTGAACTTCAATTTGTTAGATTTGATTAGCCTATGCTTTGTCTGCTTTTCTTTATTTGATAGAAGCAAGCATTGCATTTTTCTGTTGATTACACTATTTTTTGTGTTGGATGAGTCAAAACTGAAAGTTCGATCTTGGGTAAAATATTGAAAAATTTCTCCTTGAACAATGTAATAATATCTTGAGCTCTATGTATGCACCCCAATTTAATAGAATCTAGTAAGCATTGGTACAAACCTAGTTATGGGTGTTAACAGTCTGTTTTAATGCTTATAAATATCTAGGTTTTAGAATAATACTCGTCTTTAATATGTGGCTCTATGCAATGATGCATTCAAGTTTCTTATTTTGCTTCCCCAGTCAGGTGTTTTAACAATTCATTTCTTTTTCCAAAAGTAAAATCATTTCTTGTTGAACATTGTTAAATTATGACATGCCTCATTTATATCTGTTATGCAATGGCTATTTTTGAAATGTTTTGGAAGCTTTGCATGCTTGGATCTGTTGGTATGTCCCTTTTATGTGATTTCATAGTTTACATCAACAGGAGAAGAAACTTCAGGATGAGATTCATCAGCTGGAAAATCAGTTGAATGAACAGGATGCGTATATTAAGAGCCGTCGAAATGACATAGCTACTCTAGAATCCACCATTGATGAATCAAATAAGAGGTTTGCTCGTTTCAAAGCTGAGAGGGATGAATTGCAGGGACAGCGAAAGTATGATTCTCATATACCCACATTTCGGATTCTTCTTCTTCTTCTTCTTCTTCTTCTTGTACTGATGTGATTTTTTTAGGTCTTTATGGGCAAAAGAAAGTGAACTATCTGCTGAAATTGATAAAAAGAAAGCAATTGTTGATAGGGCTGAAAAGAATCTCGATCATGCAACACCAGGAGTGAGTGATCCTCTTAACTTTCTTTGCCCAATAGCTTCTGTTTGCTTCTTACTGTTCAAATTTTGTTCATTATCTTAGTATTCTTCATTGTCTTATGTGTTCAGGATGTAAGGAGAGGCCTCAATTCTGTCCGGAGAATCTGCAGAGAGTACAAGATATCTGGGGTTTTTGGCCCTATTATTGAGCTGCTTGATTGTGATGAGAAGTTCTACACTGCCGTCGAAGTTACTGCTGGAAACAGGTATTTAATCCTTTGAATTATCTCACACTTTACACTTTTTTATATCCAACTTTAATGCTCTGTGCATTTATGAGTAACCAGTTCTTTGATGGGGTTTCACCCTTTTTTCTTTTCCAACAGCCTATTCCATGTGGTGGTTCAGAATGATGACATTTCAACCCAGATTATCAGGCACCTCAATTCCTTGAAAGGCGGAAGAGTCACTTTCATACCACTAAACAGGGTGAAGGCCCCGCATGTTACTTATCCTAAGAGTTCGGATGTAGTTCCTCTGCTGAAAAGATTGAAGTTCTCTCCCAATTACACTCCTGCATTTGCACAGGTTTACTTGTTATTGAGATACCCCTGCTTTGATTTTTTTTTCCCTTTTAGATTGAACTTGGGAAAAACTTGGTCTATCTTCTTTTTGTCTGAATGAATTTATATGCTCTTCTGTGTGTTAAATCTTTAGATTATTGCAGCATTACATTAACTGGCACTCTTACTGAGGATTAGATGAAATTTAGAGAGCTTTTGGGCAATGAATGCTGATGTGAACTCATATGAGTTCAAGTATCAGTCAAAAAAATTGTCTAATCTTTATAACTGTTCTTGATTAAATAAGTTGGAGGAGCAAGATAAGCTTGATAGGTAATAAATTTATGCAAAGGATGTCATCATACAGCTATTTGACTTATATGCTCAATGTCTTATTGAGCATGTTTCTGCTAACATCCTCTTCATGTTCAGGTTTTTGCCAGAACAGTGGTTTGCAAAGATCTGGATGTTGCCACCAGGGTTGCTCGCTCCGATGGTCTTGACTGTATAACAATGGAAGGTTGGTGGAGAAGTCCAGTTTGATAATCAATTTATTTTTCATTGATGTCTTGCAGGTCTCATAAAATAGGATGTGACAGGTGATCAGGTCAGCAAGAAAGGTGGCATGACGGGAGGGTTTTATGATCACAGACGCTCAAGGTTGAAGTTTATGAATGATATTAAGCAAAATACACAAATAATCAATGTGAAGGAAAGGGAACTGGAACATATTCGGTCTCAGCTGCAAGATATCCTTGTTTAAAATACTTTATGATTATTTTTCAGAGACCTTTCCATGTAACAGTCATTGCTTTTCATTTATATGCATGTTCATGTTTTCCCAATATCTTTTCCCAAATTGGTTTCGCCCCTTTTGATTATATGCATTTTAGTAAAGAAAAAGGGGGAAATTTATATCCCCATTCTTTTTAAGTTCTATTGTGCAGTTGATATCACAAGGAGAAACTCATCTGTTGCTATTTCCAGTATTTATGCACGTGCACATATTTTCTCTGCAAACATCTAGCACTAAGAGGATCTATTTAGCTCAGGGAATGTGTTATGACTGTACCTTCTCCCTCTCTGATATTGTTACTAAATGATATGAAGACAATTTCATTGCTTTCCTGAACTGCCTTACTGGTAGACCAGAAAATCTCAGAACTCATGTCAGACCAGGAAAAGATTGAGGCTGAGCAGGCTCATGGCAAGTCAGAACTGGGGCAGGTCAAGCAGGACATTGAAAATGCTAATAAACAGAAACAGTTGATCTCGAAGGCTATAGCTAATAAGGTATACACAACCTTTGAACTTCCATCTTATTTTCAATGTGCAATCACATTGTTAGACACTTCAGGGGCCAGTACATGGCATTAGGGGATCTCTACGTGATGAGGCTGTTTCATATCTGTGCAGGGGAAATCACTTGCAGATATCCGGAATCAAATTGATCAGCTTGAGACTAGCATTAAAATGAAACGAGCTGAGATGGACACAGAGTTGATCGATCACCTGACACCTGAAGAAAAGGAACTTTTAACACGGCTTAATCCTGAAATTACAGATTTAAAAGAGAAGCTTATTGCCTGCAAGACTGACCGCATGGATGTTAGTAGAATGAACTCAACTGGATCAAAATTATGGTTTTTGCTGCAAAATTTTAATCTTTTTCAAAGCATTTTCACCTTTAATTTTCATTTGGATTGTAGGCAGAAGCAAGAAAAGCGGAACTTGAGACTAACCTGACAACTAATCTTAAGAGGCGGAAGCAGGAGTTGGAGGCCACTGTATCCTCTTCAGAGGTTGATGCCATACAGACTGAACTTGATACCAAGATACAAGAACTGGATGAAGTCAGAGAAACTGTTGGGAAAGCAATAGAGGAAGTGAAACGTGAGAAGTCTGAATGCTTTCATCATGTTAGTTTGGCAGAACTACTTCACAAGCTTCAGGGTTTGATTAGCTTTCAATTTTCAGGTGTTGGTCAAGTCATAGAGGAGAAAAACGGAGAACTCAAGATGCACAAAGATGAAAAGACTAAGTTTAAGGTACTAAACTAACATGTTAGATGTTGTTATCGACATTCATTTATCTGCTTATTCTGGTATTATGTGTGTGGCCTAAATAATGCAGAACTTAGAGGACAACTATCAGAGAACACTTCAGGATGAAGCTAAAGAACTTGATCAACTTGTCAGCCGGAAAAATTCTATCCTTGCTAGACAGGAAGAGTTCTTGCAGAAAATCCGGAATTTGGGCCCATTATCATCTGATGCTTTTGAAATGTATAGTATTCTCTCTATTAGTTTGATTCCCTCAATATTTTTTGTATTTTGTATAATTGTAATTTAAAACTTATAGCCAGAAAATATTGATGCACTTGAAAAGTTTTGATGGAAACTGTCTTCCATGGATAAGCTACTCATGGCATAGTTAGTTGATCTTGTTTAGGTCTATTAATACAGCCTACTGTTACTTGAGATGACAGGTACAAGAGAAGGAGCATCAAGGAACTGCAGAAAATGTTGCACAGGTGCAGTGAGCAACTTCAGCAGTTCAGTCATGTAAACAAAAAAGCACTTGATCAGTATGTAAATTTTACTGAGCAAAGAGAGGAGCTCCAGAAGAGGCAAGCTGAACTAGATGCAGGGGATGAGGTAATGTTTGAGCTGTTATCAGATGATGATGTTTTCCAGTAAGACTGTTGAACCCTGGTCCTACTTCTAATGCCTACCTCTCAACTGCAGAAAATTGGGGAACTTATATCTGTTTTAGACCAACGGAAGGATGAGTCAATTGAACGTACTTTCAAAGGTGTTGCAAGGCATTTCCGAGAAGTTTTTTCTGAACTTGTTCAAGGTGGCCATGGCCATCTGGTTATGATGAAGAAAAAGGTTAGTAGCATGAATTTTTATCTTGGCTTCAGTAGTTGTCATATTGTATTTCATACGGAGAGTGAGCATATGCAGTTATGACACATCAGAGGAGCAGTCTTCCTGTTTAATCTTTTCGATGTTTGGTGGAGGGCAGGTGTGGCAGTCTTTCTACTTGTCTCCTTGTAACAGTAGTATGGCAGTTAACTTTGGTATAAATAGAAGTGCAGCAGAGGGATCATAGTCTGGTGAACATGATTGAATTTTATCATGTCCATGACATTTTTATAGTCCCATATTTTTGTACATGATCATACACACCTTGGTGCTCAGCAATAAAATTATTTATTTATCATTTGGAAAACAGTAGTATAACAGTTAATTGATGTAATTCAGTTTTCATTTTTCTTTCATGGAGAATTTTTCCTTTTTCTACTGTTAATATATATTTAATACAATTCCATCACCAGGATGGTGAACCTGCTGATGATGATGATGAGGATGGACCTCGCGAAGCAGATTTAGAAGGAAGGGTTGAGAAATACATTGGTGTGAAAGTCAAGGCACGGGTTATCCCTTGTTGAATTTCATAGATTTCCTGAATATTACTACTAGCCACATAAAATATCCCTGTTGATGCCCCTTTTTAATGATGGCATGGTGAAAAAATCTGAAAGCTGCCTTGTGGTATCACAGGTTTCTTTCACCGGGCAAGGGGAGACCCAATCAATGAAGCAGCTATCTGGTGGTCAAAAAACTGTTGTGGCTCTCACCCTCATCTTCGCAATACAAAGATGTGACCCTGCTCCATTTTATCTCTTTGATGAGATTGATGCTGCACTTGACCCTCAATACAGAACTGCTGTTGGAAGTATCCTAACCTTTTGTTGCTCTCGGACCTTATCTTCCTTCACAATCTATGACTCTGTAGCTTATATCAAACATCTCTCGAGATTATGATCTTCGAGGAAAGCATCTTTGTTGCTGTGTTTGTGATCTTCTGTATATCCTTAATCTTTTGTCATTCTAGATATGATTCGGCGACTTGCAGACACATCGAGTACCCAGTTCATTACCACCACTTTCCGACCTGAGCTTGTTAAGGTTGCTGACCAGATTTACGGAGTGACCCACAAGAATCGAGTGAGCCGTGTGAATGTTGTTTCCAAGGATGATGCGTTGGACTTCATTGAGCATGATCAATCACACAATGCTGAATAAGTTTAAGGTTAGTTCTTTTATCGGGTTCAGATTTTTTTTTTCTTCTCTTCACATGGTGCTCCATTCCATTTAGGAACAACACCCCGACCTGAACTCTGCAAGGCATGACTTTTTCATGCTGAAGTGATTTCTGTCAATGAAAGAAAATTGACCCAAACCTTATATATAAGCATTGAATTCATTCCAGGCTTCCTAGCACTTTCCCATGATGCTGTCTGACTAGAACAAGTAAACTATCGTTTTTTAATATTGGTATTTGTGTCTATTGTTACAAGTCTGATTTTTGCAGGCAGATGGAGATTTCTGTGCTTAGAGAATATCCACCCCGATGTCAAAGTCCATTCGACTGGTGAAGTAGATTCAGGTGAATCTAACCGTTCCTGTTTCCTATGGTTTGAAGTGACAATGGAAGGGCTGTATAGAGCACCGTATGATCTGAAAAAAGAACCAAAAAAAATCCTTAATCTGCTTTTGTATTATCATTGCTGTGCCTCTTCATGATGGTTTCGTCTTGCATTCAGTCATAGGTTCATAAGGTGGCATTCGATTATTCATCTTCAGTTTTCTCGTCTTCGCAATTTGTTCAGTTCGCTGATTTGTATTATCATTGCTGTGCCTCTTCATGCTGGGTAGTTCTTAGGTTTTGCCAGAAGCTAAGTATATTGAATTGCCTTGTTAGGCATTCAGTGCTGTAGCAACGTCGCCTCATCTTATCCATCACGCACAAATCAGAAAGAATGATATGTACAGTTGGACGTATTAATAAGGTTAAAGATAATTATTAATTTACTTTAATTTACGATCTTGACCCAAGTAGGCACTCGGTGGTGAGCTTTGCATGAGAGAAGGCTGCCTTGATTCTCCCAGGACAGAAATTCCACCTGAAGGCAAAACCCCTAGGGCCAGTCGGAATCGTTTTCCGGCTTACTTATCGGTCCAAATTTGAAAATGGAAATGCAAGTGCTGATTTGGGTCATCGAGTCAAGCGTTTCGTTGATTGGGATGTACCCCGGATGAGAAGGGTACGGTCCTCTATAAGGAACCCAACAACCTCGAATTTCCATTTTAATGAGTTTCAGTTTCTTATTATCGAAAAGAAAGTCTCGATTTCTCACCGGATACTTGGGCGCATGTCTCCTCCATTTGAGTGTCTGGCACTGTATGTCGTGAAACCCACTCGAACCAAATCAAGTTAACATCCAATACTTAATACTCCAATGGATTGACCAAATTTCAAACTTCCATTTATCCGACATGTCCTCTGCTCCGACCAAACAGGCTTACACCCATCTTCCCCATAAAACATCCCCGCTCACTGATAATAACATCTCCCTCTGTCTGTCTCTCAGAAGCTGAACTGAGCCGGAGATGAGAAATATGACGAAAGCATCATTTGTTGCTTTCAGATCCAAACTGATTTATCCATGCCGGAAAGCAGCCGTCTTGCTCGTCTTCAAATGCAAACTCCTCAGGATAAGAAGAAGATCATTGAAGCTCCTCACTATAAGAGCACCTTCCCTACGTGCTTGCCGCGCCGGATCTAGAAAGATAGCGTCTGCATTGGTATCAGTTTTCAGTGGTTTGAAGGAGGAGGAGGAGGACATGTCAGTGAAAGATGATCTGCTCGAGATTATGACTACTGCTGCATCAGATACAGGAAGCAAGAGGTTGCTGCAGCTCTTTCCCACCCCGCTGCTTACCCCACCCTCGTCTCGCTGCTCTAGGACGATAGGCAAAGCCTCTCCGCTGGCGGGCAGTCAAGACGAATTGCAGGAAGACGCCTGCAGGAGCTTCGAGAACTACCTCACGGAGATGATGGTCGAGGAAGGGAAAGTGAGCGATCTCATGGATGTGGAGGAGCTTCTCTTCTGCTGGAAGAACCTCAGGTGCCCCGTCTTCATCGACCTGCTATCCCGATTCTACAGAGAACTCTGCAATGATCTCTTCGCTACGGCTGCAAGCGAGCATGGAGACACCGCGACCCCATCATGATCATGAAGAGATAGATAATCGCCTTCAGCAGCAACTCCAACATCAATCGTAAAGATACATGCACTATATCATGTGACGCCGTTTGTCTAATTTATTTCCTGTGTGTAACGCAGCCATTCGAAGAACGCATTTCACCTTTCGCTGATCACGTCAAACATCGAGGACTATAATAATCTACTCGGTTCAAATGTAACTCATGGTTCGACTACAAAGTCTGCCACTGATCCTCATAATAGGAAGTCCATGTTTCTGCAAATCGAATCCACGCCCGGAGATACACAAGGGCTTTGACAAGCCTGTAAACGAACCACACCCATCTCTCCTAGGAGATGCCCCTGTAAGGGTATTACGTTTACAGAGACGGTTATTGACTCAGGTATAGTGTAGGCATTTCTCTGGAAATTTAGTCCAGGAAAATATAGTGATAAACTACGTGTAGCATCGTACGTATATTATAGATTAGAAAATCCATCAAGAAATAAGTAAATTTAAGCAACAAGAGAGAAGATTTTGTACTAGAATCACAATCCATTCCTGGTTAATGATATCGTGGGATAAAGCTTGAACAATTGTAAAGAGTTCGAGGACTTGAATGTAATAAATAGGAGATTGGATGGCCGCATTGAATAAACGCTGGAAGAGTAGCCACTAGGGACCAAGCCTGACTTCTTAGTTCTCACCTTTTCTGTTTTATTTTATTTAATAGTTTTTTTTCTTTTTTTTCGTTCTTTTTTTTTTGGGGGGGTGGGGGTGAAGTACCAACGGTCGAATCGGGGATCATTGATTAGGGCTTTCATCTTCAGAACCCTGTTCTTGTTCCTGCTGCTGAATCAATCGACGGAGATGAGGAGACGAAGGGAGGAGACAGTGGAAGTAGAAGAAGAAGAGGAAGAAGGCGCTGTGGAAGAAACGGATAGCGGCAGCAAGAGGTTCTACGGATGCTATCTGTTGGTATCTCTCAGCCCCCGCCACAAAGGCCACACCTATATCGGGTGTGTGCCCCTTCTCCTGTCCTCCTCCTCCTCTTCGTCATCTTCTTCTTTTGATTGATCTGATGAGGCTCTAATATCTCATGTAATTAATCATTGATTTCTTGATGGTGCAGGTTCACCGTGAACCCGAGGCGCCGCATACGGCAGCACAACGGGGAACTGAGGTCAGGAGCTTGGAGGACTAAGAACAAGCGCCCCTGGGAGATGGTCCTGTGCATCTACGGCTTCCCCACTAATGTATCCGCTCTGCAGGTTGATGATTCAATCTCTCAAAATTGCTTATTTGTTGTTCTGCTATCTGATTAAGCTCAGTTGAAATTGTAGAATTCATAGATTTCATGGCTATTTCTCCATTAATATTGGCGATGGAAAATCATTTACAGTTTGAGTGGGCATGGCAACACCCGAGAGAATCCCTAGCTGTGAGGGAGGCAGCTGCAAACTTTAAGTCCCTCTCTGGGATTGCCAATAAAATTAAACTGGCATATGCGATGCTTACGCTCCCATCATGGCAGAGGTAGTGCTCGTTTGTGTTTTTCAGTATTGCATGATTTCTTTCGCAAGCCTAAAAACTCATCTTTCTGTTCTCCGTGGCCTTTAGCTTGAACATCACAGTGAACTATTTCTCCACGAAGCATTCCAAGCACTCTGCTGGCTGCATGAGTTTACCCAAGCAAATGAAGGTTCGAGTTTGCCCTATGGATGAGCTTCCCTGCTATGTTGGCAGTTTTTCGAATTCGTTCGAGAGTGACAATGAGTGGGAAGACTCTGGAGAATCTGCTAGTGCCAGTGGATCACAGGGGGAGTCATTTGCAGATGTGGCAGTCCATACTTTGCCTGCTAACGAGCTTCTTGAATCCTGCAAATCGTATGACAGGCAACAATTAGCGGAAGCCCCAATTTTTGGAGCGCAAGATGGACTGCAATGCATCTCTGTAAATTCACCCATGAGGGCCATATCCCCTGTCGTGCCAAAACTATCTTGTTCAGACAATACTACTCCGAATGACAGGAATTTGCCTACGTTCATTGAGGAGTTTGGTGCTCAGTTGGATCAGCATGTGGATAACCAATCAAGCATAGGATCAACCAGCAGCGACTCTGTTACCTCCCAAGAAATTGAGATAATAGAATTGGTAACACCAACTTGTGATCTCAGAGGCCAGGAGTTGCGTGCAAAGAGGAGAAGAGTCCCTAAAGTGAGTGCAGAGATCATTGATCTGACCAATTCTCCTGTTTTCATTCAACTGTAGAATGTTGTGCAGAGAGAGGCAGCTGAATGAAAGAATAAAACTCCATGTTCAAGTGTTGTCTGTAGTACCAGTATCTGAGCTTTCATTCCTCAAGTGATAACTTAATGCATGCCAATTATACTGTTTCTCATTGGCTATGAGCATACCATCTTGGTTGCTGGCTGCATTGTAGTGTATTTGGCAGATCTAAGTAATAAATAATATTTTGCTGCAAGAATGACAGTTGATTTCGCTTTCTTTTTCATGAATCTCACGGTTAGTGATGTTGCCATATATTGGTGTTCCAGAAGTTATGTAGTACGTGACCCTCCTGTAGGAAGTATCTTAATTGTTCACTATTACCAGTCCTGCATGACCCAACATTATGTTTCCTTTCCTTTAGCTCTTGCTTTGGAAATATAATCACAGCCTTTGAATCTTCATCTTCTTACTTCTTGTTTTTGGTTAATTAATAAACGATCTGTTCATTCCCGTAGCTTGTTTGATCTGCATATCTTTTTGCTCTGCTCCTATTACAATATATCGAGTTCTTTGCAACATCTGAGCTTACCATTCTCTTCCCAGAAAGACACAACTCTTTCGAATTGTCTTGTTGCATTTTTTTTTTCCTTTTTGTAGTTCTGAGCATTTGACCATGACTGGAGTTTAGTATTCGATATGACGAAGTCAGAGAGAGACCATAAATGCCAAATGAACTTTATAAATAAAATCCCCTTAGTAGCTTCTATCGTGACATTCATAGCAGCTTTAAATCAAACAGAAAATAATCACGCCCCCCCGTCCCCACAATGAGTTTCTCCATGGGAAGGAAATGGCAGCACCAGGAGATAATCGCACCCGCAAGAAATCAGTTTCTCCTTTTTCACTTGCTTTTGCGCGGCCTCTTTAATCCTTCTTCACACCCTTGGTTGTGAGACCAAATCCGAATGGGAAAAGTGGGTCGTAGTGGTCATCGCCGACATTCATAGGGAGCTGATCCACACTCCGGAACCATGTCCTCGCAAGCTTCCCTGTGAACCCATAGTCACCGAAGAGGACATCCGCTACTCCCTGACCTTCGGTCCCAGGAAGCCAGGCAGCCACAAGGGCATCTATCTTTGAGACGTAAGGCTCAATGACCACTGGGCGGCCTGAGATGAGAATGACCACGCACCTGACAGCCCCACATACGTTTTCTATTGTACTGGGACCTGGTTCAGAGATGGTCAGGTTGGTGCTATCACCATATGTCTCTGCATATGGTGGCTCGCCGACCACCACGATAGCATATGAGAACTTATCTGACTTCAGGAAATCCTTGTCAGGGTTCTCGTTGTAGACCACTTGAGTGCTCGGATGAACTGTGTTCTTTATTGCTCCAAGGATTGTAGTACCTATAGAATGCAATAATGGTGGAGCAATTACATTGAGATTTTGAAGTTTCTCTACAGTGGAATAGAAAACTGAATTATCAGGAGAACATTTCTGGGAACTAACCGGAAGTGATATCATTGCCTCCTTGGCCTTGCCATGTAATGGTCCACCCTCCACATTGGTATCCCAAGTTGTCAGCGTGAGATCCCGTCACAAGTATCTTGGGGGCTTTCTTTGGAAGAGGAATCAGAGGCTTGGAGGCGGATTTCCCGTTCTTCAGGAGAACAAGCGATTTCCTTACAGCTTCCCTTGCCAACTCTCTATGTTCCTGCCAATATATATATTTGCAGTTGGAAAAGGGGAACTCTGACGTAGACCTAGTGTCTGTTTACTCTGTGAACCACGAAAGTTAATGTGGGACTCACAACCATGAAAGTTCTAAATGATGAAAAAGACGAACCTGACTTCCCAGTTGATTAGAGAAGGAGAGATCTGCCAGCGGGCTCTCGAAAAGTCCCATGATAAACTTAACCCTCAGAATTCTTCTGACTGCATCGTCGATCCTGCTCATGGGGATGATCTTCTTGTTCACCTGATCGGTCAGAATATCGAGGAATTCTGTGAAGGTATATGGAACCATGATCTGTCCAAAAGGAGACCAAAAGCCATGTCACCACAAAAGAATGGCACAGTTCATCTCTACGTAACTCTCAGGAACTGATTGAGCTGGTATATAAAATTAAACCAGCTCACCATGTCGATCCCTGCACTAACTCCAGCCTGAACCGAGTATGAGTAGTTCGCATGAGGGGGTGATGTGATCCTGTCAATACCTTGCCAATCCGAAATCACAAATCCCTGAAAATCGACATTTTTGCTGTTCAACTCCCAAGCTTGAGCTTTTAAAAGGCGTAACTCGGTGAATTGGCATGCTTTCCTTACCTTGAATTTGAGCTTGTTCTTGAGGAACCCAGTGACGAGATCCTGATTGGCGTGCATCTTCTTCCCGTTCCAGCTTGAGTAGGAGATCATAACCGTGGCAACTCCCTTGATGATGGAGTCATAATACGCAGGCATGTGGATGCTCATGAGCCCTTCCAAGCTTATTACGGTGTTGTTCTCATTTATGCCTCTCGTCGTTCCGCCATCTCCCACATAGTGCTTAGCACAGGCTGCGACCTTTTGCCTGATCGATCAAATAAGCAACTGACGTTACCAACAGAGAATGATGCGCTGACACAAAGAATAGGCGGCAGCAGGAAAAATCCTAGGTTTCAAAGCCTGGTGTCATTTTGCTTTATACCTTCGTGGAACATGAACATGGTCTCTCTTACCTAAGAGGTTCGTCTTTTAACACTAGCCATCTAATTAGCAAAGATTTTTCATTAAGTGACATCAAAATCACATTTGAGTACAGATGAATAGGAGAATCTCGGAATGTATTTGAGTCCACACAAAAGAAAAAAAAAAAGTATTTAGTTTTGGTGGGCACAAGACTCTGGTGCATCCAACTCAAACATCCTAGCAATCTTTTGTGCCAGTAATAGAAGCGGAAAGAGCTCACACTTGGCGTGGAGTCAATGGGTTCCCGGGGATGCAGCAGGGAAAAGAATGACCAGACGGCGAAGCAATAAAGGATTCATGATCAGATCAGATCAACCTTTTGACTTTAAGCTCAATGCGGGCCTCAAGTTAGGTGAGGATAATAGTAAGGAAGGAGTAAAAATAAATAAATAAATAATGTGAATCAGGTCAATGGGTCAGAACCCATGCGAGAATCACCACCACAGTGCAGGACAGAAGAGGCGCTCCACCAAAATAGATATTTGTGCAGTATCAAATATATATCAGCGCATGTGGCAAGTTAGTTGTATGTGACAATAACACATAAAGGGACATATAAGCAATTATAAAAAGGTGAGTGGGTTAGAAATAATTTTTATTTATGAGGCTCTTACTTTCCGTTCACGAAAGGGACACCCTTTGGAGAATTAGGAGGGATCTCTCCCTGCAAGCCTGGGATGATCTCCGTCATCATCTGCACGATCTTATGGTCCTCGCTGTAGCTTTCGTAGCATCGCCCCCATCTCGGGTCCCTGCAGACCTGCAAAATTATGATCGCTGCAGTCAGTAGAACAGAACGGACTTGTAGCTCTTGAACTTTTGAAGAACCAGTGGATCTCTATGCAGTGGGAGAATGTGTAGAGTCCCTTACAGCGATGCACGGGGCGAAAACATAAGGGATCCCTGTCGCTCTGACTTCGAGAGCCGTTGCTTCTCCGATCTTCTTGATCAGGGCAGGATCTCTGGTGCCCAACAGCAGGAAGGAAATGAGAAATTTGAGATAATTCTTGTTTGGCCAAGACAATCATGACTCCAGATCAAGATTCAAGTGCTTGCCTTGTGACACCAAGCCCAACATTGTGAGGGAAGACAGTGGCGTTGTAGACATTGTTGTGGCCATGAACTGCATCAATACCATAGATCATTGGAATCCCGAGACGGGTCGACAGAGAGCCCTTCTGGATCGCATTCACTGTATTTACCCAAGTCTCTGTCGAAGCTTTAAGAGCCGGAACACTTCCTCCTCCACTCAACACGCTCCCTGCGGTGGACACATATTAACACAGCGACATTGAGAAACAACAATCAGAATGAAGTTCTAAACTCAAGTGTAGCTGAAAGGAACTGCGCCTGAAACTTGGAAGATCTATCCGAGTGTCTGAGACTCATAAGAAGGGAAATCAATTTTGTGAATGATCCCCTTAAGAAGCATACTAATTCTGGTTCTCTAATCTCAATGTACATGAAAGCAAGGAATCAATCAAGACGCGGACTTCTTAAGAAAGTTTACTTACCAATGTAGTACTTCTTCATCACATCCGGGGTAGCAACGGAGCGTTCGATCTGAGTCATTTGGCCGATCTTCTCAGCCAGGGTCATCCTTTTCATGAGGTCTTTGATCCTAACCCCAATGGGCTGTTTCGGGTCCTGGTATTTCATGTACGTAGCCTCGGAAACCAACACTAAGCTGCACAGAAGCAGGAATCCCGTAATGGGAATCAAGAACCTACCCATCTTGCTGAGCAACCCCACCGGCTTCTTTGCTTTTAACCTTGAGAGAGAGAGAGAGAGAGAGGATGGGTGCTGTGAGCTGTTGAGCTCCAAGCAAAAGGAAACAGGAGAAAAATGCAGAGAGACGGCGAAGTGTTAGTGGACAAGGAATGATGATAATTGTGAGAAGCTTAGCAGATGCTCAGCATGTCACTGCGTTGATTGAGGTCCATCGAGACAAATGAATTGAATGACTTTTGACCAATTACGCTTAGCACAGTAATCCTTAAATGGAAAAAGTAATGAGCGAGAAGAGAAAGTAGCAGTCAGATATGACTTACGTAGGCCGGAATAGAGAGAGAGAGAGAGAGAGGATCGTCCGCTTCTGCTTGCAGTTTGATGGGGGTGGCAGAGCAGAGAGGAAGAGAGCCGTTGCAGCGTGCAGCGGCAGGGGATGCTGAGAAAGAGACGGTGGCTGATGGCAGCTTCTTATAGAACTGCTCGAACCTTTTGATAGGTTTCAATCCCTCGCCATTACCAATAATAAATACATCGTAACTGGAATTAACTACTATTTCTTGCCGACAGGAAAAAGAAAGAAAACAAGCAAACTTATTTTCTTTTCAGAGCAATGAATTTGACATCTTTGGCTTCTTCTTTAACGATAATATCCGTTAGAGAAGGTCAAGGAACTCAGGCTCTGAGCTTTTATGTTCTCAGGACAAATCGGATCTCGAGGCCCATTTGAACGTTGTGAGATTCTTTAGTAAACTGCATGGCACTGCCCCCTCGTGGTTTGTAGCTATTACAGGATTCTATCCAGTCTAGCCAAATAGTTCTCTAGATTTTTTACATGATGAAGGAACGGCTCTCTCTCCCTCTTTTTTTTTTTTTGGCCAACTATAAGGCCATCTCAATAACTCAAAGATGCCTTGATCTTAGGGGCATGTAGAGGGTGCAGATTCTTATCTAATTGGGTCTGCAAACTGATGCCCCAAAAGCTCCGCATGCAACATGGTGTCCCCTGTATTGAACCATCTTGTTCTTTTCAAGAATGAGTTCAGGACCTTTTGCGGTTAAAGCTTACATTATCAGATTTATGGTGGTTACAGGAAGATGTGGAATGGGAAGATTGGGTACTGGGGTCGGTTCTTGAAGGCTGCCCACAGACATGTTCCCAAAGGCAAACTGTAATTGTTAATTGATCGAATTGATAAAATATATATAACCCAATTGTCCCGTCAGCCATGGGATTTGGGGAATTCGCCCACATAAAAATGCGACTCTTCTGGCGATTCATCTCTGCCTCCAATATCAATTATTAAAGCCTTCATGCACCAATGAAGAAACGCTGAGAAAGTTGGAGAAGTGTCATATTTTTATGGGAAAAGAATCCTACCTATAAGGCAATTTGAAGTTGAAGAAAACAAGATTTTCGTCCAAAAATGCGTTTTAAGAAAGCCAAGATGAACGTTCTTACAAAATCTTAGTATTCCCGGGGGGACGACCATATCATCACGGAACAAACTCACTCGGCACCGCCCAGTTGAGCACCGAGCAGCTTGGTGGCAGCAACCTTATTGCTGAGAGCTGGCCTGGCCTCAGCATACTTACGGGCCTTGAGGCCACAGTCGGGGTTGACCCAGAGGATGTTGCTCTCGCTGGCTGCGAGCATCTCTTCGATCCTCTCAGCTATTTCCTCTGTGGATGGTATCCTAGGTGATCAGTGGATAACCCGGACCAATGCCGGCTCCATATTTCACACCCTCACGGAATACTGAGAGGGGGCTTCTCGTCCGATCAGGAATTCTCGATGGTTGTAACATCAGCATCCATGCTGATGTCATTTGTTATTGAGTAGAAATAAATCATTCAATCAATCAATAAGCTCGCGTCATTTGGTGTTGTTTCGCTCTCGTCTCCTTCGTGGCTTGTCTCCAGGATCAACCAATCAAAAGCTTACCCCAGTAACGTATTGAAAAGCTAACATGGGCGGTGTCTTGGACACCACAGTTCGTGATTGGCAGACAGAAGGGCCCGAAAGAAATTATATATTAGACATAGAGAATGAGAGTTGAGTCCGAGAAGTACTCTCACTTATGGGAACATGCTAAATGCCACGTTATTAATCTCTTTCTTTTCCTTCTAAAATTAATTTCAATAGGATTGAAGTACCTCATCCTCCCTCCCCCTGTCCACAATGAGAGTAGAGTCCTCAAAAGCAGCAGCTCGAGATTTCATGCTAGTCGAAGTCGAGCCCCATTCAATCATCTCCTCACAACGGAACCGCATCCATGTCCATATTCATTAGAAGCAATAGAGGAGAGAAGCCCCTCCTGATAAGAGCCGAAGAACGGAAGGCTGAAGCACCGGCAGGGGAGGCGGCAACTGCTCGAGAGAGAGAGAGAGAGAGAGAGAGAGAGAGAGAGAGAGAGAGAGAGAGTCGACTTGGAGGAAAGGGAGAAAGCCAACCGGCGTGAAGCGGAGAGAAGTGAAAGGGGCCAGTGGACGATAAATAAAGTGCCCTGAATTCAATTGTTTTACACACAATGGTTAAATGGGAAGGACTAATGCTGCCTCTGGGTATGTCTATGTCTTCATCACCCTGGCAAGCGATGGAACAGACGTTAGAGCTCTCTTATCTTGGATCAGAGCGGGAAGGGTAAGCATTAGATTCGCAGCCATTTCAATCGGTCCCTGGAAAGCGGTCACTATACACTCAAATAACGATTGAAAATGTGGCCTGTGTTTATCAGCTGCAAAATTGTTAGTAATTGTATGCTGCGTAATTCCCATGTTGTCAGCTGTCTGAAACAGCAAGCACCTAGAATGGTTTGAGGCAGAGCAATGCTCCACCTCGAAGCAAAATTCCGATTGAAACGATTGATTTCAAGCTACATGAATCCCTGTAATAAATGTTGATTGAGCTTTTAGCAAGTTAAATGGATGTCGAGACATACCAGATTTGAAGTTAATAATATTTCTGAAGCTTGTTGCCTTTGGATTTGTATCCTGCGAAGAAGAAATAGCGTAACTTTGCTTTCCCGTTTGTTTGTCATTGGGGATATGAGCGCTTCTTTGGAAGAGCTTCTCACAGAACATCCGATTATCTGAGGGACGATTTCCTTGAAAGTAAACTGTACTGCTGGAGTCGTGGTTTCATCCGAGGTTGCATTTATCTGTGTCCCCGTATCTGATATTGAAAGGGCTTGATGTTACCGCATTTGGAGCTAAATTTTTTGACGAGACCGGGAAGACAAGCAATAGGTAGTCATCACTGATTTGGAGCCTAAATTTTTTTTTAAAGGTAATCCTATCTCAGGTTTCACATGGGAAAAGCTTTGGATGGCTGTTACTGGAAGACTGTCTATTCCTTAATTTTCTGGTGGACAGGCTATGCTGCACTTTATACACAGAGACGATTATGTTACTGGAAAACTGTCTATTCCTTAATTTTTCCAGTGGATAGGCTGTATGCCGCATTTTATATACAGATACGATCTCTTGGAAGATGGTGTTTCCATAGCAAGTAGCAGCTTATCCAGTGAATCATCTATACATGATGCTTTGACTGCAAAGCTCGTAGCACTAGCGGCAGCCGACAAATATGGTTTGGACAGATTGAGAATGATGTCTGAGTTCCATCTCTGCAAGGATATATCTGTACACTGTCTTGCTACGGCTTCGGCTTTGGCTGATGGATGCCATGCAAAGGTCCAAGGAGTTGAAAGCTGTTCACCTGAACTTTGATGCTGAAAATCTGGCAGTTGAGGTGGTACTTATTTTTGCGTTATCTGAGTGTCCACTGTCTTTGCTTTATGCAAATGAAAACTAGTCTTCTGCAAGACAAGTTGTTTTTGTCCCTTGACTTTGGATGGCTTACATGTTTTTTGCGTTCACAGTGTTTATGCATCAAGCTAGACTATCCATTTATCCATCTATGGTTAACTCCGGCTCTTGAGTATTTTCTTTGGCTTTATATTAGTGAATCAACGCTAATTCCTGTTCCATTAGACACTAAAAATTGCAAAACGAGTAGATACTTATAGACGTGCTGGGAAGAAAAGGTCCACATTGATCGGATACTCTAGACTAAGGAATCGGCATATTGTTGATCATAGCTGTCCTCACTGCAGCTGTAATGATGCAATCTGATGGATTCGAGCACCACGAGGGACCCCCGCGCTACAACCAGAGCTTTTGAAAACTCTGGCTGGCTGTTTAGTGGGAGGAATGCTGCAGCGGAGGCATCAAGAGCCGGAGCATGTGGAGCCAACTCTTTTGCAACCAAGGTTCCATCTCCTAATATTGTCACTCGACTTTGGACGATCTTTTCGTGTGGTTCAGAGAAACATTCTCGGGGAAGATGTTGTAAGAGCTTCAGTTTCCTCGGATAATATGGTTTTATAGGACGCAATAGATCTTTGAAGAGAATACGGTGGGCACCAAACGATACCGAGAATTCAGATTGGGCTACGAAATTCATTTGTATTGTTTGGACAGTGGAAGAATTACAATGACAAAATGTCCGAGTCTGTTGAGATGTCTGTTTGAAATATCAGAACCCAGAGGACTATTTTAGCTTCATCGTCTACGGTCTGCTGAGATTTCAATTAAAAGCTCTTTCAAGATCAACCAGAACCAAAGGACCGTTTTCTGAAGCTTCAAGTTTTATTTGCAGAACCATCAAAAGCTTGACTTCAACTCTCGGATCTTCTGGAGGCAGAGTCGAGCCCTCTCGAGAACGGCTTCAACTCTGTCCGGTCTCATCTTCTTCCTCATCGTCGCCCCATCACCAACCTCTGATCCTTCCAGCTTCATCTCCATAACATTCTTGTTCGGCTCTCCAAAACCAACCTTCTTTCTCTTCCTGCAAGTCGATGCTGCTCGGCCCCACAGAAAAGGCAAAAGCATGCACGCGTCAGATTAATGTCCGAAGAGATGGGAAAGAAAATGGATCAGTCATGAAAACACTGACCTTGAGTGGTGGCTGTAGAAGAAGGCGGCAGTGAAACAGAGTGGTCAGGGTTGTCGAAACGGTCACCGTTGCCGGACTCGAGGAGGGAGATGAAGGACTTGAGCTGCAGCTTCAGGGGTTCGAAACGTTTCGGGTATTGCACCTCGAGATTCTGCAACTCCTCTCTTGCCTGGTCTATCATCTTCCACCAGGGAGCTGACTGATGAGCAGAGCAAGTATAGCAGATGATGGGCTCGAGAGATGTTTTCGTGGGAAGGAGGAGGAGGAGAAGCAGTAGCCGGGGGCGGTGGCTTAGCCGTTGGTCACACAAATATCAAAGAAAAAATTGGTTTCTTTGTGGCTTGCCAGTGGGCGTTCCGTTCTCAGGGCTTTGGAAAGGACAAGTTTTTCCTGCGCACGGCATAATTGCACTTTTCCTGTCTGATTGATGGAAGGTTGGCCTGAATTGTCCTCCAACATTGGAAAATAACAGGAAATCATCTACACTCTTGTCACCGTTAGATGAATTCGTTGTCCATCTAATGGTCGAAATTGCATCTAAGGATTTTCCTAGAAAGTAAGAGATCCTCTTCCTTCTTTCTTTGAAAAGAATATGGTTTTCAATAGTAATCTGATTTGTCCCTATGCATATACAAGAGCTAAGAGTCTAACCCCATTAGAGATTTAGCTCTTGTTTTGTTTCAACGTAATCATTTAACTTTGGAGGAAAAGTTAACACCTTAGCAATCTCTTTTGCAGCATTTGGAGGCAAGAATTTTGACTTTTCCGGGAGAAAAAAATTTGCCCTTTTACCAAAAGAGATTTCAATGCAAATTTCTACGATGTCCTTACTTGTTCTTATCCTTTGATTGAATAAGAATTTTACATTACAACCAATTTTATCCGTAAATTACTAACTTTTCATGCAATCCCATTTTACCTCGTAATCTTACAATACATTGAATTAAACAACTCCTTAAAAGAAACTATCTAGAAATGAGAATGGATCACCCTCTCATCAAGAAATGAGCCCAAACATGTCCCTTTCAATGTATATTAGAAGCTTTTCTTGTTTTTCTAGGGTTAATGAAACTACATGGAAGCTCCTAATAGTGGTAAGAGGTCCAAGAACGAGGAGCTCGGTCCACCTTTTTGAAGGCAATATCCCTGATCTTCTGCAACCCATGGATCACCTTCAAACGATGAGACCCACGTGGCGACAAGTAATTGGTGTTGATGCGTCATATGGGGGTGGGGGTGATCCCAACGAGCGCTTTTGTTATCACCGTTTTTATGTGACAATTACCTGTATTAAACTTTCTCCCGTGAACTATTTGTGTCAATGGATTCGTTCGAATCTAGGCGTACACGAACCACATCAGTCCATCCCAAACTTGGTGGTCAGACTCTACTGCACGAATGATTTTTAAATAGAAAAATGATGAATCAAAATTTTTATAGAATGGTATTATGAAAGATAAAAGTATATTTCTGATTTAGTCTGACTCCTATGCTACTTGGGTAAGAGCATAAACTAGTGCTACTTTGGGCTACTGGATTCTTACCATCTAGGGTGCAGCATTTCACTGCTTCGCCTAACCAGGTTTAACAATTTAGATAACATATCTGATCACCATAATTAATATGTGGATATTATTAACCTACTCTAGGTCTCTTGGAAACACAGGAGCCATTATGTGTCCATGGGCATCCATGTATCTTGATCAAAGTGCCGTCAATGTGGCCCTTAGAAGTCGGTTATAGTGTCAAACCTACTCTTCAACTCCAGCCAAAGAGAAGTGCACATTCCACATCCAACTCTAGTATTATCATGGGTAAAATATATACCTTTTACTAAAACAAAAAATTGTTCTTTCACTCTCATTATATTATTTGATACTAAAAATTGTAATCAAATTACTTGAACCAATCCATTAATTCAAATATACATGATTTTTTTTTAACATTTACTGTTGATTATGTAAATTTTTTTAACTAATTAGGAATTTCAACAGATATTTTTAACCGTGGATAGGTTGACCAGTCACGTGGGGGCCAAGAGGGCAAAGGCATCGGTTATCCGCTTCTTCCTTATTTGGAGGCATTAAATGATCGCCCCATACTCCAGCAACTTCCTATATATACTCTCCTCCACGCCGCAGTGCTCTCAAATGTGATTCTTGGACTCGACGACCTGGGCTCCATCCGTCTAATGGAGATAGCAGCAGGTCAGCCTCTAACTTCACGCTTCAGGCTCATCGCCACAGCTGTCGTTGTACTTCCTCCATCATAGCTCCACTTTTTCAGTCCAAACTCCTCTTCTCCATTTCTCCTTAGAGCTTGCTCCATACTCGCAGAGCTCGTTTAGACCGCTGGGAGGAGCTAGGATTAGCTGATTAGACAGCAGACTGTAATCAGAATTGTTCGCGCTTCTTCTTCTGGAGCTGCTGAAGGCACTTCTCACTGCGTTGCGGAGAGACGGTTTCTTCAACCTATCAGTCAGTTTTTGTGAATATCGATCATCTGCCTCTTGCTTGTTGTAGACAATATTCTGTTAAAGATAACTATATGTTTCGTTGTATATCATGTACACTGGTTGCGACTCCTATCCTATCCTTAGTGATGTCCTTATCAGTTCATCGTTCGTGCTCTGGCTGCTTCCTGCTATGCTTCAGGAGAATTGCACGGATGATTGGGGCTAACGCAGTCTCGTGCTTCATAGCCTCGCTACGTCTGTTTCTTCTGCATATTTTGCATTTTTCATCAATCTCTTACTTGTGCTCAAAGAAATCGGGAGTTGCAACTGCGAATCCTGAAGTCCAATCTGCTGCATTCTGTTGAATTGCCTAGGTCTTGTTGAGGCCACTTATTTACCTATCTGACTCATTTTCTACTGGTATTCCTTTTTTGTTAGCTCGATTGCATCATAGATGAACTATCATGCCTGATCACTAGCATAGTAATAGAACATCTCCAACATATTTAGTGACATTACCTTATTGACGTTTATCAGCTCTGATGTCACATTTCCAACACAGTTTATCCATCCTTTAAAATATTTGTTTGAAGATCCTTGTGGTTCTGCTTTACCTTTCCATCGCATGACGAACGAATTATCGTGACTTTTTTTTTTGCCTTGTCAGATATTGCGTCATGCCATTGCTGCTGTATTTTGGCTAAATCCAGAGCTCCTCCATGCGCTCGTTAACAGTTCTTTGATTGACATCTTGAGTTTTGAATGGAACATCACTTTCTGTTGTCTTCATGTTACTTGACCTTGTGTGGAAGTAATTTCTCCTTTTAGGCAATAAGTTCACTAGCAGGGGGTAAAAATGCTCAGGCGGTTAGTTTTTGCATTTGCAATGGAAATGATGGGGAATACGAGGCACATAGGTATAAAGGCTGAAATGCCTTGGTGCTTTCAGAATTGCTTCAGTGAACAGTTCTACAAGTACCGTCTTATTAGATCCTCCCCATTCTTGTTGCTCATAAACCACTGAATAAATTCGGCCGAACGTTATTGAAAGCTCGTCTAGCTATCTAGGATTAGGTTACTGTCAGCCGCCTCCTGGAGAAAGCAATTATGGCGATTCCAGTTGCATCAGGTTCGCTCAACCCTTGAACCTTGGCTATCTTCCCTCTCTGAGTTCTCTTGTACTTGTCGATGACTTAAAATTACTTGTGTCCTCCACGGCCAAGGATTTCCTTTGGCTTCACCACCGCACATAAGCTGCATTGTGCTTGAATGCAAATTGTGCACACTAATGTTCTTGATATACCTGAATTAATTATTCATTTCTGCCGTCTTCCTTGTACCGACTAATCAATCAATTGCTAGTTTATTGTCAATTTAGCCGGGAATCATGTGTCACTTGCCTTTTTCTCGATTGAATTCATGCACAATCTGTTGTCACATATCTGGTGAATATTGTTTTCTGACCTCGTGCACCTTCATGCTTGCATCCAGAAGAAAGAAGGCAAACTTTCCATCGCTGACTTGGACAGCGCCCCACATAATGTATTAACGGAGAAAGAGTTTGAGATCTGGAATTGCTGCTGCTTTTACGGGGAGACGCGTCACATTTGGTACTGATCTCTCTGACTTGTTCGTCTCTAAAATTGTTTGATTTTACTTTCACAGCATTTGACTTCTGCCGTGATATTCTTACTCCCGTAAAATCATATGCTCACGAAATACTCATTCACAACATATTTCTTAATAATACTAATCACTTTAGCCTGCGAATCATAGTTATGCATTTCGTACAATTATGAAACTAAGATGTTAGCACGCGTAATATGCTTTGGAAGATTTGAGATTATATGTACGCTTCTAGGTAGAACGAAGAGCTACTCATCCAAAAGGAAAAATGTTAGAACACCGACCTTAATTTTGTTTATTCTCGAGAGGTTGATATTGTGCATTACATGCGCAATAAAATTTGAGAATTAAGATGCATTTTTTCCTGTTATGTAAATTAATTTTTGTTTCCTAAGGAATTTCTGAATTTAAAATGAATCAAATAAATTGGAGAATAAAAGTACATTGGTCATTCATTCATTGTCTAGGATGGATGATACACGCTAGACCTGGACCCTAGTTCTCCATAAATTGATACTTTTAAAATATAATGGCATCCAAAATAGATGTAATTAAGATGGATAATTTTGCACGCCACGTCTTCCATCACTTAATGTTCCCCAAGAGTTAAACGATCCTCTAACCCAGGAATAGTATCTGTCAAGAGCTTATCAGGACTGATCTACATGCTTGTGCCTTCAAGGAAGTGGGTTTAACGTGGGTACACACTGGAATGAACTCCGAATTCGCTCTGTGATCTCCACTCGGTTGCAGAAAAGGAACCATATGTTTTAATTCTCTTTCTACCTAAATAATTCAAAGGAATTATCATTTCTACGCTCCATTCTTTAAGACAACATTATGAGTTACAGATCTCATCCTTAAAACCTTTTTTGATTAAAATAATTGATGAGATCCAAATTATTTTTCAATACTTTTTTTACAAGCTTTGATAGTATATTGGGCTTAAATTGTATAGATGTTCTAATTTACTAAAGGTAAATCAAATACGAGCTAAATATCAAGCTAACTGTAATAACTTTAATGTCAACAATTTTAAATGCTTTAATTATTTTCTCATTTTATAATCCCTTTTGCATGAATGAACTATTTTATAACGTTGCAATACGAAGGCTCTAAAGAGTGTTACATGTTTATCAAGGCTCCAATTTCGTCCATGAATATTATAAATAGAAATGGTACCAAACGAAAGGAAGGAAATTTGTGACCATTCCACTATCAAAATGGGACCTTTAAGTCAACCATCAATGGTAATTCAGGACTAACAATCATGCACCCTCAATTGGACACCGAGAGTGCAACAGAAATCCAAAAACCGGGAATCGTGTCAGACATTTCATGATAATATAAACACCAAATATAAGATAGTTTAACAGTCTCGTGGCCGCAACGGAACAGAGTTGATGCACTACTCAAATAGCTGACACCTACGGGAGCTCAATGGCTTAAATTTTTCTACAAAACTAAATCATTGGCGAACGATGAATAGAAAGAACCAACCCAAACCCAAGGCCGAAGCGTCCAGATACACCTTGAAGAAGAGCAAACCTCCTTAAGATGTCTCATTGAGAATGGAGAATCATCGTCTTCTCATACCACGTCCACGGCCACGGAAAGCAGGTCCTCCACGGCCTCTGCCACCCATGGCACTAGCAGCAGCTTCTCCTTGTGCACTCTCAGACTACATCACAATAAAGCCATATATTAACACTAATACCTCAAAAGCACTAACCATTAGGAGGAAATCAAGCAATCCTTACCTTAGGGTTCTTCACTGTCTCATCTACACTTAGGATAAGGCAAGCAGCCTCCGTAGCTGCATTTATTGCATTGATCTGCAAGGTGTACCAAAACTAGTTGAATATCCAGCAGCCAACATTGACGATGAATAGGAAGAACCAAAATACCTTCACAACAGATGGTTCCCAGACAAAGTTGCCAAGTGAATCTGCAATACTGCCAGTGGTAATGTCCACGCCATACGGTGCACCTTCTCCTACCAACAAAAATAACAGTATTTCAAATATACAGCAGGATATTTATGAGGAAGGCAGATTGCTAATTGTGGGGCATGATAAAGAAGCTTTTAACACTATCTTGCTTTCGGGAAACGGAAATTGCTAATCATAGAACCAAACGTGCGACAGGCCTACCACATGGAAGTGCATGTTTCTGTCTCAATTTGTTCAGCACATCAGTCGCATCAAAGCCAGCATTGTCGCATAGTTGCCTAGGGATTACCTGTAATGAAAGAAAAATGGCATAAAACCAAAATGTCCAATAAAGTTCTAGATTTTTGCACAGATCAGAAAGCATCAACATGTATTCTTGAATATATCTTGAAATGCTAGTTATGCTTCTATCTTACCTTGCAATCACATGACAGATGTTTATGATTTCTGTAGATGAAGATTCTACTCTTATATGTACAACCCCTCATCAGCAGTGCGGAAATGGTTAATTATTGAAAGATGCCAATGACATGTTATGAGAAACAAGATCTCATGAATATACAAACCTCAAGTGCTTTTGCATAAGAGTTAATGAAAAGCTGAGATTTTCCTGCTATTGTACGTGCATGCTGCCTCAGGTATCGACTTAACTCCATCTGCATCATGGGAAGAACATGTCAAATCACCACAACCAATAAAATCATATCTGACCGTAGATGCAGAACGTACATCTATAGCACCTCCACCACCTACAACAGTGGAGTTCTTCAAAGCCCTTCTAACAATCATGATAGCATCATGTAGACTCCGCTCAGCCTCTTCTATGAACTGAGTACATTAAAAAAAAAGTAAAGAACACTGAGTCTTCAATCAAAATATAGATTACATGTGTTTGCAAGTATGAGCAAGTACAGACAACAAACCTGATCAGCTCCACCACGAAGAACAATTGTGGCAGTTCGGCCAGATGGGCATCCACTGAATATGTTGAATCTTTCATTTCCCACTTGCTTCTCCTCAAAAACTTCACAAGTCCCAAGAACCTTAAGGCAGGTGGGGAATATTTCGTGCATGATCAGGATTAGAAGCAGTTGAACTATACTTAAACATGATACACACAAAATACAGAAGGAAACTGTCTATTTAAAAGTTGGCCAGATTAACATAAAGCAAGAGAGAAGTTCATGAAGACACCTCATCAATGACATTATTAACAGATGTCTGTACAGTCCCACCAGTAGCAGCAGCTACCCTTTGCAGATCTTCTTCAGATACACGACCAGCACAGAAAATATCCCGATCGGCAAAGTACTGTTCCAAAAATCGAATGCAAAATCTTGGTTGGGTTGCCCATGAGAAAAAGCATATCACCAAAAATCCAAGAGACCCTAAAGATGTTCTCACTAAGATATGAAACAGAAATATCCACGCAGTTGCTTTTGATAGTATCATTTCCTGCTCTGATAGTGTGGTCCTTTCAATGCAGAAGCTAATATAGAAACATAATATTGAGTAGGATAAAAAGGAAACACATGCCCACCTGTGTAGCAAGATCACCAATGGCTAATCGCGAGAGGATGAGCTTGGCTCCGCTTTGGACACATTTATCCAATTTATCATAAATAATATTCCATTCGGCATCCACAATTGACTGATACTGAGATGGATCTGAGAGTCTGCAACATGTAGAGCATTAATCAAGTTACTCATGACACCGGAATTTATTTAGCATAATAGTTTATCCATCCAACCTTATTTCAGCATTTTCTTTTTCAGATTTAAGCTCCAGTTCGATGTTTAGGAGAAGAATCTTGGGTTGTGAGAATTTTTTTGGCTGCTGCTCGAAGCCTGCATAAGAAAATGTTTTTTTGAAGGCGACACCATCAACAAGAAAAGAATCCCTCATGCCACCACCAGGAACCTAAAAAGGCAGAACAATTGGCTCAAAATATTTTCCTGAAGTAGTGAGAAATTAAATAAAGATGAGAAAACAAACTCTTTTGAGAAAAGTGCAATACCTTCTTTATTCCAATCATACTCATCCTATCTTCATTCCCAATAGCAACAACAGCATCCACAACCATTGATGCAAAGAATTCCTTCTCCCCACCAATAAGTTTCGAAGAAAGTGTTGTTGCAGCACATTTTGCTAGCAAGCTTTTCTTTTCCTCAAGACTTTTACCTTCTATACTGATGGCAAGCTCTTTAACTTTCTCTATTGCCTATGCAGATATTAATTTCGATAAAAAAAAATGACAATATGATTCCGATATATAAAATGGGGAAAATGGAAAGTAAGTGGAACTCCCTAGTACCAAAGAACATGCTGTCCGATAACTCCGTATCAGATTCTGAGGATGGACCCCATCTTCTATGAAAGGTTTAGCTTCCTTGAGAAATTCTCCAGCAAGTAGAACAACCGTAGTTGTTCCATCACCAACCTTCATGGGTAACCAAGTCAACAGTAAAGAATCTGAAATAAATATTTCCATAAGGCCCAAGCAAGGTAGGATACAGCTTAAGATAAAAATAATGCAAACAAATAAAGTTTGAACTGTAAGTTTGAAACAATATTCAACTGAGATAGGGAAAAGAAATATTAAATTGACTAGAAGACAGTTGCACAAGTAAGATGCTCGAGAAATAAGACATACTTTCCCAAATTGGACTAGTAAATAGATCTTCAGATCTATTTCCAAAAAGTTTGCAGAATACGCTAGAACATAAGAACCATAGAAAAAGTGAACCAACAGAACAAGATAGAAGCCACGTAAATAATATACAAGCTCAACTAATAAAATTACTAACCAAAGAATCCAACACCATGCGGGCATTATACAAGTAACATAGGAAATGAGAATGAATATTTCGAGAAAATCATCCAAATATACAAAAATTTTCAGAATACGAAGGTGTCAAACATCTCTCCTCATGCACATCACACCAGCAACCGTAGTAAGGACTGCGTCCATGAGCGTGAGACCTAACATATTCGTAGAGATCCTTCCTCAAGGATCAACAAACTTGCCACAAGTTAAATCATGACATCTAAATCCAGCAGATCATTGAAACTAACTTAGATGATCGGGCAACAACACCTTACGAACATTTCCTCCCGTTCATTTAGCTGCGCTGACAGCGATCAGAGGATAAACAGTACCTCAGAGTCTTGAGACTTAGCGATGTCGGCGAGGATCTTAGCCGCAGGATGTACGATCTCCAAAAGCTTCATGATCGTGGCTCCATCGTTGGAAATGGTGACGTTTCCCTTGTCATCATGGATCAGCTTATCCATGCCGCGGGGGCCGAGCGTGGTACGGACAACGTCTGCCACCACATTGCAGGCGTTGATGTTGCTCACCAGCTGAGCCTTCCCCTGCGACGTGTCCGTTCCTTCCTTGAGCAATATGATCTGAGGTTGCTGCTCCCACATTTCGCAAAACAGAGTTAAAGAAGGTCGATACCATAAAATTCCATTCACAGAAAGAGAGATTGAGTGAGAAGAAAGAATCCATACCAGCATAGCTGCCATTGCTACTGATGTCGAGCTGCACACACACAGAGGGAGGGAGGGAGGGA
>CXYZ01013362.1:1860013-1882043 GCA_900006705.1 Sonneratia caseolaris | reverse complement strand
CCTCCCTCCCTCCCTCCCTCCCTCCCAGTCTGGCGCGTTCTAGGAGCTGCGACCCTTTGGGGTTATAATTTAACTTACGGTCCTCAACCTTCGCAGAATTTTCCATGAAGTCCTTAAATTATCTTATCAATAAAAAATTTCTCAAATGTTACGTAAAATGCGCATATCTAGTCTTTCCGGGGAATTTCCCATAATATAACTCCCCTAAAAGCCGTTCTTCGGCGGCCTCATCCGCAACCATTCAATTGAAGCACGGGCTCACCGTGAGGGACTCTTTACTAGCTTGGTCCCTAAGTATTTGATTCATTTGTATCGAATTGAACGTGAATGTATTGTATGATTAAATTTGGAGAATTTCAACAATTAATCTACACTTATTCTCATTAATTTTAAATTGCAGGAGGATTATGATAGAGCTCTACGATTACCAAGCAATTCTAATTTACCAAAAGATAAATGTAACAGGAGACTTTTTCACAAAATTAGCACGAAATTAGGATGAAGGTCAAAATGACAACAACCTTTTGGAATATCCCCACGGGTACTTGCTAATAGTCTACATGCTGATATTTTGGATGACCTATGCGAGAAATGTAAATAAATTATATTGATACTACTGAAATTGTATTAGACTTTATATATCCTTATATAATCATCTTTAATTACTAAAAAAAAAAAGAAAAACGCATCTTCGGCGGTGTCTCTTTTTATTCTTCTTTAACATACGTGTATCGTTTCATTTCACTAGGTATAGGGATTGAGAGAAAGAAAGCTCCCTGTGCGCATCACAATTTAACTGGTACTGACAGGACTAGTGGTTGTCTTGCAGTTCACTCAAGATCCGGACGCAGCAGCGTGCTCTCCGCGTTCCACAAGAACTCGAACTTGTGAGCCGAAAACCAACGATCCATCAGTTCATTGACAAATTTTCAAGAGGACGCTAATATTCCCGCTCTTCATCTCCTTTAAGAAAGACGACAGCAAAGCAGTTCCCGAGCTCGCCGCCACAAGTCTCAACCCCCTCGAGTCTCACTCCCACTCCGGATAAAGGAACGCCTTCTCAACTACCAGAGTAACCGTACTGGACCTGCCAAGTGACATATGCTGTGCTCGTCTGACTGGGTATTTTCATGTATTCATCATAACGAATATATCCGTGATATCATGTATTCATCATATCCACTAGGCCAGACAGAATTTTTTTTAGACTACACAGATACTCGGAATTCAGAGTCTCTATGTCGGAAGCTTTTTGTTAGAGATGCACCAACTAATCGGTTGGTCTGAACGGGGTTGGACCATTTCAACACCACATAGCAAGCAACAAGCACCGAGGAAACAGCCTACCCTCAAATTTCAAAGCATGAACAACACTTTGATTGCCATTAACAGCAGCAATTTGAGAAAACTTAACTTGTCAGCAGCAGCTTAATGTAATGTAGGAAGATAGCGACATCCTATTCCCATTTAGTAGATAGCAAGTATTGCCCTTCACCTGAAAACTGATGAACAAAATAAACTGTGGTTCTGTTGACTCGGGAAAGAAGAGCTTAAGAAGTGCACAGCAAACATAAAGATTGAGCAGGATACTGAACTGAACTATGATGAACTTATGCTGCAAGGACACAAATTCATATTATAAACCCTTCCTGTAAACATTAGACAGCCAATCAAACGCATCACTGATTCATCAAACTATTAAGTCTCGCTAAAAAGGTAAAGCTGTTAGTTTGGCTGCAATTATACCTTCACCTTCCCGCTCATCCCACGCTTACTGTGCCACAACCCACTCCGATCTCCACTTACAGAGTTCTTGGTGGCTATCAAATACTGGTTGGCCCTCTGAGCTCCCTTCCCACACATCTCTATCTGAAGCCTCCGCCTCCTCATCCTGTTCTCAAGCCGTATCCCTCTTAAAGCCCTGGCCCGTGTCTCAATCTCCAGGGCTTGAGTGAAGTTCCACACCTTCACCACTCCCTCCTCACCCCCTGAGACAATTCGATCAGCACCAATACCCACAGAGAAAAGGTCAGTCGTGAAACCATGCAGCATCCTCTGTGGTGGCTCCACATTGTTGAGATTCTCCTTATGAGGCTTCAACATCTGCCTTTTCGTCAGCAACCTTTTCCTGTCACTTCTCATCAGCTTTCTCACATCAATCAGCGACAGCTTCCCATCACCAGAGGCAGAGACAAGCCAAGGGAACTCGAAGGCAAGGGAGTAGACAGGTCCTGAGTGGGGGAGCCATGTCGCAACTTGGACATAGTCACCCGGCACAGCATGGCAAATCTCAAACATATGTATTGTTCCGTCTTCTCCCCCAGTGAAAAGGAAATCTCCCGTTCGGCTCCTTGCCAATGAATAGGCATTACCATTATGAGCATTCTCAATCACAGTCACCAAAGACCCACTGCTTATGTCCCACACATAAACATCAGAACCTGCTACACTAGCAACAGTCATATCATGGGGTACAAGGGCCCAAACCCAGTCGCTGTGCCTGAAAACCTTAGTACATTTAAGTGAGGAGCGATCCCACACCCGCACAGTCATATCCCATGATCCACTGTAGATCCTGGTGATATCCAAAGCAAGAGAGGTAATAGGACCCCCATGTTCCCAAAGCCGAAATTCACTTTTTTTATCACAAGACCCCCTCAGGTCAAACAGGTGCTGCAAGCCCTCCACAGCTCTCCAGCAATGAATAAACCCATCAGTGCCTCCAGATATTAACAGCTTTGTGTCTGCAGAAAGCGCACGAATTGTGCAACCCAGACTTCGTGATGAAGCAATCAGCCCATCCTCCATATCCCACATCCTAACTGTTCTATCATACCCCGCAGCAAACACGAGCTTAGCAGAGGCTAGGACGAAAACTGTTCGGATGGCTGCACTGTGTCCATGCAGAAGATCCGCGCTATATCTCCCCATGAATGTCTTACTCCTGAACTCTCTCTCCACAAAGAGATCCTTCCATGACTTCTCATCAGGAAATCCCACTGCTGGTGGTGAAGGCGGAGCAACTGGGATACCCCACCGCTCATTGTAGAACTCCTTCCAAGCATGGTGCTCGGAAGCAAGCCTTCGGAGATAAGTGGACACACAAGAAACAATCCCCAACTCTTTTGGGCCTAGACAGTTGAGAATATCAGTTACTAGGGCTGGGGGAAGGTCAGTTATGGTCCGGTTTGAGTTTAACAAAACCTCACACTTGGAGGGCAACTGCTTCCTTGTATTGCTCAGATCGGTACCGCCCTTCTTGGGATTGATTCTGAGCGCAGATTTTGAGATCTCAATCTTCCCAACGGAAATGGACCAGTTTGATTCCAAAGGATTCCCCAGAACCAACTGCCCCTCTAATTCAACCTTTTGATCTTTTGACGATATCCCAACAAATTCTTCCAAATTCTTAGAGCTCTCACAAGCTTCTTGGCAATCAAATGCCATAAAAAAATCTCTAACAATGAAATAAAATCTGCAGTTGAAACTCAAATCCCCGAGGCTAATCACTACAACGAACCAAAACCCCGAAAATTTTTCCACTCAAAGCAATATTACGATAATCGACAAAGAACCCTAATATTCCTACCTAAAGACCCAAATAAAATTAACCCAGGGAATCCCCGGAGGAACCCAGGAAATCTTACCTAGACCTGATTATCCAATTGCTCAAAAGAATGGGATAAGCATGAAGAAGTAAGAACTTGGATAAGATTGACGACAAAATTGGAGGAAATAGCAGAGCGGCCGTGGAGGTTGATATGAATAGTTATTAGCAGGTTGGGGGCCTCAATGGTACCTCAACGACCGGAACAGGAGACGATCTTGCAGGACAGAGAAGCGGTGAGACTCGAAGGCTGCTGGGAGAGGAAGAGTACGATATGAGGGAAGAGGAAGAAGGAGGATTCTGGTCTGACAACGCGTGGATTTTGACAAATTGGGCGCCGTTGATCGATGAGAGAAAGAATCATACGGTGCAGAAGGAAGGACACGACACGTATAGCATTGGTGATCGTTGCAGGGTGACAGGTGGCTGTGGTGCTTTAACTCCCCCTTTCACCGCAACGATTTTATACGTTCTTGCCTTCTTGGTGACGGCGAAATGACGTTAACACCCTTCAGTTGGTTTATTTGTCACATTTTGATCCCTTCGCTTTCCGGGGTATGAGGTGCCAGATGCTCATACTCGTCCCATGGGATATGGACAGTCAAATATATATATATATATATATATAGTGTTCTATATATATTTGAAATTATTCATTATTAATTTTAGATAATATTATTAGTTTTTTTTTCCAGAATCATGATTTTGAATAAATGAAAATAAAGTATACAGTGGAGCAGAAGTTAAATGTTATATTTATCATTACAATTATAATTTTAAAAGTTATTTTTTCAAATTTAAGCCTTATTTTTTATTGATTCTATTTATATTTATCAAGATAATATCTAGATAACATTTAGAAAGGCGAGCCGAGCCGTCCTTGTAATAGAGATGAGCTTATTATTAGAAGATTGTGCTTTCCGTACAAGTCACACATGAAGGTTGATCGCTGAGAATCCTGGAGACAGGATCCGAGGAGACATCCCAAACGGCGTTTGACTGCAAGGGATCGGTCAATTCCATGTTCCATGGATTCGGGTGACTTATATCTCTCAACGGTCGCTTGGGGCCAAACACGCGATGACAAGATCAGATCCTAAAGGCAAGGCTATGCCATTGCCTTCTTTCGACTGCCAGGATCAATCTGTATTAGAGTGCGCCAATTTGCCAATCACCGACAACTTGTGGAGTCCGGCCCAGAGCCCACAGGACTCGCAAAAAATAGCCTGAAACCCGCGAGGGGCAATATTGAGAATTAAGTGACATTCAGATTATTCATGACTTTGAGAAATGATTGTACTTCCTGGGCATGAAACTGATGGGACGAGAAACAGTTCAGCATGCACGCCAAGTCGGATAACTACAATCCAGACCTTGAATCTACGGCGTGGAGTGGAAAGCTTATGGCGATTTAATATTATGGATCAACATTCTCATGGTGTAACTTGTGACCGAAGAAGAGAGGGGTAACTTCAGTTTCAATAGGATTGCATGCCTGGAGAACATGAGGATCATTCATTGGTGTTAACTGACTGTTTCACACCTAGCAGTTTCAGTCTCTGTTCTATGGTGATAACATCGAATTGTTGTCGATAGCCATTGACCCTCCCAACTGCTGGTCGTTACTAGAAATCGTAGTATCAGCTCTTGCCCCATTGCTACACAGAGAGCTGGAGCATACTCCGGGACAAACTTTCTTTTAATGTTACTAATAAAGAAACAAAAGGTTAGACAAAGTAATGCATCGAAACCATAATTTTACAGGACAGTGTGCCCATGTGCTGAAGCCTCATTCTGAATTTATATATAGAGCTGTTTATCAGACTTCTTCTTATAAAATCAATATGCAATCTATCTTGCATGTTTTGTATTATTGCCTACATTATCACGTGATTCTTTACCGTGTTTCAGATCAAAGGTCTAATGATTCCATGTAATCTCTGCGTTTTCTATTTTACTGGGCTATGTTTGGTCCACTGGTCTGATGGTGTCATTGTCAAATGTCGAAAGGAGGAGGACTGTGGAAGAGCACTAGCAGCCCTCGGTGGGTAGAGGAAACTCACATCTCCGCCCACTCTGTTCTCAGGAGCTTCAAAGCTCTGCCATTTACATCCTCTCGGAAGCTCACTGCTTTCCCCTCAAGGTAAGAGCACCGAGTCCAAAACCACCTCTTTGTATTCAAACCTGTAGGCAAAACGAGTGACGCTTGCCTGCAATCCTGCAATCATCCATCCCAGCTGAGAGATTTTCTTGGTTTTCCTTGCGTTTCAACTTGTCCTCGTCTGATGAGGATTGGATCTGAGGGATATTATCAACTTGATAGAAAATGGATTGTAAAAATGCCCAAAAAAGATGAAGACATGGAGCCGCCTAGGTTTCTCCATGAAAGCTTGTCTCCGTTGATCTCCGTAAGCTCTTTTGCGGGTATTCTTAGACATGAAAGAACCAAAGTCACACAGAAAGAGGAACAAACTCCAATGTCAAATAATAAATAAGAGCCTGCCTGCAATTCCTGGGAACTTAATCGCCAAACTACCATATTGCATAGATGATGTCGTCTCCTTCACTTTCTGTTGCTCTGTCTGAAAGATCTTCTCGGTGGTCGGTGATTGTCGCTAGAAACGTTCTGAATTGTCTGCTTCTATGAAGTATAGAATGTTTGTTCTTTTTTTTTTTTACCCTGTAAGCTCAACCCTACTTGCCCTTTGCCATTATGATGTCATTTAAGCAAGGGCCAGTGGCCCCCGAAGAGAAGAATAAAGGGACAAAGCTTATCGGCTCTACCGTTTCAAACTCAATCATAAATAAACGACAGATGAAGATGATTGGGGGGAAAAAAGGTTAACTTGGAGTTATAATGGATGTTGGTTTAGATTTCAAAAGAAGCCATTTATTGAACCTTGTTAGGATTTTGCTGATCCACCTCACAGTCTTTGATCCGGCAAGAGAGCTCAATCGGATCCTGAAGACATTTGCAAATGGCAGCGAATGGAAGCAAGCCGCCAGCACAACAGAGGTCACTGTTGTTCCTCGGGGATTCACCTCTCCCGATTCAGAATTCTTAAAGACTAATAAAGTTTGTGCTTTCTTATTATCTAGAAGGTGTGCTGTGATTACGGGTGCGAATAAGGGCATTGGTTTCGAGACTGCCAGACAGCTTGCTTCCGAGGGTGTGACGGTAGTTTTGACAGCGCGGGACAAGAAGAGAGGATTGGAAGCAACATCAAAGCTCCATGGGATGGGATTTCCTAGTGTGGTGTTCCATCAGCTCGATGTTTTGGACCCTACAAGCATCGAGTCCTTGGCCTTGTTTATGAAAGAAAAGTTTGGAAGGCTCGATATTTTGGTAAGATGCAGAAATCACTCCAAGGCGTGAAAGTTTCTTTCATCAGTTGATCTCATGAACTTTGGGAAATTATGAAGTATCCCACTCTATTAGCAGAAAGATGTTCGGCTCTACCCCTTTTCCTGGAAGGATCTATGACCATTCAAACTCTGGATACTATTGTCCATCTCATTGATGAAATATTTCATAATTCACTGAATGCTGAATGCTAAGTTTATTTATGCAGGTGAACAATGCAGGAACTTCAGGGGTTATAGTTGATGAAGATGGCTTAAGGGCACTGAACATAAGTCCTGCAGATTGGGTAAGTACTTACAGAAGAAAGCAGCAGATGATATTGGATCCCGTCTAATAATATTTTGCGAAAAGATAACTCGGCAGTTTTCTGATTAATCTGACTGACTATGTTTGCAGCTTGCTGGTAAAGTGGTCAACTTGGTCCAAGGAGTAATAAAGCACACCTACGAGTCTGCAGAACTCTGCCTGAACACCAACTATTACGGTGTTAAGCGCGTGACCAAGGCTCTCCTGCCACTCCTCCAGCTCTCAGCTTCAGGTGCGCGAGTCGTGAATGTTTCCTCCCTCAGAAGCGAGTTACGAGTAAGCTGATTCTTTTCCTACTTCTATTCTCATGTCTCGAAAAGTGCGGTCACCTGTTCCTAAAACAGAGGACGACACATGATTCTGCCACACAGAGAATCCCGAGTGAGCAGACAAGGAGGGAGCTTGGTGACTTGGATACTTTGACTGAAGAGAAGATTGATGCAGTACTACATAAGTTCCTCCATGACTTGAAGGCCGATGCACTTGAGGAGAACGGCTGGTCGACGATGCTGCCAGCCTACAGCATATCGAAGGCGACCCTGAATGCCTATACAAGAGTTCTGGCGAAGAAGTACCCTTACATGTGCATCAATTGCGTCCATCCTGGGTACGTGGAAACAGATATTAACTGGCACACAGGAATCATGACCGTCGAGGAGGGGGCCAGGGGCCCCGTCATGTTGGCTCTCCTTCCTGAGGGGAGCCCTACAGGCTGTTACTTCGACCAGACTGAGGTGGCTGAGTTTTGAGACGAGTCGATTGCCTGATTCTTCGATCGACCTTTGTTAGCTCGAGGGATGATTTTGAATGCTTTTTCAGCGAAGACAGTTTGTGGCGATGCTCTTGTGGTCCATGGACTGAAACGCCTTAAAAACTTATCCATTTCCCACGGTCTTTGAAAGTTAAAAACAGTACTTACTCGAGTTTCTCTGGGCTAGACTTTGTTCTTCCATGCAGGCCATACATGTTGAAGGTACGAATCAGATTTTACAGACTTATGCACTGACCTCATTGAGTTGCGTAATACTGATTCTCTCAGCAATGCAGCGCCGTAACATATTCAATTAACATGGTAACCACCTCATCAGACGAATCTGCCCATAGACCTCATGGCCTTCACACTCACTAGGGGCCGTAACTGCTCCATCCTTGTGTGTCCAAGACGCCCAGAACGAGCCATATCATGAAGGCTTCAAATGAGCTGAGCATTGAAGTGCTCACTCTGTTCCCCCTTTCTTTTGGTAAATTATTATGCATCAGCATGTTCCCCCATGGTAAAGGGAAAAAAGAAAAAAACACCCCTCAATTCTGTAGTGAAGGAATCCTCTCAGTCGAGCAAATCTTGAATATCGACGTGTGGCAGTAGTATCATTTTCGGCTTTAGCACCCAATGGTTAGTGGCTTCTGACTGTGGCATCAGATGTACATCTCGAGCCGCAGTAGCATCCAGCAAATGCGTTGCGCCAGATTGCGACTAATGTCCCCTCAATAATAGTTAGTTATGCGTGGTTCAAAGTGTTGCTTTCGTTTTCCCCCTCAACCGGCAGATTTTTCTTGCAAGCAACAAATGATCCACGGAATGGCTCAGTTCACTCATATGAACAAGGGTTGAAAGGGAATGGCTCTTAAGGTTCGAGCTGATACCTGCCAGACTGTACGACTAAATTCAAGACGGTAAATATGTGACTCGATGAACCAGTGGAACCGAATTGCTACTTTCATGAAAGAATAAGGAACCATCCAACTTTTAAAATCTGAAACACGGTACATCTCTGCTTATCCGGCTGCGAAGAATCAAACCGAGCAATCCAAGTACAGCAGTCTAGTTCGACATTCCATCCTTGTAAGTTTAAGGGGAAGTAGATGAGAGGCATCTATTGGCGGCTGATTCTAAGGAAAAAAGACCTATCACTGATCACACACGAACCTGAACTTCAATATCCGCAAAACCCGAAAATAATCCCCACACAGCAGGTGGGAGTGAGCTCAAAGCACTAGGCTCATGTCCTGATGGAAATACTACAAGAGATTATCATTTGAAAGGTAAGGTTTCTGCAGTATCACTGCATCTCACGAGCAGGCTTCCCACTCACGCATAAAGCCTTCGTCTTCCAAAAGCACAGAAACCTACAAACTTCTGTAGTCTATGACAGTCACTTCATCCTCTGGGGCATCCAAGTCTTGGTAGCTACATAAAACATATAAAAAAAAATGTGAAGTATACCCAACTCTACCTGATTGACCTTCTTAGGCTAGGATAGAATTACGAGCAGGAGTTTTGAAAAAATGGGGGACATAGTTAATATTACCTTCTCAATCGTCGCGGATCCTGCCGCAAGCCAGGAAATGATGCAATAATAGGAGCGGGTCCAGCCCGCCCATTTCTTCCACCCCCTTCAAATGGAGTAGGGCCCCCCTGCTCCCTGAACATCTGCATTGCAACTTCAGGAGGAGCAGGAACAAAGGGTCCCAAAGGACTGTAATTGCAGAAAAGGTGAAAAAATAACATCAGAGTTTGGAAAAGAACATTTTGAGATATCAAGCCCACAGCACGGAAGTCCCATGCGTATATTAAATAAGTCTCAGCTTACCCAGCACCAGGAACAGGCATCAGCACAGGAGGAGGAGGGATCTCAGAGCCAAAAGGGGCAACACGAATTCCCTGCCCCCCAAAGTTATCAAACATAGAGTCATCTCTACCGCCTCCATCTGCACCATCTTGGTCTGACTGAAGATCACTCAGTTGTGGATTGTCAGACCTAAGAGGTCGACCATCACGATCTCGTCGGAGTCCACGGTCATCTCGCAGTCTACCTTCTAAGCCCAGCCTACGCCTCTGCATTCTGTCTCTCTGGAACAAATAAATTCAGCATATGCATCATCAAGCAGCACGTAGGTCATCAAATGGTTTCCCATTACACGTAAAGGAAGAGAGGCCGAAGCCTTCTTCCTAAACACCTTTCAATTGCTCTGAGAAAAGTCACAAGAGTTAGCCCATCATTTTACTGATACTAATTTCAGTTTTTCATGTATTTTTTCCATTTTATTATCCCATTCAATTCGAAATCAATAAGATAATGAACGTTCATGCATTTTATACTCCTTTCTTTTCACTCCTACTATATATCAAAGGAACTGCTCTAGCACATCTCCTGGTTCTCAGAAATCATTTGGCTGGATAAGTATGAATTATAATCCCAAGGATGTACATGTCCATTGTTTTCTCAAAATGAAAACCAAAACCTAACAGAATGAGCACAAATAGTTCCACGGCATAATGGCTGTGTAGTCTGCAATCTACTAAGTGCTATAAAATAACAGTTCAACACAAAGGCCAGGTACAGATTCTGTACCCATCACAGAGTTCTAAAAGCAGCAGCACAAGTGTAACAGTGTCATTGGTTTGATGTACATACCGCAATAGTTTGCTGCATAACAGGCTGACCACCAGGAGCATCTGGATCACTGCAGTGTTATGCATTAATTGTCAATCCAATTGAAGAGACAATATCAAGCTCAGCAGTCACATCAAACAACTGGCAGAGAACAACACAATCCAAAGGTACTTACTTCATGTAGTTCTCAAAATAGAGCTCTTCACGAACTTTGGAAGTAAGTTCCATGACGAGGTCTGGATGTTTCAGTTTAAGATGCTTGTGCACAAACTCAGCAGCATGAAAGAGTTTCGTGCATCCCTTGGCTCCACAACCATATTTCCATCCATACTTCTCATCTCTAATTTTCCGCACATAAGGATCTAAGACTTCAACTGCAGCTGCATCAATCTTTTCCTTAGCAGTCATTATTTCAAGAGGATCTTGACCCTTCAGTCTCTCTTGCCATCGTGTATCTAGTTTCTTTTCCCACTCAGCCCCATTACCTGCAGCATCAGAACCCTTCCCATCTGCTCTAACATGCCGAAAACCCTTAGGCTCGCTCATCTCTTTCATTCCATAGTAATCCAAGCCATGGATCCTCCAGAGGTAAGTGATGAGCGTATCCAAGAGTTCCACTCCTTCCAGACCCTTAACAGAAGTTAAACCCCTTATGATAATGACCAGGCCACTGGAGCCACCATGAGATTTGTCTCTGCTCATCTTATCATTATCTGATCCACCTAAAATATTTTCCTCGATTCCTTTCTCAGAATCCAGCTTGCGTACAAGGGCCTGTGCCTGTTCAACATCAATTTGAATTCTTCTAGGTTCAGAACTGACTGGATGAGCCTTAGGAGCAGATGAATAGGGGTCAGAATCTCTAGTCGCTGCTCTGCCATGATGTCTTCGTTTGCCACTTCCATCTGCTTCCTCATCAGAATTGGGCTCACTAACCTGCCCTGACTTGTTCATGGATGTGGAATTGGTTCCTGGACCTCTACAGAAAACAACAAATAACCACAATGGACAGCCAAGATGCAGAAAATGATTAAGTGCAATAGTAATTATAAACTTTAATCTTACACATCCAATGCTCCACTCTGCAAATCGAGCAAAAAATCCTTAGCAGTATTCCGTGCAAGTTCATTTCTCCTATAGAAAAACGATGGGTCCCATCAAACTGATGACTAATATAGAGCTTGATCAAATCTAGGCAGCCATACCAACAGAAAACTACTTCATATACCAGATTAATCCTCAGTATCAGCTATCTTTACCTTTCTATTACATTTACTAAATTGGTCGGATGATATTTGTCTCTCAACCTACATAAAATAGATTTAACAATTAGAACCAGAGTGTAAAAAATGACACCAAAACAGAAAATTTGGCAGAGCAATGGAATCTACCAATCTTGGTCTTTGTGGGCATCAAAGTAGGCCCTCTTCTGAGTTGAAATATACTCCGATCTGTATTCCTGGTATCTACAAGATCAATACACGAGGTAAGAATAAAAGGGAAAGGAAAAATCTTAGCAACTTGGAGACAAGGAAACAATGTGTGCATATACCTGCGCTCAGCTTCTGCAGGCAATATATCATCTTCAAGCTCCTGGATAAACTGCTTGTAAGACATCAGTCCTTCCCTGACAAGATTGCAAGACTCCAATTTTCAGATAAACCTATTTGACCTTGTTTATTATAAGTTCAATACTTCACCTATTTATATTGAAAGATAGCAACCTATTTTCAACTATTTCAGGTGGGATAGGTTATTAACTCTAATACATCATATGAAAATCTCAATATGACCATGTAAACTGAACTGTTTGCACCAGTTAACTTTAGCAAAGAGCTCTTTTAAAACTAACAACTAATGGCCACAAATAGAAAAATCTAATCCTTTACAGATAGTTCTTTTGCTTCATTTCAGTATTTGTTTTCCAGAATAACACCAAAACAGATTTAGATACAAGTGATTAAACTAGAAAACCTGTTATGCATTTGTTTAATTTTTATTTATTGATAATAATGAGTTTATTTTCCTTGGGTCCATGAACACAGCATATAGCATTTATTATAGCAGTAATAATCTTTAAAAGTTGATCATAATCCACCTTGTTGTATTGGGACCATCACCATAACCAACACGACCTTCCCAGTCTGCATAAGGGAAGGAAGACTCAAAACATTCAGCATATGGTACAAAAATAGAAAGAAAATCATTAGTTTCAGAGAACTGCTGATAACTACAAAAATGTATGGCTACCTTATTCATAGAGGTGGCACAACACGCTTAAGAAGCTAATGCAACCAAATATTTTACTTGCAGCCAACAGTCTAGAATTGCATCATTTTTCTTATTGCATACATGGTTGAAGATGTGGAGGAAAATGGTATCAAATGGTTCAAGCATGAAGACCAAGATGTGCTCCTAGACAGAAGTTGAATTCAAAAAATCAAGATGCAATAAGAAAAATGATGGTTCATTTTTATGCACATTAATAGCCACTTAATGCATCAGAATCATCTGAGCATCATAATTTCAAAAGGAAAAATCTATAGTACGCTACTAGAGTTTTAACAAAACTACATGGAATCGAGGAGAAAGCATGTTTGCAAGCAATAATTATACAACTACAAATGACATCCACACAAACTACAGAAATTTTTACCAGGTGGGTAGCCTCCAGCTAGGCGGCCCATGTATCTGCCATGAAACCTTTCTTCTCCATACCTGCCCCCATCATAGCCATAATCATAACCAAACCTACATCAACCAAGTAGATGACGTGAAAAACCAAGTGAAGAACAAGAATGGAAAATCCCCAAGACAGAAGCAGAAGAGGCAACGCACAGTGATTATTTAACAAAAAGGATTTAGCAATACAGTTTTCCTATCCTACATAAACTCTCGTACGAAATAAAAAGACAATAAATTCTTTGTTATTACAGACAGCTTGTTTCTTCCCCTTGAGACATGACCGCATTGCCTTTAGAAACAAAGATTTACATTGAGAGTTCCTACAGCTTTGCTGCAATACAACTTTGAATTCAGTGAGCCAGAGCATTAGAGAGAAAAATTCAGTTCTCCTTGTGACATTGAATAAAAGGAAAAACTCCATAAATTATAGAGACAATTGACTTATGGGTGAATGAGAGTTCAGCAGCCAAATCTTATGAATTTCAGGGCCATGCGGACGTTTACAGGGTGTTAATATAGGACAAGGAGCATAATGAACTCCCATTTCTAACTTCAGGAGCCGAAAATATATGTCCATCCTTAAAATAAAGTGTATTAAAGAGCATATACACTGGTATTCGACAACTTCAGCTGATGTCTCACAGATTCTATAGCAGTCAAGAGACGTTCGGCCTATCACTGTCCTCCATCAGTAATCAGCTACAAGACCAATAGAAATCAACTCTGACAAATCGAAGAAGCTGGAACCCACCTCCTATCTCCAGGTAGGAAATTGCCTCGAGGACTCCCTCTCCTGCCCTCGTACCCCCCGTCCTCTCTCCTTGAACGCTTGTATGGCGGCGGCGGAGACCGCCTGCGCTCCCTGTACGGTGGAGGACTCGAGCTGCCGCGGCGCTTGTATCCTCTTTCTCTATCCCTCGGTGGGGGCGACTGGTCACGATCGTAGTAATCGCGGCGGGGCTGGGGACGGTCGGGGTCTCGCTCGTCCCTCCTTTCCCGCGCATCCCTTTCACGCCTCCTCGGAGGCGGCGGTGGAGGCTCGACCTGCTGCTGCTGCGGTTCTTGTTGGGACGGTGAATGAGATTTCTCCGGGTCGTCAGCGGACTTCTCGTTGAGATCCGGATTGTCGAGAGATTCCACTGGCAAGTCCATGACTTCCGCCATGGTTGTAATAGGATTAGGATTCGGCTACACCTGGAAAGCCCTAGAAGCCGGTCCTCAACCTTCACAGAGCAAGGGGAGAGAGAGAGAGAGAGAGAGACAGCGAGAGGGAGAGCGCTAAGCCTAAGAGGCTAAAAGCTTCACATGAGAGAAGGTAACACCACATATGGATAATTATGAAATGGCCCCTGAACTATTTTTTTGAGATTGCAAAGACTTGAAAAGTTGTCCATTGGTTCAAACGCGCTCTTGTAGTTTCATCCGAAACCACCCGACAGCATTTGTCCAATAAAAATGCAAAATTTCTATTCAAGAATTGGATAGGATAGACCTACTTTTTTGTCCATTATAGTAACATTATATCTTATCAAAATCAAGAGTGGGATATATAAATTCTATCATAATTTTAAGTGAATTATCTCAATTAAAATTCAATGATTAGTTATTCCATTGAATTTATTCTCAAGTTACATGTCACGGTTATAAATGTATTATTTTTATATAATATCGATATGATATTATCTTATAACTATAAGTAAATTTAAACAATATTACAGATTTCATAAGAGTGCAGTTGACTTCGATCAATGTCAAGCGTGGAGAAATAACCATTAACAATAGGAAGTTGTCTCATGTTTTCTTACTCGTTCGTTGTGCTAAAGGAGTGAACCACTTGAAAAAGTTTCGGATTTGACATATCCCAAGGTAAAGTTCGGGGCAAAAATATCAGTCTTCACAGATTGGGGGCAAGAGTGGGAATAATGAAAACTATGGGGAACCTGCGCCACCCCGGGTCGGCGCCAGCCCAACAAGCCGAACCCGACATCTCACGGATAAAAACGGCTTTCCCTCCGGGAGCTAGGGTTTGTGGACAGTGCGGAAGCTCAAGAACCAGCGGCGGCGTAGTCTGTAACCCTCCGGAGCAATAATCAACGGGCAAGGAAGAGTAACTATGGTGGCCACCAAGAAGAGCGTAAGCTCTCTCTCCATCTTCATCATCCTTCCCTCGCAGAGTACTCTTTTTAGAAGCTGAGGGTTGATGAATTTAATGTTCTCATTGCGTTTCATGGAATCTCTCAGAAGAAGACTCATGAGAGCATCAACAACAGGCTCGCTCTCGTCATGAAGAGCGGAAAGTACACGCTGGGCTACAAGACCGTCCTAAAGTCCCTTAGAAACTCCAAAGGTATCTCCTTCAGCTGCATTTCATCTGTTGTTCGATCAGTTCGATGACTTCACTTTTGCTCGAATCGGTAGAAAATTATTCTGGTTGATAGTCCTTTTCAAATGCATCCATTTTGTTGGAATAGCTTGGGTTTTGATGCCCTGATCCTGCTGCAGATTGAATAAAGCTGGAAATTTGCTAAGATTGTCTGAAAAATGACTTCTCTGGCGTGCTTTAAGTTGAAAAATCCCTCCTATACGCTTGGTTGTGGTATACACGCGGAATAGAATTTCGTGGATCTGTTCTAAGCAATTACATGAATTTGGAAATTTGAATTACTTGCAGGTAAGCTCATCATCATTGCCAACAACTGTCCTCCTCTTCGCAAGTCTGAGATAGAGTACTATGCAATGTTGGCCAAGGTTGGAGTTCATCACTATAATGGGAGTAAGTTCTCTCACTCTCCTGAACTTTTATGTTACTACATTTTATCCTCAAATGAACCTACTAGTAATTCATGATTAAGGTACTCGGATTGCATTTGGGACCAAACTCCTGCCATCCCATTTTATAGTATTCTTCAAATGCTCATAATTTGTGTACTGATCACTGAGCCCTGGGCCATAGCCTCTGATCAAATGAAGGAAACAGCATAACCTATCTTGAATGATGTATTGTAAAAGTATACGTTCTTTGTTTTATACTATTTCATAGCTAATTGATTGTATAGAAGTGAAGTTCTGATTTTTGCTTGTTGACAAGCTAGAAGAAATAAGTAGTAGCTTTTGTAAATTCAATACAAGTTTATCTTGTTTCAAGCTCTATGAAACCACATTATAGGGGTCGAAATGTTTCTCCCCAACTTCGTAACTGAACAAGGAGTTGTGTTATCTTAATGGCAGACAATGTAGACCTTGGCACCGCTTGCGGGAAATATTTCAGGGCATGCTGTCTGAGCGTTATGGACCCTGGTTAGTATATTCTTGACAATAGTTGTCCTCCCAATTGTTGTGCCAAAATGTGACATCTGTTCTGACCAAAACTATGCTTCATCATTTCAGGTGATTCTGATATCATCAAGAGCATGCCGAGCAATCATTAGACAATCAATGATTTCAAAGCCCTTTGAGTTTGGTCTACTTTTTCGTTGGTCTTTATGTTTGAGGGGCCGGATGGGCACATGAATTACATAGGGAATGTACACTGTTAAGATTAGTTTTCAGACAAGGGACAGAACCTGCTGATTCATGAATTGATATCAGCTGAGCGTCTCGTACAATTACCATTATGGCTACATTATTTCCTTCAAATGCAGTTGTCCCACACCTTTCTCTTTTCCACGGCAAAGCTACTTATAAATATTGGGGTGGCCCTCGAGGGAGCTTTAGAATCGCCTCTTGAGCGGTTCTAGTCGGTGGCATTTCTGTCAGTTTAATTAGTGAATAAGGCCTAAGAAAGTCGTCCTTTTTTTGTTTGGTCAACCATGTTATCGAATGATTGAACCAAGCAAGAGTAGAAGAGAGAGTTTGCCATTGGTGTGGCTGAGATCTCTAGATATTGAAATGAAATTCCATGTTACAGGGGAAAGGCTCGTCCTATCACTTTCACCCTTGAAGAGAGAGGTCTTTTGGATAAAAGTGGAACTGAATGACTTCAATCAACGAATGCCGGTTCGAGCATTGGATTTCTAGTGCTGCAAATGCAAGCACGCTCTTGGTATCTCCTTCGAGGAACCCAAAATAGTTACTTTGGAGTAAGGGTGCCTGTGTGACTGGTTGCAGCCTGGAGTTGAATCAAAAAGGTACTAGTTTAGTGGTGAGTTCGTAAAGACTGCATTTAAGTAGCAAGATTTTGGGGGAAAGGCAATGGCAATTTTGCAGGTTTGGAGCACCCTCTTGGTTCCATGAAAAATAGGCTTCGAGATATGGTGAAAGGAGTCAAGCCGGTTCAGTTCTGTGTCGGTCTCCATCCCGGCATATCCAGCCGGTTATCGGACTTCAACCGTACTCGGCTTTGATATACGTCTCTGAAAACTAGCTCGGAAATTCTACCTGTTGAGAGCAAAGTAAATACAGTGGAACTGGGACATCCATCGTTCCGTACATTCCAGGAGATTCCATCAGATCCAGCATGAAAAAAAAAAAAAGAAGAACAGAGATAAATTATAAAAACAGAATTTCACCCTCAGCAGATCTCAATCACATGCATTGTCCATATTAAGTATTAAAAGGAGTATCTCATTTCCCTTTGACATTATTTTTCCTTCTCAATTCACATCACCTTAATTAATTAATTTAATTTTAAATGGTAGGAATAAAATATTTTCAATTTTTTAAGACTTGAATATAATATGCTCGGAAATACTAAAATATTGCAGACAATTTATTTAATTTTTGTTCAATGCAGCCAATTTATATTAATTGAAACTTTAGGTGCATCTTTCACAATCAACCCTCTTCAGCTTTTAAAGGGAATTTAAAAAATAATAATTCTATGAATTCCCTCTTTATTATTCCTCTTTTGAGTTTTAGATGCTTCCTACGCTTTTCACATGGTTGGCTCTTCAACAACGCCCCACACCAACCCCCCCCCCCCCCCTCACAGCTCCAGTGAATCATAGGAATATTCTCTTTTTTTTCCTAATTTTCTTTATTTATTACAATTTACTTACTTCCATAATCTTTTTTAGTTATAAATAAGGTTTAAAATATAAAAATAAGAATTTATTAACGGCTGAGACTATGATGTATTTAATTACCATATTAAGGTTAGGACTTAGGGTTGCCGTATCTTAAGTCTTTGTTTCCTACACGAATGTTCCTCTTTGCCTGCGTCTTGTCCTATTCGTTCATCATTGACCCTTCGATGCCAAGTAAAAGTAGGCTAACACGGGGGTTTCTTCACCCCGGCAGGAGAGATTTTTCTAATCCTTATCGTCGTCATCAAGCTGGGCAAGAAGGGAATATCATATATTGACATCGTAAATTCGTTCTGCAACTTTTACCAGATTGGCTTTTTTCAACCGTCAGATCGTGTTCTCTTCTGTAAAAAAAAAGAAGAAGAAGAAGAAGAAAAAAAGCGTTTTTCTCGGTGCGGGCCCCACAGACCGCCATGGCTGAATCAGCGAAGTTGCGTCTTGCACCATTGATTGCATCTTCCTTGTTCCAGCATGGAGGCGCCCTCTGATCCATCCCGTCGCCGTTCCTAAATATTACGCCATCTCCTCTTCGACCTTTCCCCATCGCAAACTACACCGTCATCGTCATGAGATTCTCCACCACCTCCCTCCTCCTCCTCTTTCCACATTCTGAAAGTACGATTCTCTTCCTCTGATTCAGCGTCTCTGTTGGACCTCTAGAGTCTTCTCCGAATTCCCGGTGCGCTTCCCACCGACCTCGGATCTCAGGTGCTTATGAATACTCTCAGTTTCTTCTGCATCCGGTCACTGTTCTCATCTCACTGCTTTGATGTTCCTCCTTCGTCTGGCGAATTCCGACCGTTCTGATTGATGTCGCAACCGGGTTTTCCTTAGAGTGGGAAAATTCAGGGGGTGGTCGCGATTTGTTCACCTTACCATAGTTTCTAGCCTTCGTGCTTCTGTAGGTTGAGCTTCTGGGTGCAACAATTTTCATGTCTCCTTTTCTGCCATCCTACTCATATTCTCTTACAGAGGATGGAAACTTTTCTAGCCTTCGATTTCGCCTTTCTCTTGTTGATTTCCGCCTCCTCGTCTGCTGCCTTGTTTCACTGCTGCTGTTATTGCTGATACAGAGATGCTGAACTCTTCTTCTGTTCCACTTTCGTCGCTTTCGAGCATAGTGCTACCCCCATATCCATGGTTTCTTTTTACATAGTAATGAGTTAAAAGGCTTGCTCCTGGAAAAATTCTTGGAATCGGGCTCTACGCGTATCAATCGCTTTCAGGCCTCTTTTTTTTGGCAATTATCCTCCTGTGTTATTCCTTGTTGAGGAACTGATCTTGGTGATGTTTTACTCTTTGAAAGGCCATCCATCCATTTGCAGGTTTCGTATTTCTGCGATTTTTGTGTATTCTTTCTAAAAGTCAGTCCATGGATCTTCTTGTTTTCAGAGTAAAAGCAGGGATATTGAAAGTGTACATCGTTGAGATGTTGTTTGGGCAAGTGATTGAGCTGTTTCCTGGAACATTCATGTTTCTTTTTCTCTGGCATTTTCCACAGCTACGATTCCTTCTTTGTTTTTATTCTTTTAACTGATCTGAGCCAATCATTTGCAGGGAAATGCCGGTCTGGTGAGAAGTTGTTTAAACAAAATTTAATCAATGGGTGCAGTCAACTCCAAAGTTGAAGAGGATAAAGCACTGCAACTATGCAGTGAAAGGAAGAAGTTTGTTAGGCTAGCCCTCGATGGAAGGTGCTCTCTTGCTGTTGCCCATATGGCTTATGTTCAGTCCCTGAGGAAGACAGGAGCTGCCCTCAGGAAGTTTGTTGAACCTGATGCTCATGTAGAATCTTCTTTATATACTTCAACAAGTGCAACGCCTGAGCCTCTTGCATTGACAGAAAAATCTGTTTCGCACTTCTCATTGTCTCCTGCTCCATCATCATCACAGCGAGTTGATATTGCTGAGACTATTTCTCCATCTCCATCTCCATCTCCCCCTCCTACCTCATTAAGGGTAAATCACATGAAGGTCCAGGGTAGTTACTCTACCAAGGTTGAAGAAAGACCCGCTTCTCCTGTTATTGGGACGGTGACCTCATCTACTGCGTCTAAGAATACTACATCTCATTCCAAAGACAAGTCTGAGACTTTAGCGTACAAAGATCCCAGTTTCTTACCTGAAACACCACCATGGGACTTCTTTGGCCTTTCCCACCCTACTGGCCACCATTTATCCTCTTTGAAGGGAGTGAAGCAAGAATCCGAGTATCTTGATCATATTGTACAATACCGGGAAGACGAGCTGATTTTCTGTAAGGAATATGAAGACAAGGTTTCTGTTTCAGGAACTGAGTCTCAGGATTCAGAAGATGAATTTGATGAACCATCCACCAATACTCTTGTTCGCCGATTCAAGAATCTTAACCGGGTGAATGGTCAGGCCATTGCTAGTCCTTTACCAACTATGCCTTCAGTGACAAGTGTTGCTTCTGAAACTGTGTTTGTAAGAGATGAGGGCAACTCTCCTGATTTGTCTCCCCTACGGGACAATTCTTCGACAACAACACTTGGTACTAACTCAAGGAAAATCCTTGTTGGAGAAGATCAAACTGGAACTAAGGTTCCACCAAAAGATTTTGTTGCGAGCATTAAAGATATTGATTCCCTCTTCGTGAAAGCATCTGAGTCTGGGGGAGAAATTCCTAGGATGCTAGAAGCAAACAAACTGCATTTCCGCCCAATATTGCCAAAGAGAGAAAGTAAAAATTTTCCCTCTCCCTCCTCCTTGCTCTTATTGTGTATGGATACTACCTTTTTTTTCTATCAAGAGTTTAATTTTCTGCATGAACTTGATTCATTAAGCCTTTTTTTCCTCAAAGGTTCATTAAGCCTTTAAAAACCAGCTGATAGGAACTTTTTGATACAATTCATTGGTGCAATTTAAACATTGAGAAGAGTGGATATTGCATGCTCATTGGTTGCTTTGTTGGTGAAAGGAAATGGATTCTTGCTGTTTCCTCTCTTTGCTTGAAATCAGATGGTTTAAATAACAAAATTCTGACCTTGCAGACAGGCCACTTGCTTTTACATACTTCAGGGCCTGCCTTTCCTGTGGGGAAAGCCGTAGGCATGTTCACGAAGGTAAGCTCGTTAGGTTGTTTATTTGCTAGAATATTGTTGATATTACCTGGTATTTTTCTTTGTTAACATGCTTGGCTGATTTTAATCTCGTTTCAGAGACTGCGCAAGCTACAATGAAGTACTTGACTTGGCACCGAACTGCATCGTCTAGGAATTTTCCGGGGCTGAACTTGAAGGATGACATTGAGGACCCCAATGCTAGTCTGTTTGATAATTTCTGCATGACTTCGGGGAGTCATGCCTCCACACTGGATCGGTTATATGCATGGGAAAGGAAGCTTTATGATGAAGTCAAGGTATACTCACACTGCTTCTGAAGTTTATAGTAAGTCTTTTCTACTAGCATGGCATATCATTAGAAAGTCTACACTTGAAGATTATGCATTTAGTTCTCAAGCTTGTGCCCCAGCCTGAGCTGGTTTTTCTTAATTCATAGTTGGATTCTATTTTGTCAAGTTCTTGAAATTCTTGTATCTCTCGTAACTAGTCAATGAATCTTACAACCTGAAAATCTTGCTAGTGAAATTCAAAAGGGAGAATCATCTCCACCCCCCACCCCCCCA
>CXYZ01013362.1:1687777-1851478 GCA_900006705.1 Sonneratia caseolaris | reverse complement strand
CCCCCCCCCCCCCCCCCCCTCTTTTCTTTGCAATGCCTACCCCCTCCCGGTGCCCACTTCAGGATTTGTGCTTGTTGTGTCTCCTGAAAGGAACCCATCAGGCCGGATCACAAATCGTTTCGTCTACTTACATTTTCTCTATTTAAAAAGATGGAGCTCTGTATCTTATTTAGGGGAAAGAAAAGACGTTGAATCATATTGACCGATCTGTAGTGGTCGATATATAACTCTACTCCGATGCATGCTAACTTTACGGGGCAAACTCCAGAGCTAGTTCACATTCAGACCCGGATGAGAGGTGTAATGTGAAGAAAGAGATGCTTTTGCGAGGTGATGCTTTGGCGTTTCATGTTTTTATGTGAGGACTTGCGAGACCGCCCAGCCAGATCCGGCATTATATACCACATCGCTTTGCAGGGTTTAAAACGTGCGGAAAATGTGACTTCTCATCGGATGCCCACGGCAATACGAAAGAAGGGAGGTTTACTTTTAGATCAACGTAACGACATGTCCGGCTCTAAATGAAAAGTTGCGTACCAGTCAAAGTGAGCGGGTTAACCTCCGTGTTTCGACGGCTAAACCAAAATTTTTTACTAAGCCTCAGGCTTCCATCCTACCCACGTACGATCACAGATAGCATTGTGTGAGTCCACCTTAACTCCTACCAAACGCTCCCCAGTGGCGTTTCATCAGGGAGAAGGAGCCCCTAGACTCACACCTAACAATCACCACCTTGTGTGGGCCTCATCCATCAATGGATAACTCCCATCTGCTTCTCAGCTGGGCACTAACTTACGAAAAAGACAAACGACGAAAGGGAGGCATCCAATTGCAGAGGAGCCATCTTTGAACAATACTCCCCACTAAAAGATGGAAACAATAATGGTGACGTGACATTTGCCCATCACCCATCACAACTTTGCATGACCCCACACCAACACAAACACATGGAGAACCATAAATAAAATAATAGGGTATCCAGAGGATGACAGCCCTTCCATCTCAACACCTGCAACACCCCCCTGCCACCCTCACCTCAACATCGTGAGAGTGGCTGGACTCAACTGAGATGAGAGGATAAAAGCACTGAACAGAGTGAGCTAACTTATTCATGTCACAGTTCCATTCACATCACCAACACATTACAGATCCAGAGAGTTCTCTCATACATATACTAGGAGACAGCCACAAAGCATGACAATTCAACATGGGCTACCCTCTCGTCTACCCTTTTTATTTGCCCACCACAGGACCTGGACTGCTCCTACCAGACTTAGAAACCTTCTTCTAAATTCTACAACCTATATGTGAAGAAAATTTTAGTAAATTAGGCTTCCTTGGAAGATAATATTAGCCCCCAACAAACACAAAAACACAACCGGTTGATCTACCAATAACCATGCTTGGACTTCCGTCACTAGAACAATATCGAGGCATCCTGCTTAGGGATCATGTCAATGGGCCTGCCTGGCAGTTCATCTTTGTAGTCGAAGGAGGAGAGGTCGAATGGAGAACCAAACATGAGGGGGTAGCCATTCTCGTTATCGCTGCTGCTGTTGTGGTTCAGCTCAAATGAAGAGTTTAGGGCCCTGAAGCGGTCAAACTGACCTTCCTCACGACCAAATATCTGATGGTTATTGGAAATATTCGGCTGTTGAAAGAAGTTTGCATCCATGGCTGAACTTTGGCTGCGGATGTTGATCTCATTCTGTTGATGAATCATCGGGTCAGATTGATTCTCATCGACTACGACAGAACCATTACCAGCAGTCATATTCTTGTTGCCCTGAATGTTGGAATCATAAATAGACATGAGCTCGCTGATCACCTTCTGCCCATCTTCCGGTACCCCAAGTCCAGAGAAGTCAAAGGCCGCTACTGAGACTGGACTGAGACTGGGTGCTGAAACCACCGGTTTGGGTGACAGAGGTGGCTGCTGCTGCATGAACGGCTGAGAAAATATAACATGCTTGACCTCAACACTTGACCTGCCTCCGAACTCAGAAGACTTGTTCCTGTGAGGGCAATTCATCTGGTGGTTATCCCTCAATGATCTGTCATGAAACCCTAGTCGGGGCTCGCTGTAAGAACACTGAACAAACTCGCATGTATAGATTTTCTGGTCCATCATCGCATTCAAATCACCCGAGGGCTTCCTTTTGTGAATGAAATCCATGCCTCCAATCCCAAAATTGGACAGACTTATATTGTTCTCAGCCATGTTCTCATGCAAACTAAAGCGCGACCTGTCTTCGACCCCTTCAACATCGTAATCACTACAATCATTGATCACCAAAGACCCAATCCCTCCAGGAGGTGACAAGGGAAGGCATGACCCTGGATAAAGCTGTCTGGCCAAGGTCTCTTCTTGGTTTATGATTGCAAGCCATGTTGCGCTCTCTTTTGCAGTCATCTTGTCCTGCAGGCACTTCGACTGCCTCACAAGTTTCCTTATCTTTGCAATGTCTGGAGACATGTGCTTAATGACTGCACTGAGAACACCAACCTTCCACGCCTTCTTCAGGTCGTGAGGCTTCTTGTAGGGTGGGGGGCCCTGGTCCTTGGGCAACCCAAGATGGGGCCACCACTCCTCATTCCCAGTGGGCCACCAAGGCGGTGGATACCCCTTCTCCAGCGGAAACTTCCTCTGGGGTGGGTCACAGTGCTGCATAAGCGCCGATAACAGAGAGCCCAGAGTTGTGTCCTGGAGCTCTTGCAGGGTGTGTGGTGTGGGTCCTATTGAATTACAACCCTCATTCTTTCCAGGAATGCAGTTATCAGCTTCATACTTGGCTATAGCAGCAGGACCATTGCGGTCAAAGCGGACCTTATCCTTCCACCACTCTCGCAGGTTGTCTGAGGCTCCTGTTACCGGTTTACCCTTCTCTGGGATGATCCCATAAACAAACCCTTGAGCCTTACAGACCTCCATCATCTTAAGCATGTATTTCAAGATTCCATCCTGTGCTCTAGACATCTTCTTTCTCCTAGCCTGTTCCTGTGACTGCCTTTGTTTTGCCGACTCGGTTCCTTCCCTGCCCTTATTCTGTTCCTTGAGCCGCTTGCGGAGCATCTTGTCCCTCCACATCCTCCTTTCAAGCTCATCCAGACTGATATCCTCTTCATCAGAGTAATCATCCTCCACCGTGGGCTCCGGCTCAGTCCCATGATGTGGAGGAACTGCCGCTGCAACATTGCCTTCCATGATGGGACCTGAGAAGAAGTCAAGGTCGCCAGAAATTCCCATATCGTCGAGCATCATCATCATCAACTGGAAGTGAATAGAAACTGGGTATTTTCAAAATCTTTGATTCTAGTGGTACCAATAGCAAATCAAACTTGGGTCCTCAAAGGACCTTTCTCCCGATGTTTTCTCTATATGCCTGCAAAAACACAGACGGAAGTGAGATAGTGAGTCCTAGAAAGAATCCCATCACATCAACCAGACAATAGAATGTAATTTCGATTCATAACAGAGATGAAAACAGATTTTCCGAGTTATTGCCAGATAAGTTATCTACTATCAGGATAACACCTTTCAGTTGCAGAGACTTATTTCAACAGGAAGACCTACGCTCAGTAAAGCTAAAACTTTCACCAAACAGAAGTGGCACGACTCTACGGTTTGCACATAACCTTAAAGATTGGCAGGAAGAAATGAATTGAAAAGCACCAACATGGCAAACTATCAGATTAGAGTGATCTAGCAAGAGCTGGGTGAAAGTCAAACCATAAGATATTAGAGAAAGCTATATCTTATTTTCCAGAAAAATTTTCCATCCTTTCCCAACAAATTATATAGAGAATAAGAAAAGGAAAGGACCAACTCACCATGAGCTGCTTGGATCTGACTCATACCCAATCAAAACGATACCCAACAAACGGTTTTCCCAAACAAAACCACAAGATTCAGCAAATAACAGAACTTCCCAAGAAATCTAAAAAAAACCCAGAAACCAAAACCGACCCAACACACGCAAACTACATAGAACCGAAAAGGAAGCACTTTCAAACGAAACTGGTTGAAGGAAACCATACGTCCTTCGAGATCAACTCACCTGAGAAGAGAGAAAATCCAGAGCAACATCAACTCTGCAGCTCTTAGGTCAATCGTCTTCTCTTTCTATCAGGCATAGAGAGTGGGAGAAGGGAGAGGATAGAGAGAGACAGAAGGTTAGAGGGATGAAGAGAGAGAGAGAGAGAGATAAGGAGAGGAAGAAAGATGAGTGCAGGCAAGTGCCCCCTCTCTACTTGCATTTATTCGAGTTATCTCGTGTAACTCACCTCCGTGCGTGTGTTTCAACTCACTGTATGGTAAGTTCTCTTTTCTTTAATGTTTATTGAGCGGCGGCTCTTCGTTGATGGTGGGAACACAGTGAAAATGGTAGGAACCGACATAATATTGCCATGTTTACTGTTATGCAACCTCTGGACCGATTCTGGACTTGACAGGTGAAGAAGCAACACATCAAATGCGGAACCAGGATCACTTATTTACCATGAATAAATGGCATGCAACATAGTCGCGGGCCCAAATTAATTTTAATTATTCAATTCTCTTTTTTTTTTCAGTAAATGAATCATGATGAGCTGTGCTTTAAAAGAAGGAACAGGATAGGAACCACTGAATAGCATGTTACCAAGAAAAGCACAAGGCGCAACCGGTTCGAGCGAATCCGGTCCCGGAACGTGGGAGCGGAGGGAACGATGAAAACCGGTTCGGGTTCATGTGATTGGGAGACAAGGACCCGACGGAGTTGAAGTGGGGGACCGTGTCCTTATCCTCTCAACTCACAGCCACTTGCCCTCCTCGATCGAGGGGGTAATCGACAAATGGAGTTAGGCAGGAGTACTCGACTTGATCGATTGTTGGATTTTATGTTTTTTATTTACAATCCACGTATTTTTCTTTTAGTTAAGAAAAATTTCTTCCAAATTATTAAGATTTTTTTTAAAGCTTCTGTCATGTTTTCAAATGAGTGGACTCATTCTAGTCCTGACTAGCGTGCTTTCAAGACATCTCAGATCAAAACCCGCCTGTTCTGGGGCTGGCCTCGCTCTCTCTCTCTCTCTCTCTCTCTCTCTCTCTCTGCCTCATTCGAGTTCGGACTGAGTTAGCATGTCCTCAACCCGAGTGTCATAACACCGAAGAGAACGGATCGTGTAGGAAGGAGTTCTGGACGGTATCGCTCCACCTTGTTCCACGAGCAAAATAACTCGATGTTCTGTGGCTGTAATCTTCAGCCAGGTAAGCCGAAGGCAATGAACAAATTACCGACACGACACAGACAAAAAAAACTGCGATCGCATATTGTTTTTCGGAATATAACATGAACCCATGCGTCAATACGTTGTTGGTGGTGGTGGATGGCAGTCAGCTTGTTGGGGGTCGTCCGAGAGACAATCGAGTCCGAGTGGGGTGTGGGGGCTGTGAGTGCGAGCCTCTAGGAGGGCTAACTCCAAGCGGTCAAGTGGTCACAAAAAGTTGTGGCTTCAAACCTCACACGTGTCGTATTCCAAAAGGGCCAAATACGAATGTAGGGACGGATGGATATACGTGTGTATCACATACCACTCACGCCTTTCATATATATACATGTGAATTTTGGATTTGAAGGTGATCGAATGCTCCTCTCTCTCTCTCTCTCTCTCTCTCTGACATAACTTTGTGCCGTAATAGAAGTTCCGTGTTTGTGATGGACAAGGAAACTCGAGCAACATTAATGCATTTTGGATGGGAAAATGTAGAGTAAATTCATAATGAGATGGGGTTGGTCGGATTTGGTTGGACAAGCAGGTTGTTATTAACTGTTTATGGCATCCGCAGAATCTGAGAAGTTTCTTGCTGCAATTAGGGTGCGACGATACAGAAGCAATCACTGGAGTCTCAGACGCAGAGCAGTGCAGAGTCAATCGATAGCTCACCGGCCCGGCGAGGCTCCATTTCATGTGGGCCAAACCAGCCACCATTGAGAACTTATCGAGCTTACCTAGCACGTAAGAGCACCTTGAAATCGAGTAAACAGTTCTTGACATAACGCGAACCATGTATCCGATCAAATGGGAGTTAGCAAATCCACGGCTTTGTGTCAATCCTCACGATCCACGATGAAGCTAGAGCAACCTACAGTCTCTACACTCGAAGAGACGTAGAGATCCACTCGCCCTTAGAGGAGTAAGTACGCAACTTGAGGACTCATGCCACATATAGAGCGAGTACTAGATAGTCTTTTATTTAGCTCGGAACTGCTACCATATGACCACTCAGCTTGACTCACACGAGGAAAAAAGCTCAACTACTCCCCAGATTCCGAGTCCCCTGAGATAAAAGGCCTACCTACATTGACGCCAAAAGCAATAAACAGACCCCTGGACCTCAATAGAAGAGAGCATGCTACAGCATCAAAATTTGACAGGAGCACCTTGCGAGCTTCAAGAGCCTGACATCTCGGAGCAGCTATATCCTAACATAAGCTCTTGCATACCCAGAAGAGGCATAGCTACCCTAAGTCAGACTAAAGTTCTCCATAAACCTAGTGACATTAGACAAGCATCATCTTAAGTCTCCAGTAACACCTTCACAATGCATCGTCGGCTCAAGAGAACCTCTTTCAGAAGAACCAGGCATCAGATCCCAGCAGTCGATTCAATTGCACAGCCTTCTACTTCAAAGGAGATGGAAAGACTGAAGTTGCCAGCCTTCAAATTGTGGTGGAGATACTCCAGACACAATAACTCTCCTCATCCCAGCTAGCACCACAACTACTTGTATTCTGCAAGCCCTTTCATGAGGTAACACCCCAAGGAAGACCCATTTTTTAAAATATATTCAGCCCCCTCCAGAAACTAGGCAAGTGAATCTAACAGGAAGTTTTTTGACAACATGCCATAAAAATTTATTTTCTGATCACCAACCAATCATACCACAAGAGAAACCAGCAGAGATCAAGCTTTTGAAAGCAATGTGGACAAAACTAAGGAAACCTTGATGCTGACGGTCATACTTATATAACCGGAAAAAACTGGATCTCTATTTTCTTTTAACGTTTTCTAGTGGGTTTAAAGCTCGTAAATGAAACTATTAGAGATTGACTTTCATCGTTTTAAAAACAGCAATCTATAAGAAAGATTAGAGCATCCTTGTAAAACAGAAAAAAGTGATAGGAGACACTTTAGAGGCCCCAGCACAATCTCTCATCCCTGCAAAGAAACGCATAACCAAAACAAAGAACAAGTTGCATGGCCTTCAAATTATTGTACTTTGCCAACTAAGCATACACATTAGTGTCCCCTGCATTAAAAGAAAGACAAAGTGGTACCATCACTTTTGTGTTCGCAGTCCTAAATTATGTACCAAAATGTTTCTTTCTCTTTTTGGTATTTCTTATGAAATGGGAGATAAAAGGAGTCGGTCAATTCCATAGGAAAATCCTATAGAAGACAAGAGGCGGGAAAAGGAAATAAAAGGGTCAAAACCAATTTAAGCAGCCACATAAGAGGATCAGCAACAATTTCATTAAAATAAGCATAGAAAAATCTATTTTTGATCACGTTGAACCAACAAAAGAAACCATGATTGCTACTTCAACATACGTCATCATTGAAGAGTGCCATATTATGATGTTCAGAAAAGCATTATTGAGTAACATACTTGAAAGCTCAAATCCATGAGAGAGATTCTGCCTTCCACTGAAAACTCTACCATTCCCCGACACTGTTGAGAGCATGGAACAATAGCACTAGAATTTTTTTGACAAAAAAGTGAGGGGGAAGCTAAAAATACAAGTTTCAGATTCAGGTCCAGAGACCTCTGTAGTAGACAAGAGAGTTCATTTCAAGTTCAAAATATAGCTTTGGAAGATAGCCGGAGGACTTCAGAAGGATCACCATAGTCCAAATTTAAACGAATGATGCATATATGAAGGATCTGCACAATGAACATGTAGCGCATAAAAATACTAAACAAAAAGAAAATTCAGTAAAAATAAAATAAAATAACCCGAAAGGAGCAAAACTACGATATCAAACTAAATTTTCAGTCCTTTTATTCACTATATTAGATCCTACAGCACACAGAACATAATGAATATAATCAAAAGGTGCATACTAATAAGCACCAACAAAAGCATCATGCATTTATTTCAGCAGAAATAAGAATATAACAGAAAGAAGAACCAGAACTAGAAGATGAGTTAAGAGAAACTTCAAGAGTAGTTAAACGCATCTTCCTGGACTGCAGATGAAGGAGAAGAAAATAAGCTGACAACAAATTTAGTCAAGAACATACCAGGGAGGTAGACACGATCAGAATTCTCAGAAAAAAAAAAGGATGGAAATGATCAGTAAAACATCAGAGCACCAAAGTTATCAGCTGGATCTAGCAGGTTTCCTTAATATTATTTCATCAAAGAACTTAACCTTCATACAACAAAAGCTAGCTTCCCACCCTCGTACAGTTAATAAATTCTGCTGAATTCTAACAGTTATATCTTTGGTTTCATATACTAGGCCTTTTAATTATTTTTCCCTAATCCAAATTGTCCATTTGCATTTTTCAGGACAAACACCCTTGGTCAATATATGCTCAGTACAGAAACCAAAGACAAAGTTTTGCAGGGAAAGAAAAAGGCAACAAACATGTTTTAAAAATCATGAATTAAAAGCAGGAAAGAATTGGCGATAGAACTACAAGAAACAATCGACAAGAAGCCGAATTGCAGATTTCCCTTACCTAAGGGCCCATGTAGGGAGGTCCGCCCTGTGAAGGCCTCAATGCACCGCTCTGACCACCCATGGGAGGGTTATGGTACCCACCATGCATCCCAGGTTGCATTGCATAACCAGTACCAGGCTGATTCACATATCCTGTAGGCATCCCACCCTGGCTCATTGGCGCACCTCCTAGACCACCTAAATAATTCCCAAATCCCAATCCACCTCCCTGAGTAGCCAGCAAAGCAGTAAGGGCCTGACCTAACACAGGATTGAGCCCCTGAGCAGCTGCTGGCCCTGGATTGTAACCCATAGAAGGTCCAGCTGGGCTCGTCATGTGCCCTGAAGCATTGCTGCTTTCCCCACCAATACCTCCATACTTATTCTTCTCCTTTCTTGGATTGTGGTAGTGAGGATGGTTGTACTGGTGGTTCTGATATTGCCCGCTACCATAGCCTGGTTTCCCCTGCTTGGGCCCATCGATAGCCTTCTGGCAGTACAAAGTACGGCCCTCAAAATTCTTGTGAGGCTCCTCTAGAGCTTTCTTCGCGCTCTCAACAGATTTGTAGACAAACAGTGCGAAACCCTTGGGTTTACCTGTATGCTTATCGAGCCCAAGGGGCCCCTCCTCAATTTCTCCAAACTGCTTGAAAAACTCAAAGAGTCTTCCCGCATCCACCTCCGCTGACACGTTGCTGACAAAAATCTTCCTCTGTGTGTATTCAGAAACGGGCGGAGCGCTGGGAGGTGGGGCAGGGACCGGGCCCATAGAAGCCAACTGGCACGACGTGGTTCGGTTCCCAATCTTCTTCTGCGGCTGCTTTAGGGCCTTCCTTGCTCCCTTTCGATGCTTGAATAGGATAAATGCGTAACCTTTGGACTTTCCAGACACCCGATCAGTGACGTGCTTGCAGTCCTCAATCTCACCATACTTCGCAAACACAGATGTTAAGGTTTCTGCAGTCGTATCCCAGCCCAGACCGTGGATGAAGATCTTTCTGTGTGCCGGGTCCTCGTCCGCAACTTCACGTACTTCTTCAATCAGGTCCGCGTGCTTATCAACAGACTTACGGATTATCGCCATGAGCTGATCCTTCGTAAATGGCTCGAGTAGCTTCTCTAAAGGCTCCCCGCCCACGTCATCCTCCTCCTCGTCTTCCTCCCCACAACTGTTCTCCGCCTCAGCCCCGTTCTCAACAGCAGCCGAGGCGTCACCATCCAGAGGAGCATCAGCTTGCTGTTGTTCTCCTTTTTCGCCTTCTTCCTTCGCCTGTAATTGTTCCTCCGCCTCTTCTCCTTGAGCTTGAGAGGCTTCTGCATGTGACTCCTCCACCGCCATTATCTGGGTTTCCTCCACCGGAGGCGGTAAAGGTTCGCACTGGTCCACTGCAGTCGCTCCGGGAGCAGCCGCCGCTGCAGGGGCCTCGGGCTCGGCCTCAGAAGATCGGACCTTTCGCTTCTTTGCCATGGCGTGAAGACTTGTTAGGGTTTGGTTTTAGAGAGAGAGAGAGAGAGAGAGAGAGAGAGAGAGAGTAGGGTTTGCAAATTTGGGGCTCACAAAGCAATCGCCTCTTTCCCACTTCACAGTGTCTGTTTGTTGTCCGTATCGAAACATTGGAGCGTATAAATTTTTAATAGCGTCCAAAGTGGCCAATGGTAGCCGCCGGTTCGCAACGGGAGGAGCGGTCCCTGCAATCCCTTACCTATTTTATTCCTTATTGGCGGAGGCTTCTCCCTCCCTCCCTCTCAAATGAAGGTGATCAAGGACTCACTCCATCTTTCTTGTCTTGCCTCGGGACGGAAGGATAGCACCGGATCTAAGTCGGCATCACAGTAGACAGCATTCCAGCTTTCAATCGGAAAGGGAATCGCTCATGGTTGAGGAACTCCATCATTGAATATTTGGATGGCAATTACCAGTTTTGGTCTGATTGATGGGTTCCAAGTTACGCGTGGTCCACTCATAGAGGACTGTATTGTTTTTGCCATCACCTGAATCTCTCAATCTTCACGTCAGGTCGTTTGTCTCATCATCAGGTGGTTGGTTGTGAGAGCGATTTGCCCATTTGCTACTACCACATGTGGCTTCTATCGAATTAGCTGTTGTTCAGCCTCCGATTCTGCACGATCCTCCTGATTGTATCATATGGGGGGGAGGCCCTTCCAAATGGTCAATTTATGATGAACAGTGCCCGTGATTTCATTGTGTCTCAACATTATCGACCGGAGGCCGGTGTTCGGCCATCGATTTGGTCGTGGAATGGGCCCCGGCGGATCCGCACCTTCTTATGGCTTATTCAACACAACCGTCTCTTGACAAATATGCCCCTCGCGGCAAGAGGTCTTCATAGGAGTGATGATGCATCATGCCCTCGGTTGCGAGCCGCATGGGAGGAAATTGTTCTGAGACACGAACGGCTGGTGTTCTTCTTTGACACAGGAGAAGAGCGGCTAGGTAGGAACATGGAGGAACCTACATCTAACGGAACAGATCCATCTTGGGCTATGACTGTTGAACTTTAGGGTCGGCTGCTGGCTAGCATGGAAGTGGAGGGATAATTTTATGTACAGTTCGAATTTCTCTTGGTCTCACAGGTAATGGGTTCTTCGGCCCAAAATGTGATGGACTCGGCTCGTACGAACATTGTTAGTGGGCTGGAACGTTGGTCCGTGTGTTAATAAACTGGGCCCATGTAGCGGGCAGAGACTAAAGCGATCCTACCGTGGTCATAAATAATCAAAGAACTGCTGCATTGTACTTCTTAAGAGATTCTCTCACGGCACGCGTTGAGGTATTTCAATTGGTTGGAGTAGTGCAAAACTGACAGGCGATATGTGATTGAACTCGTCCCAATGTAGATCACGGGCGGAATGTTGAAATCCATGTGTAGGGCAAGTGAAATGTCTAAATCATTAAGTCCCATCCTCCTGGGCAGATGGCATGCCACGTCAATTACATGATCAGGTAGTTTTTCTTCTCAAACCAGATATTGGATCTGATCTTTACTTACAGATGAACCTTACAGCTGAGATATTTCCCAGTATAGGCACAATAATATCAAAAGGAGGTCAACACCAATTATCCAATACACCCTTACCAGAGTCTAGCCCTAAGCAGCAAGGTGAAAACATACCAGCGGATAGGGGGAAAAAATCCAACTTACCAATTATTTAGGTCCATATAATCAAATAACAAAGTAATATATAAGCCATGGTGATTGGAAATATAGCATAATAGCAGGTGGAAATCATATCAGCATACTAAAAGCATTCAGATTCTTACATGTTCATTGATGCAACAAAGAAAGAAATGACCAAATGAAAAGTGAGACACTAATCATCCGACTAAAGCTGAAGCAGGAGAAATTAAAAAAAAAAAAGTGCAAAGAAGTTGATATCAATAACCAGTGCCAAGGATAAAACCAAACAACTGAACAAGGAAACATAAACACCCAGCAAAAGATGTAAACAGCAAAGTGACAAGGTCCTAAACATGGAAAATCTGGTTAACTTATCTGCCTTGACAGTTGATCCCCATTTTACACATTTCCTTTTATATTTCACACAATTGGTCTGGAATCCTCACTTGGCCATCATGACCTTGACAAACTCCTCGTAGTTGATCTGCCCATCACCGTCCACATCAGCCTCACGAATCATCTCGTCAACCTCCTCATCAGTCAGTTTCTCACCGAGATTTGTCATGACGTGGCGGAGCTCAGCAGCAGAGATGAAGCCATTCTGGTCCTTATCAAAGACCCGGAAGGCTTCCTTGAGCTCCTCCTCAGAATCAGTATCTTTCATCTTCCGAGCCATCAAATTGAGGAACTCTGGGAAGTCAATTGTGCCATTTCCATCAGCGTCCACCTCATTGATCATGTCCTGCAGCTCTGCTTCAGTTGGATTCTGCCCCAGTGACCTCATAACAGTCCCAAGCTCCTTGGTGGTGATGCAACCTGCAATAAGTCAAAGAAAGAAGTTAACATCTCAATATATGCAGCAAATGGAGTAAGTAGAATCAATGTACTTCCTTAGCAGGTTGTCCCCTCATCCCATAGTTCCCACTCCCAGAAAAGAGAAATAAAGTATACATGCCGCAAAAGCTAGAGCATCACTCACCTAATTAACAATAAGCATGAATATCTTATTAGATAACAAAATATAATAAAGAATATATCATGCCGATATCTAACCATCAAAAAAGGAAGCAAACAGAATAAAATTACAGAAGCGAGAAATTCACAAGAAGGCACAGCATTAACGACCTTTAATCCTACACTACACTGAAGCAATTGTCAAAAGCCCCAAATAATCACGGAAGACAACATATCATAATCAGAGCTAACAGTCCCCGAGGAATATCGCAATCAAAGCGCCAAAAGGGCGTTGAGTGCATACCGGCCCCCTAGGAGGAGGCATCATCCTTGATACAATGGATCGATACGCTCAGCAGAAACAGAAAAACCACAAAGCCTACCAGAAGCATTCACACAACGTACAGACGTCCAGATCTTGAGAAACACGAGCTGCGACTGAGAGATAGAGGAGGAGAGAGGAAGGAGGAGAGATCTAACCATCGCCGTCCTTATCGAAGAGGCTGAAAGCCTCCTTGAACTCGGAGATCTGATCATCTGTCAGCTGATCGGCCATGGCGTCGGCTAGATTTCCTTCCCAAGCAACGAAACGAGCGCGCAGAGAGAGAGAGAGTTTCAGAGGCGGTGATCGGAAATGGGAGAGCCAGTGAAGGGCTTAGCTTAAAAGTAGTTCCTGTCAGAGAGGAAAAGAGAGTCTAAAAGACGCGGTGAACGTGGCCCCGTTCTCCGTCCCCAACAGAGGGAGGCGTCACCGTATTTATACTTTACCCCCTCATGTCATCTTAATTACCGTTTTACCCTCTCCCCCTTACACATGCTTCCCACTTTCCTGTTGGGTCGAATTAGTCTCATTTCTATTGGTTCTTTGGCATGTTTTTCATATGAGAGTTAAAGAGAAATCTGCTAAGAAGTTCCTAAAACATGCTGCACTACTAGCCCTCATAAATCGATTTAATTCAAATATGAATTATAGATATTACCGAAAAGGAATTGCATTAAGAGATGAACAATGTATTACAATTACACAACTAACCCGGCTGATGCACAAAAAACAACGATCAAGATAATACAAGCACAGACTCGAGATCCCCTCGACTTTCCAAGGTTCTGGGATTTCTAGCCTATGACTATGTGGTAGACAAGAAATCCATAGAGACCTCAAGAATCACATTGCTAAGTGGTACCAGCCCAAACCAAATCACAAAATGACCGAAAGCAGTGATGATAATAAAAAGAGATGAGGACACCCTTTTAGGGAATAAGCTAAAACCAAGCACCTATCTGTGCTGTAAATCATGTATCGTCTATGCAATGATACTTTGAACTGCACCTGATGCATTTGCTGAAGAGCTTGAGACGATCATAGGCTTTATACCATGACAAAAGAGAGGCTGCAAACTGTAATCTAATGGGACAAAGATCAAGGAGTCTCAAGGAGCCGATACACTGTGATTTCTTGCTGCTTTAAGTACTGCCAATCCTCTTCATCCACAAGGACGAGGTTTAACTAATACTTCACACTGAATTTGTTGTTTATGTTGCGGTAAGTTGGTGTCAACTCATATGGACTCAAAAACAACCTGACTGGAATAGATTCTCCTACACAATCATTATACAGTAATCAACAAGTGCACCTGTAGCTTTTATGGGGGAAAAAGGTTTAACTTAAATGAGAAGCAGATTTTAACTACTATTTGCATACCTCTAACGGGAGCACTATCCATCAATTCGTATTTCGCCAGGGTTTCAGTCTCGACATAGGTATTGGGTCTAGAACCAGTTGATTCTCGACATCAGATCTCAAGCTCCGTGTTTTTAATCTTGATTCTGACTAAAAGGAATTATATCTTTCCTATTATGACGTCCTTCAGATGGTACCTGAAAATACAACATTCAATTACCCAATGAATGTGAGCATATATCAGTGGAAGCCTTGAGGCATTTTGATTGTTAATAATATATGCCAGCTTTCTTTATCTAGGTCTTGTCTTACTTGCTTTTGCTGTACTCAAATTCAATGTGCAGACAGTCCTCAATCCCGACTTCCATCTACATGAAACGTTTTGTTATTGACAATTTTATGATAAGACACAGAGGACAAACTAAGCGATTCATAGAAATAGAATAGACTCACCTTGATACTATTGTTGATTGATGGAAGCGGAATATAATTGCAAACCTGATAAAAAAAGAAATGAGGTTCACAGGATGAGACCATTCTGCAAGAGTAGTAGCTTGTGCATTATATATGCTTGTTCAAATGGGCTATTACATATGGAGAACGCAAGTTAAAAGAGTAATTGCCCCATAGATAGCATGTTTCACATTTATGTTAGAAAATCAAGTGAGGTAACAACAACATGTGAAAGAAGAAAAGAATATATCTCAACTAGTGAGAGTTGATGGCAGGAAAAAGAAAAGCACTGCTGAAGAGGTTAAAGCCGAATACCACAAAATCTCGGCACTCCACAATGTAGCCAACAATGTTTCTACTGATAATCACCTTCAGAATATACCTGCCAGAAGAAGACAGCAAGAGAAGTTTCAAAAGGCTTTACATTGTTAAGTACAATTACATCATCAATTACCAGAACCACCATGAAGTTTAAACCAATTAATATATCTGATGAGCAGCTCACTCAATTTTGCACCATTACTATCCAATGTATCCAGCAGGTTATGACAGGGAAAAGTTTGAATGACAGACCAAGTTCTTAATGGCAATGCTCACGGTGTCATAATGAAATTGGAGGAGAGAATGAATCTCCCCAAACATGGAGAGAGATAATTGGGAAGTAAAATTAGATGATCGGTGCCCATACCCAAGGCACTTCAAGTTCCACAGTTAAAGCATGCTTCAAGTTGAGCTTGCAACATGTCTGCGAGTTTACTGGTTACCCAAAGGTAGATGCTCAAGTTCAACAAATTAATACCAGACACAAGCAAGAAAACATGTGCCAAGACAAAATGCCCACCTCAGTCTGACATTGGCGCCATTGTATGATTCATAAAGCATCACCACAGTCGAGAATTCAAATGGATAGATTTTCCTTTCATATAATTATCCAGGTACATCAAGCTCACGTACTGCAAAAATGTTAGACAGCAGTAACTAATTGCCCAATAAAATATTCTCTAGTTTGATCAACAACCTGAAACACTCTTTTTTTTGAAATATAGATGTATCTACCAATATCAGTCACATGAAAGATAAAATCATTAAGCATTTCAATCATACACAATATTTGCTAGCGGTGTTGCAAATGACTGATAACAGGGTATTAAGTAGCTCTTTTGAGAAATTAAAAACGAATAGAATTATGATCAGAAGATATTGAACAGGGAAGATGTTCACCAAGAGAAGTAAAATCGTAAAAGTTGCCTCTGTCAAAGTAGAGCTCTGCAAGGAGATCACTAGAAAATTTCCTATCAACTGATCAATGTACTTATGGATAGTGGAATGTAGCAACAACAAATGACGAGCTAGATTTGCAAAACCTAAAGAAAGAAAATATTCAAGAGTTAAGAACTCAAACAAGATAAAGGAGGAGTTGATTAGGACAAATTAATGTGGTATCAACAATTGTCTGAAAGAGGATTTGAGCAAAAAATTGTCTGAAAGAGGAGTAAAACCAGAGCCATAATGCAGATACAAGAAAGTATGATATGCAATTCTTTTAAGCTGTCATTTGTATCCTTGTGCTTACAAAAGCATCATGGAAAAAAATATAAAAGTAACCTCCATCGTCAATAAATTTTAAAGCCCCCATCTCAATGATGCCTAATTCTGACGAAACACAAAAATGAAGAATAACTTCTGCTTTCTGTCTCACACTAAACATAATCAATAGTTTATTTACTCCTCTAAACAATAACCTAAAAGTTCATAAAGCTAACCTATCTGGCCAAGCAGCTCAATTTTAACAACTGTGTGTTCAAGCTTCTTCACTTGCAGTGGTTCAATAACAACCTGGAAGCCACCAGAATTCAAAGGTTAGCCTGCTTCAAAGTCCTTGAATCCAAAATTTTATCATATACACTAGGAGCTAAAAGGGAAAAAACAACAAATGAATATATAAATATAAATAAAGGGTACCTCCCCAATGATGCTCTCTTGACTTTGGAAGAGAGGGACCATAACACTTTGGCCATTGTCCTTTTTTAGAGATGCTGAGATAAGAAAAGGGATGTGAAAATTCACCTGAACAGAGACAGATGGCGTCCTAGAATTTAGTATCCCACTAAAGAATTTAAATTATACAAAGAACAATTTTGTTATGATTGATGTATCAGAAACCAACCAAAGTTATGAACTTATTAATCTGAAGTCCAATTCTCATCCACGTTTTGTGTTGGAATTCCTTTCAGTTCTTATAACAGCAAGGAATCTTTATTCTTGGAAGTTCAAAATTGACCGTATAGATACACCAGAAGTTGAATTTTCCAATAGAGTTAAGCTGCTCTTTTCCATATTTTTCTGGATTCAAATGATGATACAACAAGCAATATGTGCCTCCTTTCATGCAGATTCTCACTAATTTTGTTCAGAACACCAAAAATTGCAATTTTTCACCATCCTTCTGTTGATGAATGTCCCTCGAAGTGATTAAGTGGCCAATGACTGAGGTGAAGAAAGGTATAACTTGTACAAATCTTACACATGCGATAATGGCTACATTTTTCGGGCAGAGTTACCCATTTCCGTGTTCTTCCATCAGTAAATGTTATTGAAACATTGCAAGGTGGCTTGAAAGCTCCGATCAAGAAATTTTTGATAGCCGAATGATGCAAACTGTCAGTACGAGGACTACTTTGTTCTGAAATTCTAGTGGGAAGCTTAGAATCTTACCATGACTCGGTTACTGAGGTTGGCACATCTAATTCTTCACCCACGAAGAACCTAAACAGGAAAAATACAAAGTTGCAGGAATTTAAGCTATCAATCCATTGAGGTGAATGGAACTTCAATGCCAGAAATGAAAGCACGAAACAAAGGAACTCTCCACTATCAAGCAAAGAGATCGACAGGCCGACTGAAGGCAACGAGTTGAATTGAATGACACTGCACATTACGGAAGTGATCCGATAGGCGAGAAGATACGATGCGTACCAGAACAGTCGTCGGTGGTGGCGGAAGAAGTTAACAGAACCAATTCAGAGTTTTGTTGATGAGTCCGACCAAATGAAAGCAGATCGAGCCGCTCGAACGGATCTCCCAGGTGGCGGAGGCTCGCTAGATGGTGGAGAGCCCAACGTAACGGACTCGCCGGGGGAGACAGCAGCTCCTTGCGTCAGCTCGGCTCCACGTGCGCCTTGTCTTTTGCCCAATTAAATTGTGACAGCTCAGCTCAAGCCGGCGAAACGTCCAGACCAATTCCTCTATATAATTTTAATTATATGCTAAATAGCAAAAACTTAATTTCGGCACATTTAAGTTAGTTTCCTTTTTTTTCATTTAAAAAAACCCCTTTTTAAAATAAATCTCAAATATTAATGTTATGAAAAAAAGGTTAATTTTTTTTTGTATTTTCGGACTATTTCTCACGCCAAGAACCTACCTGAAAAGAGGCTAATAAATTTTTCTTTAATTTATCAAGGAATAATTTACAATCACATCATAAAAAATCCATGATTTACATCATCAACCACACAGGACTTTTGACCATCAATCGAACAAACGACAGTTTCTGACAACAAAGCAATTAGTGATTCAAACTGAGCAAGAACCAGACTGGCCGACACGGAAGAAACGGAGACAAGAACAGTGTACAGCTTTGCTCCCCAGCATCTGCAACCATTCACCATGATCCGACCGCCGCTTTACGAGGATGCTGCTACCCCTCGGAGACATCTTGGGCTGGGGATTCATTTTATACTTCTGACCTCCTTACATCTATGGGAGTAAAAGGGGAGAGTGATCCGACTAGAGAAGAGGAAATAACGAAGAGATGGCATGGTGGGCAGGTGAGGATATTGCAGAAGCCGGGAACCTCGAGTCGGAACAGCTTTCACTTCATTTCCTGCATGTCTTCCTCGGTTTTCCAAACAACGTCCTCAAGGCCAGTCGAGAGATTCTTGTAGAACTGCAAGAAAGTTTCAGAAGTCATCAACATGTATGTTACGGAGTGCCCTTGTAGTGCCAAGTGATGTGGGTGCTAAACCTGTCAAAAGTGACTGCACTCTCAGCCTACTGATATCTTGAGAACTGTCATGTGTATTGGTCAAGAAACAAGGATCCCAGTTGAATAATGTACCTTATGGAACTCCAAAGTGTCTCCCTTTGCTTTCCGAACCTCGACCATGTGAAGAGATGGCGCTACTTGGAATATCTACAGGCAAGAATCATCTCATTAGCAGTTGACAGCAAATCTTGAGATCAAGACTCATTATTAAAACAGAACCGTGCATCCCGCTTACCTCGGTTGCAACATTGAGATTTCCCTTTCTTCCAGCTTTCACATTCTTGAGCTGCATCTGATAGAGAACACAGATAACGTTTAGAAAAAGAACAACATCTCGGATAGGAAAATGATAGCTCAGACCATTTACTAGTCACAGTTTGCTCACCTTATAGTTTTTCTTGTGAATATCAAACCCGAGGGGCTTGGCCGCTTGTTCAATCTTATTGATTATCTCGCTGGCAGGGCATTTTGAAGTGAACCTCGTTTCTCTCTTAAAGCCCTGAACAAGACAACAAATAAAGAATATGTGGACATTAGTGAATGCTCCAAAATTCCGATTCTAAAGACTGAATATGACAATTAGCATGCTAAAAGTACTCAAGAATCTTTTGCAGACTTACCTGTTCTGCATCAAACAAATTATCTAGTTTTAGGCCTTTGGACATGGAAATTAGCTCAAAAGCGTTCATGGCTGTTGGCTGTTCTTCTTTCTTCTCAGTCAAATGGTACTCCTGCTGAATCCCCATCCACACACAACTTCATTAGACAAAATCTTACACAGAGTATTGACCATAAAGTCACTGTCTTCACACTAGAAAAAATAAATTCTCAACACTAACATAAATCTAAAGAATTGGCGAAACTTGTAACTTACTTCTGAATCCTTAAATACAGCTTTGATGTCATCAAGATTTATGTCCTCTTTCTCATCAAACACGGGGGGCTTGTAATTTTTCTTAAACCATCCATCTTCCAATATCTCAGGAATGGTAATACGCTGAATCAGAATCATCGTTTTAGATTGATTACTAATGTCAATAATCTGGATTGATCAGAAGATGCAGCAGAACATAATGCGCATAATCTACACAGGCTGGTTGAGGAAGAAGGATGAGCATTATGCACTGTAAATCTCAATCCACACGTGACAAAAGTTTTCGAAGGGACAAAACAACAGAAGCCTGCAATAAGATTATTTGTTGAAATTGCAAAAGGTCATCAGAGCTATAGACAAGACCCTTCAAAAGGCCCATCTGATAATATACGTATTAGTTTTGATGATTCACATGGAATCCGGGAAATTTTATCATTGGAGCAAGTGAACGTTTATATATGTCAGCACCAATTAACAGGCAGATCTAATGTCTAGCTAGATCAAACCTTGAGGAAATTTACCAGCAAGCTAGCTCAAGCTGGTATCTCCACCAAATGAAATAGCAGAAACTCTTGACCACACGATTATGATGACAATGTGAAACTGGGTTGAAGCATCAGGTCTTGGACCCATCAAAGAGCATAAATGATTTAACTTATAATTGCTCCAATTATTGAAGGAAAACCACACACCCCACTGAAACAAATAAAACTTAGTGTGCATATTGTTCTTCCTCTCGAGTTCAAAGCCTCAAAACTGTTAGACTGTGTGTCCTTAAGACCGGAACACAGTGTAAAGTAACCCGTATCAGTACAGAGGATAGGCTCTGATTAATTTCTTACCAGCACAGACAACATTTAGGCCCCAAGTTTCAAAGTAGGATCTATTCAAGAGTTAATACTCACAGTCATGGGGTTGGGATCCAATATTCGAGTCATCAACTTCACAGCACCAGAGGAAAGCCAAGGCGGGAAAGTGAATTCAGCCGCTGATATCTGCAAGAGCAAAGTGGAGAATATAATACAAAAAGAGAAGAAGCAAAATACATGAACAAAAGCTATGAGATTAAAGAAAAATGCTCACCATTTTGTAAAGGTTCAAAAGATTTGGGTCATCAAAAGGCAAGTAACCTGCGAGCAATACGAAAAGTATAACCCCACATGACCACAGGTCTGCTGTCATCCCATCGTAGCCGCGGTCATTAAGGACCTAAACAATCATCAGAAATAATTAGAATATTGCCCCAGTAGAAGAGGAAAAGAGAGTTGTAATATACACTAAAACCAAATAACAAGAGGGAACAAAGCAAACAAGCATGCAAACCTCAGGGGCAACATAATTTGGAGTTCCACAGGTTGTATGAAGAAGACCATCATCCTGTAAAGGACCTCGAATTTAAAAATAAAAAACGGTTTGGAGAGAAGGTCCAAATTGATCTTCAAGAGATCTTAGTGCAAAGACATGATTACCCTAACTTGTTGTGACAATGCACTAAGTCCAAAATCAGAAATTTTGAGGTGTCCAAAGGCATCCAGCAGCAAATTCTCTGGCTGTCATAGCGATGCCAACAGAAAGAAGTAAAGTTAACGGCCTTTCTTTCCTGGTGACTGAGAGAATCCCACATAACAGTTACACGTCTAGTACCTTCAGGTCTCTATGATAGACACCCCTGCTATGGCAATAATCAACGGCATGAATGAGTTGCTGAAAATACCTGCGAGCTTCATCTTCTCTCATCCTTCCATGGTTTACCTTTATAATTGAAGACATCCATCCATTACAACTTGCACGAATAAGAGAATCAATTTTTAATATACAAAAATTATAAAGAAGGGAAAGAAAAGGCTGTATCATTTTATTTTGCCCTTCCAAATACTAGTTGTTAAGGGTCATTAAGACCTTGAACAACACAAAGAACAAACCCAAACTATGGGAACATGAAGTACTTACAATTTTGTCAAAGAGCTCTCCTCCAGTAACAAACTCCAAAACAATAAATATCTTTTTCTTGCTTCCCATTACCTGAATCAGACAGATGATGAGATTAAGGAAACAGTTTTTAAAATAAAATTACATTACATATCATTAATTTCAATGAAATTTTTTGTTTTCCAATTCATCTTCAAACTGCACAAGAGTACTAATTTTGCAGCACCAACCACTGCAGATAACATACAGGGATTTCTACAGATAATTTCTCATATAAAAAAGGTTGCACATTTTGCCAGCTTGCACAGAGAGAGAGAGAGAGAGAGAGAGAGAGAGAGAGACCTCGTATAACTGGACAACGTTTGGATGTTTTACTAGCTTCATTGTTTCTATCTCCCGCTTGATCTGCAAATGCATAGAAGAAGAATGAGGCCGGATGTATATCTCGATTGAGACTTCCTAAATGATATATAGCCCAGCAGAAACATGAGTTTCTAAAATTTAAAGAATCATTATCTCTCTCTGGCAACATCTAAAGACACGTTGACCATGCATTTCACGTCACTTCAAGGGGCTCTACAAGGGTTTCTTGGAAAGCGTGGTAGTTCATTGCATAAGAACATTGTAGGAATGTCTGAATTGGCAATAATAAGCATTTCTATAGCAAGAGGGGCAAAGCAGATCCCTTTCAGAATGAAAAACATATTTGTAGTTACCTGTTCAGCCATCTTGTGTTTTAGAACCTTCTCTTTGTCAAGGATCTTAATGGCCACAGGTTGTCCAGTCTCAGAGTTTCTTGCAAACTTCACTTTTGCAAATGTTCCCTCTCCAATCGTTCTTCCCAATTCATATTTACCCACTCGACGCTTGGCCTTAGGTTGACTCATGATCAATTTCACGAACAAATATCCTGATGGTCACAGCTTCACTACCTTGATATTAATTCTCCTGAAATAAAGGAGACGGAAAAGTCTTAGGCTCCACCTGACTTCTGCATCCGCATTTGTGGGTTGAAAGGGACTTTGGCAAACAAATAAAGGAAACGGTTTTCAGAGTATATTTGAAAGAAGCCGATACTTCTTGAATTTTCCTCCTTGACAATTTTATGGCTGGTCAAAATATGAATCTCAAGTTTCCATAGTCTGCCTGAGGGCTCATCCAAGGGAGAAGGAAAAGAAAACAAATTAAGTTAAAGTATCCTAACTCTGCTAATATATCTGACACCATGAGGTTGTTCTTATCCAATTAAGGATCATGTTCCTTAAAGTTCACAGCTCATTTAGATTTCACTTCGCAGCTATACATGGGCATTTCAAGAATTTATTATTTTAGAACCATCAGTCTCAGAAACTGCCGTAATCCGAGCATCGAAATGTTACTGCAATCAAAGTGGGGAATCATTTGAGGAAATTTGCTGATTTACATGCCAATTTGCATGCTTTGCAACGGGTAACTAACAGATCACGACACTCAAAATCGGAACGCCACCATCGAACCCAGAAATGATAATTAGTTCCCGAGATCGTAAAGCAAGAAAATAATCAAAACTGAACTCACCCTGCAACTAATCTGCTCACTCGGTGGTATCTGTACCGGAGAAGACACAGAATGGCAGCGTCGGCAGATAACAACCGGAAGAAGATTGCACCTGAGATGAGTCCAATGGAAAGACAAGTTTATGGTAGTCACAACAAGGCAAGCTCCCCAAGCACACCACAGAAGACACGCACGAAATTTCCTTTTATGATAGGCAAAGATGCAAAATATTAATTTTGCTTCACAGCTGAAGCGTAGAACGATAGCTCGAGAAAGATTTCGGGCTCATAAACGTGGATGCTCACATGTAGAAGCAGAGGAGGGTAGACCCACAGAGGACTGAGAAAGGGGTAGAGAGAGAGAGAGAGAGACCGAAATATGATCAACCAACGATCAAAAACCCACGAGGTCAGGTTTCAAGAGCAGCGTCACAATCTTGTATAAGTCTCAAGAGGCACCTTTATGTGTTCATAACCAAAAGAGTACATGAAAGCATGAAATAATGTCCGTCTAAATCCGTACTTGTAGTAATCCTGCGTTCCCGCTCGAGTGACTAAATAAAGGGTACTGAGAGAGACAGAGAGAGAGGAGCAGAGAGAGAGGAGCGGAGAGAGATTCCTCACGCTGTCCAGCTCGCTTTTGTTTCTGTAACTGGGTGGAGATTGACACCGTTGGGGGTTGGATAAGTAGGAGTTTAATAAGCTTTTAGGGCCAGGCAAAGGGCGGGGAGGGAAGGAGGTTGTGAAGGCGATAAGCTCGGAGGGGAGAAGCAGACACCGCTTTCCTCTGCCGATTATTCTCAGTGTCTCTTTGCGCTTTTCTCGCTACAGAGAAAAGCTCGCGACGAGCAGAGGCCGTCTGTGGTCTTTAGCCCACATCTCTATCTTCCTGGTAAGAATTGCCCTGTCGTAAGTATACTTTCTGGTACCTATCTACACTCACACTCCTTATATTTCAATTCATAATGTACAATGAGTTAGGGGCAAAATAGTAAAATCATAAATAACTACCTACATGACTTTAATTTCCGCTTCCTATTTTCACTCTCCAACTCCCTCTTAATGCAGTTTTTTCAATCAATATATTTAATTTTTTACCACATATAGAAAGATATATATATCTCCGCATTATGATATTTTTTATGTCAAATAATCAATAATATGTTATTATTTTTATTTTATTTCATTTGTACTTATAACATTATTCAAAAATTTTAAAAATAAATTCGCTCATATTACCAAGCATCTTGTCTTATATTAAAAAAGTATTTATCTATTTTTCTTACTTTCTTTATGTGACTTTTATGTTTCGTTTTATTTTATTTTATTTAGTAATACGTCATTTATCCGGCCAGGCCAACAGATCGCGTGGAAAGACTTTAATATAATTTTGTCGGCTTTACACGCACGGATACTCCGCTAAACATGATGTGAAGGGTAAAAAAAAACGGTTATATATTTCCCAATGCAGCAACTGTTCGAACAGACCTGCTTTTATTATTATTATTATTATTCACTAAACAAACTTACTATCCGTGCACATCATAATTCAACCTGGATTGAGTCGGGCTGAAATGATATCGGCCATCGAATGATAAAATTCCGTCAATCGTAAATCTTTTCCTATCGGATGCATGAAAAAGCATAACAGTGGTCTGTGTACCAAAAGTTATCGTAGCTATATCTTATGTGGCGGTCGAGGGAGAACCTCATGCAGCACGGTCCACGTCCGTAAGTTTCGGACTTGTGTGAGAGGAGAACTGGGGTGGACGGACAAGGGAGTTGGTCTCCGATATTCGGATCTTACCAGTGCCATCTCCGAGTATTATGGTCTCGATGAGAATGGCCCCTTTTTTTTTTTCGTAACGAGTGAGCAGGAGCTTGGCTCCATGTTGACTAGTATTGTTAAAAGTGTGGTCTAAACTTATTCAAAACGGATCCACAACCGTTTGACTCGGTTATGGTTCGACTCATTTACTTAACGGTCAAGTCCAATAACAGGTTACTGTTCAGACAAATATAAACAGGTCTCAAACCGTTTTTAAGTGGTTTGGTTAATGGTCCGAGCCAATTTGGCAGTAAACCATCAATCTTTTAATTTTTTAAAATTTTATTTTAAATGAATACTTTTTAAAAAAATTTTAAATTTTAAATTGACATGATAAAATCCGACCGTTGATTTGTATGATTTTTTTTTTATGTTCGAGCTAGTTTTCAACCGTTCCAAGGTGATTTAATAGGATAACAATCTATGTCGATTATGGTTCAATTGGCCCATATTTTGGAACCGGCCCGTAACCACCTCAAATCCACTAATGACGGTTACAAACCGGGTTATGAGCGGTCCAAATCAGTCATGGGTTTGGACGGCCCAGTTCCGATCCGATTACGGACCACCCCAACCCGTTTAATATCTCTAATGTTGACTTTGCCAGTTCCTTTCGTGTCACATGTCCATCTCCACTGCAATGTAACATGAATTCTGGAGACACACAGGGCAGAACAAAAGAATGAAGTAAAAGGGGCTTGGGGAGTCAGATTTTACCGTAATTAGGGTGAAATTTATCCATATCTAGTTAAAAATAGTATTATTATACTAAATTATATATCCTATAAAGGTGCACAAGATCTTAAAAGCGTTTAAATTTCTCAGCCGACAATGTTGGTATGTTGGGCAAGTGGGCCTCTCGTACTTACGTAAGGCAGGAGGATGAATCAGACTCAATCCACCGATTCCCGAACCATGTCTAGGGTTTCGCTTAACAAGCATCATCGTCGTCGGGCCTCTTTACCGCAACCCGAACCAGAACTTGGTGACAATTCTTCGATGATCGGGCAAAGGCTCACCAATTAGGCAAGGAGCCGCAGCTGATGGGACATATAACAACCGAATAACGTAAGGGTCCTCGCTGTCTGCTCCGCCTTTTTCTCGCGTATGGTCCCTTCTGCATCATTGAGACCCAAAGCTCGGAGAGAGCCAGAAGGTTCGGAGAAAGAGCAGCGAGAGCAGTAGGTATGCCATTCATGTGCAAGTCGGCCCGAGTTTTCTCGGGACGAGATCTGATCGGGTCGGACGACGATCCGATCGGTCGAAGCACTGGTGACATCACTAAATGCCGAAGATCCGGTCGGCCGGAGATCTAATCGAGTTTGCGGCTCTTCTGCAAACTGTCGACATTGGTAAAGGCAGGCTACGCCGGCGATGATGCGAAGATAGGCCCAGGCCCGAATGTGCCCCGACTCGATTTTCTATTCTATCTGTACCCAACGATGAGAGAAACGTGGGCGGGGCACCAGCAATTAAAGGGGATTTAATACAATTTTTCGTGGAGTTATTTGATTATTGAATTGATGGCACTGGTTGGACCGAGTAGACATGGAACACGAAATGGAATGGGAATGAATTGTCGTGGACCGGGCCTGCAGGATTCATCTTATCGTGGCCCAAGACTGCTTTCGAGGCCCAGCCCATTTCCCACCCTCCCTGCAATAGCAAACACGGTATCTTCGCCCAGGCCCCAGGGGACTGGCGAGGGGCGACAGAGTGCTATCGATTTTGCAGTTTTTACGGCGCTGTAATTCGACGATTTCTGGGCTCAACTGTGGGTGTGTTGATCTTGCAATTTGTCACCGCGGAGTTGCAGAGTTCGCAGACGGGAAGGCTCTACCAGGGAATCGTACGCAATAAATAAATAAATAAATCCCGTCAATCTCCGGGGATGTTTTCAGCTCAAGATCCCTTTCTACATCGTGAAAGTGATATTGGGCTTCTGATTTTGCAGAAGAAAGTGGCTATGGTCATGAAGAGAGCCAGTGCGAAGGGCCAGATCATGATGATATTGTTCTTACTTGTTCTTTTCATTATCTTGTTTGTCGTCGTCTTCTTCACATAATCTCAGTACATAAATATTTACATCTGAGCTCATTTTTGAGGATTACCTTCAGGAGGTAGAAGTGTCTGTCTGCAATTACCATGTTGATCCTTGTAGGAAGAGCAGTGGGCTATAATTCCATGTCAATGTTCACTTCAGTTCTAGGACTGGGTCCCAGGAGAGTGTTGCAGTGTTGAGATTATTTTTTTCCCATCTTGAAATGAATATTTATATTATGAGATGTTACTGTGACTGATCTCCATTTACCATCAAATGCAATGAAATCACAGTTGGTTCTGATGGCATCTGCTCTACTTATTCAAAGTAATAACTGTCGATGCTGGGAATGGTATTCAACATTGTATTCTTATCTTGTCGTAAGAGAATTCACTCTTTTGTGAACATTTTATTGTCCTCTAGGAGTATCCTCTTATCTGAACACCAATATTGAATATGCAACAACGGGTAACAAGGTCAGCAAGTCACAATTCTGGTCATTGACTTTTTGTCAAACAAGAAACAGTGTCTATAAGCAGAGAGTAGGCCCGTCTTTAGCTTATATTGGTGGGTTTGCTTTCACTTTGACACTCCCAAATAAAGGATGATTATGATGGATTGGATCATTATCAGAAAGTTAAAAGATCTAACTACCATCTCTATGAACCGTGGTCAAAGATTGACTGTTCAAAGTTTGATCCCACTTGCCAAAGAATGGGAACTGAAGAATTTGTTTAATTTTCCCCCATTAGGATACGGGAGTTGATTGTCTAATTGCTCAGAATTTCTACTCCTTGACTTTTTGCAGCTGACTGAACTTCATACATCCATCCAAATAGGACCTTTCCTGCGCCAATTTCTTCTCTATATAATTGTAGAGCGTTCTTCTTCAGCTGGCATTGTATGATTCCTGACAGTTGGCTTCAAAAGCTTCTATCACCATGGGAGGTTGCTTGGCAAAGCCAGTAAAGTGTGCTCATGCTTCTTCGAGCAAATTGTCTGGTAGGTTTCTTCTTTCTTGAAGTTGTATTTGCCATGCCGCTGGAATCATTGGTAGATTCACTTTAAATGAAATTGAGATAGTTATCATTGAGTTTCATAGGATTCCTCTTTTTCTTCCCTCATTGAGAAAGTTTTATTTTCTTTTTTAATGAGATGCAAGTGAATTTTCAAATTTCGGCAAGTTCAAAGTGACTATTCCTAGGTGCCCTCTGTCAAAAAATTAGATTGAGTTCTATTCTGTCTTTGGTATTGAATCAAATTAAGCTCCGACTAGATTCTATTCCTGAACTGGCCTATCATTTGGTCCACACTTTTGTCACTTTGAGCTTGTGTATGAACATTTTGTATATTCATTTTGAGTAATGGTATTACTTACACCAAAAATATTAGATTGAGTTGAGCTCAATTAACTGATTGCATGATGCTCTGACGTTCTCCCGGTGCATCAAAGTAACATCTCATGTTGGTTTATTTTGTTGCTCATGTTCCTGCTTGTGTTATTCACTCCGTCATGTCCGTCATGAGGAAAGATTCTTACGTTCATTTTTACCATTTTCTCTCTTTCAGAGATTGCTACACCTCACAGCAAGGCCAAGAAAGATTCCCCTTCCTTGAGCATAGCATCAACTCTGACCTGCTCAGGAAAATCAATCCTTGCATCCAAAGTTGAAACTCTGGCCGGTTACAATCAGAAGGTGTTCAGCTTCAGTGAACTGAGAGCTGCTGCCAACAACTTCCGTTCCGATAGCCTTCTCGGAGAAGGTGGTTTCGGGTGCGTCTACAAGGGATGGATCAGTGAGGACACCCTTGGGCCCACGAAACCTGGAACTGGGATTGTTGTGGCAATCAAGAAGCTCAAACCAGAGAGCTTTCAAGGCCACAAGGAATGGCTTGTATGTCCATTTCTCAATCCTAACATCAGCTACTTGTCTTTTGCTTCTCTCTGTTTTCATGCTCAGCTTATCTTCGATGTTAACAAGAGGATTTTGCTCCCGGACATGGCAGGCCGAAGTCAACTACCTGGGTCAGCTGCATCATGAAAATCTCGTAAAGCTCATTGGCTATTGCTCAGAGTTGCAGAATAGGCTTCTGGTTTATGAGTTCATGCCGAAAGGAAGTTTGGAGAACCATCTTTTCAAAAGTAACGTAGCTACTCAATTAATTTCGGTTACTTTCTCATTCAACTGAAGCTTGAATCTTTACATAAAATGCTCACTGGTTTTTTCCTTATACAGAAGGGGTGCAACCTATCCCTTGGGCTGTAAGGATGAATATTGCTATTGATGTTGCTCGCGGATTGTCATTCTTACATAGTTTAGATGCAAATGTGATCTACCGTGACTTAAAAGCTTCCAATGTGTTGCTTGATTCGGTAAACCCAAATAAATAAAATATTTATTTCCATTTTGTAATTCTTGCATGCCTGCAGTGTAACAAAATGATTTTACTGTGATATTTATTCAGGACTATAATGCCAAGCTCTCGGACTTTGGCTTAGCAAGGGATGGTCCCACTGGGGATAAAACTCATGTTTCAACCAGAGTTATCGGAACTCGGGGTTATGCAGCCCCTGAATATGTGGCAACTGGTTAGCTTTTGCTCCTTGTATTCTTAACTATTGACAAACTTTATCATACTGATATAAGTTCAGTCTCTCAGGAGATAGCGGATAAAAATAGAATGGATGTCAATTAGAAAGATCATTGATCATTATTTACATTTTTTTTCCTGACACCAGTTATACATTGGATTTTAATGAGCTGGGTTCAAATAACACAGGCCACTTGACACCGAAGAGCGATGTTTACAGCTTTGGAGTCCTCCTTGTGGAATTACTGACCGGGAGAAGAGCAATGGACGACGAGAGAGGGGGCAGCTATGCGGAAGAGACTCTCGTAGAATGGGCTGTGCCGTTCCTAAGTGACAACAAGCGAATGCTGAGAGTGATGGACACGAGACTCAGAGGCCAGTACTCTAAGAAGGAGGCTCAGGCCACAGCAGCACTGGCACTGCAATGCCTCCACATGGACCCCAAGAGCCGGCCTCTCATGGTCGATGCCCTGGCCACTCTCGAGCAGCTCCGTGTGATCAAAGGATCCCTGGGGACCCCAACTTCCGCGTCGAACTATTGAGGGACTTCAGGTGTGGGCCCAGCTCGGCGGGAGTATCACATTCCTGATGAATCCTGGTTACTGGTAAATTGTTAACGGCAGGGGAAACTTCCAAAAGCAACAACTGTGACGTAATGACTCAAGAACAGTTTTTCGCTTGTAGTATCCAAGAGCCTGCAAATTGTACATGCGAATGTTGCATCCTGGAACTATCCGACCAGTGAAGACTACAGACAGCGAACCACATCCATTTTGTATCTCGTGGTCGATGGAATCAATTTTCTCGGTTAGAAGGAGAATCCTCTGACCAAATGCATCTGCAAGCTTTCAGTTGTTGTGAGTTACATGCTCTGCAAATTTGATGCACAGGGACCTAACGAACCTAAGGCACGCAACGAGAAACCCTTTCTTAAGCCGTTGTCGATCGTGATGGAACATAGACACCAGTGATCGACCATTATGGTCTGAGAAGAATGGCAACCTAAAACCAGCTTTCACCACGACGCATCTGACTCTGACCTAATTGAATATTATGCAGAAAATTAGAAGTAAGCACAGAATCAAGATTTCGAGGATACAGATGTGAACATCGTTAGCAAATCAACATCAGGCTCCCGACAACAGCTGTGAATCCAACGGCCAGGATGTCCCAATGCTAACGGTGTTGTTATACAAAGTAAAGGTAACAACCGTCGTTGTCGACTATTGGGTCCGCAAAGAAGAGAGGTCGGCACAAGAATATGTGGTTCTGATGACTTGGCTGGCCTTGAGAGAAGAATACATAGAAAAAATTCTTCCTTTAATGTTTCTTCCAGTGCCGCCGCCGCCGCCGCTGCTGCTGCTGCAGATTCTTTGCCATTACTACCACCAGATAAGATGTGGAAGTTATGTAAGTTTCTATTGGTTTGGGCAAGCTTTACGGCAGCAGAAGTTTCGGGGGCTGATCAGTACAGCAGGCATGACTTCCCTTCTGCCTTTGTGTTTGGCGCAGGAACCTCTGCTTATCAGGTCTCTCTTCAGCTGCGAAACTGTCCGATGGTTTAGCTTCTCTTTCAGGGTTAACGGAATCTGTCCTAGTCGCTTAGTTTCTCTTTTATTTTCTGGTGACTGCAGGTTGAAGGTGCAGCAAATGAAGATGGAAGGACTCCAAGCATATTTGATACTTACGCTCATTCGGGTGAGTTCCTTCTTTGACCTACTTGTTAAGTTGCCAATCGATAAACTTGTGAGTATGAGAAGGGCCCTTTTTTGGAGTTATATCTTCTTGTGGATCCTGCTTATGAATCTTGGGGGGCACGATTAGGCTCTACTTTGCGTAGTTTCTGGCCAGTTTTGAAGAGATACAATAGATTGTGAAAAGTTTAGATGCTTTGCCCGATCCACAATTTCAGGGGCTCTCCATGGAGCCAATGGCGATATTGCATGTGATGGATACCATCGATACAAGGTACACTGTCCTTTGGTATATCGTTGAGAAGCAATAAAAAAGCGTGACCAGCCTAGGCCTTGAAGAATCAATCTCCTTGCCGTACCCTATTCATGAGAACTAGTCTGCTTTTCTTATTCTCTCGCCAGCTATGTTTTAGTGTTCTGTTTGATACAGAAAGATGTGCAACTCATGGTGGAAATGAACCTAGAAGCGTATAGATTCTCCATCTCATGGTCACGACTTATTCCAAGTTAGTATGTTAGTCATCAATTCTCATTTTTTTCCCTACATTTCGAAACAGGAGTTCCTTTGATCTCTTTCTTCTTGTTATTTTCTATTTTGTTTATCAGATGGAAGGGGGCCTGTTAACCCAAAGGGCTTGCAGTACTACAACAACCTTATCAATGAACTTGTCAGCCATGGTCATACATAGTTTTACTGCACAAACTACTGTTTGTCTATACAGAAATTACGGACTCACCACGGAGCAATAGAAATTCCTCTCATCTGTGTATAGTTTTTATTTATTCGAGCAGGAATTCAACCTCATGTGACACTGCACCATCACGATCTCCCGCAGGCATTAGAGGACGAGTATGGCGGGTGGATAAATCGGAAAATAGTGTGCGGGTTTATCAATTTTATAAAACCCCTTTTCTTTCACTTCTCTCTGTTGATATTTCTTCCCCACTTGAAGTGCTAAAAGTCATTCTGGTTTCATTGGATTTGCAGGAAGGATTTTACAGCATATGCTGAAGTGTGCTTCAGAGAGTTCGGGGACAGAGTTCATCATTGGACAACTATTAACGAGGCAAATGTTTTCGTGACTGGGGGTTATGATTCTGGGTCCCTGCCACCTCAGCGATGCTCTTTCCCGTTTGGTTCCTCAGTTTGCTCGAGGGGTAACTCTTGCACTGAACCTTACTTGGCGGTTCACAATATCCTGCTTGCTCATGCATCAGCTGCAAAAACCTACAAAACCCTGTACCAGGTAATGGACCTGGTAAATTATAGAACAAAATAAATCCTCCACTTAGAAGAATCCTATGCTTGTATCGAATAAATTGTCATTTATTTGTTTCTGTTTTTGATGTAGAACAAGCGGAAGGGATACATTGGATTTAATATCTTTGCTTATCATTTCTCTCCATTGACCAACTCAACTGAAGACATCGCCGCGACTCGAAGGGCCTATGATTTTTACATTGGTTGGTAAGACAGATCTCGGTGAAAACCATGCCTTTGCTTTGACTGGTTCTACATCTTTCACATGCTAGAATGGACCGATTGGGCCTTGGGGGTTAGTGCTCGTCAGAAAATTGTGGTATTATTTAAAAAAACAGAAGTTGTGCAGCGTCCTTCCATTTTGATGAAATTCTAACAGTTAGTTACCTATGCATGCTGGCCCCCAAATTCAAAATACTGAATTTCTTATTTGCCTTCATTACTCCCAAGGGTCCTTCCCTGCATTACAATACTCATTGATAGATTGTGCTTTGGTTCATGAAAATGATGTTCTCCAATACTGAACTGCCCTTTGTGATTATTGAAGGTTGGCAGATCCCCTTGTTTATGGGGACTATCCTGAGATCATGAAGAAGAATGTGGGACCCAGAATCCCTTCCTTCACCCTTCTTGAGTCCAAACTAATAAAGGGCTCATTTGATTTTCTGGGGATAAACTTCTATGATGCTGTGAAAGTCACAGGCAATTCTCACGGCCCAGACATGGCACCGAGAGACTATTTTGCGGACACAGCAGTAGAGTTGAAATGTATGTCTTTACTATTAAGCATGCTTCAACGACATTCATCTGATCATTAAATCAACTTTAACTAATGACTGATACATTTCAAACTCTAAATTAACTCTTGTCAGCATGCAAGATTGTCAAATATTGAGTAACTGAAGTAATGAACATTTCATCTGTGACAGTTGACCGGAGCACCTCTTTGATGTTTGATGTAAGCTCCTCTGTCTAAAGATGCTGGTCCTATTTGCTTGCAAAGAGCAAATCTTATTATATCCCCTGTTATTTCTGTTGGTTCAGGTAAATCCAAGGGCCCTGCAAGATGTGCTGGAGTACTTCAAGGAAACATATGGAAACCCTCCCATCTATATCCATGAAAATGGTCCACCTCTTTCTGACCCTTCGTTTGACAAAGATTCGCTTCTTGCTTAGCTGAAAGACTAAAAGGAGCTAATATATAAGAGAAGTACTCTTGTTTTCTTCTCAGGACAACAAATGCGACGGAACATGACGTTGAATGATGTACCAAGGGTCAAATACATGCAAGGATACATCGGAGCTGTGCTCGACAGTCTCAGGTAGAATGAAAAACTCTAGACAGACTCGAGTAAAAACTCATATCATATGCTCCGTTTCTTGACTAACAAGTTAGTCCCCTTAATTTGCTCTTTTTCCTTGCCTCTGATAAAAGGAATGGATCCAACACTAGAGGCTATTTCATGTGGTCGTTCATGGACTTGTTAGAACTCATACAAGGGTACAACTCAGGGTTTGGGCTTTATTATGTGGACCCTGATGACCCAGATCTGAAGAGATGCCCAAAACTCTCTGCTCATTGGTACTCTCACTTTCTCAAGGGAGGAAGAGTGCGTAAAGGCTCCAACAATTACATCGAGGTTCTGGGAAATTCAAGACATGTACCTTCCGATACTCTAAAATTCTCGTTTTCCTCAGATAAATGAAAAATGTATTTGACAGAGGAGCTACTGAACTCTGTGTCCAACGTTAGTGTTTTCTGCAAACTGTTGTCACCAGTGTCCTGACATTGTACCGTGGATTTTTTTTTCTATTTTTTATTTTTACAGAATGCCAATTCATTGCATTGCGAAAGGTTTAGAAATGACGGAAACAACTGACACTCGCGTATTTAAGCACGTGGACCAAAGGGTTGGAGGCAGCCCTGACCGTTAGTCTTCCTCAGCATAGAGAGAGGAGCCCAGAGATTTTCGCCGTAGTCGCTGTGCCTGCCGGGAAGAAGACCAGAGTATAACGTCATGGGAGCCATGAAACTTTCAAACCGAGATGACAATGAATTAATCATGAACGAATAAAACGTGATTAATATCAGTGGCAATCCGTTGTTAGTTCTGTACCTGAGGCTCTTCCTCCAGTGGCATGCCTTCCAGTTCTGGGCAGAAACGAACAGCTTCGCATTCATCGCCTATGCTGGCGGTTGCATGTTTTTGCGCTTGGCACCAGTGTGCTTGCTTGTCTGCTTATTCTAAGAGGAACTGAAATTCACCAATGAACAGTTTAGAACAAATTAAAAAATTCACAAAGTTTCTGGACATGGCCAAATGAGTAGGAGGCAGCCTTTCTTTACACGTTAGCATCTAAACAAGAATCATAATTCACAACAAACAAAAGAAAATGACAAAAATAAGGACAAGAGGTCGGCAGCTTCCACTGAATATCAGCAACTAAAGTCCAGCAGAAAGTCCTTTTTTCCATCAGCACGAAAATGACATCTTCCCCTTTCTTCAATGCCCTTACGAGAGTTTTCTATCTCAACCACTTCCTCTGTCAGCCAATCATCATACATGGTCAACAATATATAGATTGCATTGATTGTCTTAGATATGGATTAAGAAATTCCTGCAGAACGGAGAAGAGAAAGGAAACAAAAAGAGGGAGAAGCTTGTCTGTTTGTGAGCCGTGCGCGTAGATATATGTGGCACATATGAAGGGGAGGGTCCTGAGAGGAACCCAGTAGAGAAAAGTTGAAATCTTTTTGCTGTTCTTCAATGAAAGAAGTTGCAGAAGTTCTCATCTCTTCGACCCAAGTAGGAGGACGAGGAGAAATTATGGTTTATATGATGTGGAAACTCTGTAAAGTTTTGGTTCTTATTGTGAGCTTTGGAGTAGTAGATGTTTCTGGGGCTGAAAAGTATAGCAGGTATGACTTCCCTTCTGGTTTTGTGTTTGGGACAGGGACATCTGCATATCAGGTAATCAACTCACTCTGTAATATTGCTGTTAATATTTTACATTGACTAAGATTATTTCTTATTCTTTGGAGTGAGTGATTAAGAATTGCATAAATGGTTAATGGGTTGAATGTGAAGGTTGAAGGTGCAGCAAAAGAAGATGGCAGGACTCCAAGCATATTCGATGCTTATACCCATTCAGGTCTCTCCATTTCTACAACTTCTGCCTTCTGTCATTCAATTTTATGCGTCTTCTATCAGTTGGCTTGATGTCTTAATCATTTTCTAAGTTTTTTTGGTCATGGACGAGATTATATTCGTAATGGAATCATCAAGTACTAGAAATAATAGCTTGGGTATGAGAGGTGGTGGTTTCAGTTTTCTAGTGAATCTTCCAGCATACTTGCTGTTTCTGTGTGCCTTTTCAAGAGATAGATATTCCAGTAAAACGGACTATACTGAAAGTTAGGTGCATCATATGATGCTAAAACCTCGAGCTCAGTTTCCGAAACAAGAGAGAACCATATTCATGTACTGATCATGTTATTTTAAGAAGATTTGGAATAGGCAGCACTTCCCGAAGCCAGTAAACATATTAATAAATTTTTTCGGTTTTGCTTGTTCCGCTACTCAATCTTTCAGGGATTACTCGAGGAGCCAATGGAGATGTCGCCTGTGATCAGTATCACAAATACAAGGTGCAAGGATTGTTGGGCTACTGAAATAGATCTGTGTCCAACTTCACTGGAACTATCCGGCAATCCATTTGCCTCAGACCAATGATTGTAGTGAATTTTTTGCAGGAAGATGTCCAACTCATGGCAGATATGGGATTAGAAGCATATAGATTTTCGATCTCGTGGTCGAGACTAATTCCAAGTAATGACTCTTTTGACTGTAAACAGTATCTGCTGCCGAACACAAAAAGTAAATAGTACGGTTTTATGCTGTGCTCTCTCATCACATCATGCTTTGCTTCATCAGATGGAAGGGGATCCGTCAACCCGAAGGGCTTGCAATACTACAGCAACCTCATAAATGAGCTAATTAGCCATGGTAATATGGAACTATTAACATTTTTAGTCGGATTTTTGTTGATAAATGAGCTAATTAGCTAGTGAATGGATAATATCTTGGATTAATATTATTTATTGAAGCAGGGATTGAGCCTCATGTTACATTGCACCACTCGGATTTCCCACAGGCACTCGAGGATGAATATGGAGGTTGGATAAGTCGAAAGATGGTGTAAGATCTCCCAATTCCACTATCGTGTTTCTTTTCCTTCCCTTGTCATTGCATCTTCTGCTCCATAAGGGGATTGCTGGTTGCAGCATAAAACTATGTCAATAAAATGCAGGCTGGACTTCGCAGCGTATGCAGATATCTGCTTCAGAGAGTTCGGGGACAGAGTCCGGCACTGGACAACCTTCAATGAGGCGAACATATTCACACAAATGGGGTATGATTATGGGTTTTTGCCACCTCAGCGATGTTCGCCACTGTCTGGGCTCTTTAACTGCCAACGAGGGAACTCCTCGACTGAACCATACCTGGCGGCTCATAACATCCTGCTTGCTCATGCTTCAGCTGCAAGACTGTACCGGAAAAAATATCGGGTAAAAACTACTGATATGGCAGGAGCTGTTAGACAAGGAAAAGAGAAAATAACAAAAGATGAACAAAAGCACAAGTATCTAATTGATGGAAATATGTTCGTCTTTTTGTCACAGAACAAGCAAAAGGGATACATAGGATTCAACCTCATAGCTTTCTACTTCACTCCTTCGACCAACACGGCAGAGGACATCAGTGCAACTCAAAGGGCAAATGACTTTTATCATGGATGGTAGTGAAACGAAGCCTTCGTGTTCACGATTTGAACTTATGGTTACTATAATATTCTGAGCTGCAACAGAGTCCTCAGCTATCAGATGTCTGTCTCCAGGAAGCTTCTGCATTTAGAGTTATGATCCGGCTAAGCAACTTTGCCTTGTGTGCAGGTTTGCAGATCCCCTCATGTTTGGGGACTACCCCAAGACGATGAAGAAGAACGTGGGATCAAGGCTCCCTTCATTCAATGGCATCGAGTCGAGATTGGTCAAAGGCTCGGCCGACTTCTTGGCTATAAACTTTTACTTTGCATCAAAAGTGAAGGACAATCCATGGAGCTTGGATGTTCATCCGAGGGACTATAAGACTGATATTGCAGTACAATTGGATAGTATGCCCCAAAATATTGTCCTTTTCCTTCCTTTTCCTCCACTGCACTTACATATCTTTTCTTGTCAATGACACTTCCTTTTTCCCCTTTCAATGGCAGTTTCACTGAGGAATGTAACAGAATTCGAGGTGGGGCATTTCCGCCAATGAACCGTTCGATATTCTCCGGCACCATCTAGTTACTCGTACGGTAATAATTGAAGTTGACCGGATCGATTTTCTTTTTCTTCAGTATCCGGTTACTCCGTGGGCTTTAGAAGGCATGCTGGAATACTTCAAGCAGAAGTATGGAAACCCGCCTATGTTCATCCATGAAAGTGGTAATGTCTCTCCTCCCTCCACAGACGTCGAAGCTCATCACGCCGGGAATAGGAACAGCAGCGAGAATACTCTTTACCTGATCGGAAAGCTGTCATTCTGCGTCTTTCTCAGGTCAGAGAATGAAAAGGAACTCGACATTAGAGGACTGGCCGAGGGTGCAATGTCTGCAAGGCTACATAGGTGCTGTTCTTGACAGTCTCAGGTACATAACACGGATCACGAGTCCATGAATCTATCCATTCATAGTACACTGCACGCAGCATCGGGATTACGATTATGTCTGTTCTCTCTTCTCGGTTTTAGTTTCACTCCTCTGCTCATCCTAGGAACGGCTCGGATGTGAGAGGCTACTTCGCGTGGTCCTTCCTAGACGTGTTCGAGCTCCTGGACGGATACAGTGCAGGTTTCGGTCTGTACTATGTGGATCTCGACGACCCGGATCGAAGGAGGTACCAGAAGCTCTCCGCTCGATGGTACTCCCGCTTCTTGAAAGGAAGAAGCGTTGTCGTCCCCGGCTCGGCTGGCAGCTTCATCGATCTTATCGGGAAAGATGCGTCTTCAGCCAGTTCTCCCGATCACGGAGTCATCGAATAATGAATGAATCCCTCCGTCCTACTAGAGGAACGTAGTCTCAGTTCGACTTCCATGTCATCTGGCGTTTCGAGTCCCGATTAATAAACCCACAGAAACATACATGTGAATTGGGGGTGGATATCTATCTATGATCTTACACGGTAGGCGGCAATCCGTGAATTCTCGACACCGATCTTCCACGAGTTTCAACCCATCCCGGTTCTCGGAATGGGCGATTAGCGGGCCAGCCGACCGAACTGCCTCTGAGAGTTCGAGTTGTTTCCGGATAAGACAATTGCCAAATGTCTTCACAGTCCTGGAAATCTTGCAAAGCCACCGGTCGCTAAAACCTTTGTTAAGGTCAATGAATTGCTCGGAATCGATCAGTAATTTGGATATCGAACGCAAACAAGTTTAATGCAGATTATAGAGACCGGGGGGATCGAGGGCGACAGCGAGAGACCCGCCGGTCTGGGTCCCACCAGCTGCTGAAAAACCAACGACGGTGACCCACGAGTGCCACCTGGACACGTGTCAGGATCCATGAACAGAGGAGAGGGAAATTATTTATCCAAAAATAATAATTATTTAATTTCAAGATTGTCGGATAAAATAAAAATAAACAAGAATAATTGCGTCGTCATCATCTTCTCCTTCCTTCCGCTTCCGCTGGTGCAAATTTTCAACTCTTAAAACATTTTTGCCATCATCACGTTTCGGAACTCGAACAGCACCCAGCTTAGGAAAAAGACCCGCTGAAGGGTGGTAAAAGAGGAGTAGGGCGTCGATTGATTGATTGATTGTAACATCTTCAGTTGGTCGATCTTGGGGGGTTCCTCCGGCCATGAGACCGCCTCAGGAGTTCCTCTGCTTGATGTCGGTTTCTTAATCAGAACATGGGCCTCAATAAAGGCGTTTCCTTTACTCTGGCGCCGGAGCTACGAGCCGTCCCGCTCCAGATGCCCAGAAGGAGAGAGCTCTGCCGCCGCCCCACCCGCTTCTCTGTTCGCGCCTGTTTTGGGTTTGTGTTGGTGGTTCTTTCCATCTTAGCTAATTAATTTTGACTCTCAAATAAGGCCATCTCTCCCATGCATCTCGTTTTTTTTTTTTTTAACCATTTGAAGAACTCGAGCATTTTAATTTCGGAAATGCCCCCTCCTTCTAGCAGGTTTGACCTTTTTGATGAATAATTGTTGGACTAAATGATTCTGAGGTTGAAGGGCTTTTTATACCGTCATGCATACGGCTTGAATTAATCCTATGAACCTCATTATGTCCAGTTAGGCTTCTTGGAAGTGTAGGTCTTCTTGCTAAAATAAATATCTTGTTGATTCTGCTTTTTGTGTTGAATTTCTTTTAGGGAAACATTTCCTGTTTCATCCTCTTCTAGATGGAGAAATATAGAGACTCACTGTGAGAATGTTAATAATGGCCATAGCGTACAGCACACAGCGGTGTCAAAGAGTGACACGTCAAGCAGAATGCCCGAGCTATCTTTTAACCGATTACAGCTCAGTGATGAGGAGTGCAGTGGTTTGCTGAGGCGAAACTTTGGTCGATTTGTTGCCCGTGAGGCTGTTTTAGATGAAGAATTATGGGTTGGTATTCTGTGCCTGATAAGAGTAACTTGTGTTGGCTGTATTGAAAAGGCCAACCTCATTTCTGGAATATCAGAATCATTTTTTCAGATTTCAGTTGAAGTACTAACCATTGTGGTTTCTCCCTTCATCATTTATGTTTTTACGATCTGCCAAATGCTTATGTGATTTGTTCTGCATGACAGACAGCAGCATGGTTACGAGCTGAATCTCATTTGGAGTCATTGTCATACATGAGGTTAGTTTGGTGCCTCAGCTAGAAACTTCTTTCTCTGAATGTTCTTCTTAGGCTAATTGTTGTGGTCCTAGTTCTGATGGCACGTGTATGTTTATGTAATTAATGATGAATTAAAACAGTCCATGAACCAGTCAATTTTATATTAGATACTAATTATAACTGTTAGTTGTTTTCCAGACACATTGACAGTTATAGAAGGAAGTATGCAGAACAGGTGACAGAGACTAACTATAGATGCTCACTTTCTGCAGTTAACGTGATATCACTACAGCAATTGACTGTAAATTGGTTCCTTCTGCACTGTATTTATGCCCTGTACAGGAATTCTATGCTTTGAAAAGAAGATGTCTTGGACAGGATGGGAATTCACTCAAGTGTTTTTGTTTTGTAGCGGTAATTTTTAAATCATAAACTCAGTGACATGTTCTCTATCTTCACTGTGATTACAAGAAAGGAAAGCTTGTGGATACTAAAGATTTTTTTTTTTTGGGGCTCAGGTCTGTGCTTATTTGATGAGTTTTAATATATACATCATACAGGTTAAGAAGGAAGAAAAGAAAATCAGAAGAACAGTTTTAAATAGTGTTGTGGGTACTTTGGATCTAAGCATCAGGCAGTATCTGCAGGGGGAAACTTATCCTGGTGTATGAACTTGGTTTCCTTCGAATCTCACTGTCCGATTATATTTCTTGCATGCTCCAAGTCTTAAATTAGTGCATATATCTACCTTATAGGTCTGTGATATCTCATTTGTAAGTGACTTCCCATTAACTTCAGGAGCTCAGAAAGTTCTGTGCAGTCCTTGCAAATCAGGAGCCATTTGATGCACATAAGTACGCATATATTGCAAATGTTTGTGTCTCGAAGTTTGCTCGATGTCAGGGCATCGCATCTAACATGATTTATCTAGCCATGGAGGTTGCTTCCTTATTGGGTAACTACTTTGTTCTAATGTCTTGCTCGAAGATATTATGTGTGTACACATGCGTAGGATTGTTATTTTGGTCCCTGTTTTTTTTGCTGAGCTATTTTGATCCTTCATCTTTACCTTGGTGATGCGACAGGTATGAAGCAACTGTTTGTTCATGTCAATGCAGACAACACAATTGCTCAAAACTTGTATAAGAAGACTGGCTTTCAGGTTTGATTAGTGGGCAAAATTTTCCGCTATATTCTTTTTCAACTCTCTGCAAGCCCATGTCAACCCTTATGGGAACATGAATATATTGCGAATGGTGATATCTCTCTGAGCAGATCGTTGATGCTGCATCATCTCCAAAATTGAAAGATCAAAGGCTTTTGATGTCAATGGAGCTGTGAAGAACCTCTGGATTGCGATTGGGGTGGGGGATATTATGAAGACGGCTTGTATGATCACCCAAAACTTAACATTCTCTGCCCCCATTCACACTTTGAGGCATATGCTGTAAATACAATGCAGTGCTTTGCATGTAAAAATGTAACTTCTCGCTGACCAGAAAGAGGAAAAAAAAAAATGACTTGGGCCTGTCAAAATGCATGGTGCCTTCCTTCCATGTTTCGGGCAGGCACCACACTGTCATCCATTAAAATTTATGACAATGCCTGTTGTCTTTATACTTCTGCAAACTCTCCCAAGAACTGTCTGTGAGCTGCTCTATGCTACATCCTTGAATAGCTTTGCTGAAGGCTGGTTCGGATATTCTGTGAATCTATTCACAGCAATTATCAAATTCTGGGATTTCCCCAATTCGACTTCCTTGTATCGGTCCCAGGTGTCCCGCCTGGAGAGCAGAGACCAACCTATATTCACTGTCGAGGACTCTTAAATCCCAATTTATGGGCATGATTGTTGAATGTGATCGCTCTACCTGCAGCGTTACCTGCAATTGTGGATGAGGAGTTTATCGCACCAGGGGAACCTAATTCCTTCTGGGTATTCAAAAGCTAATGAGCTCTGCAGCTCTGCCAAGTTGGCCCGATTGATCCATTAATGAAATGGCTAAAATTTCTTTGATCAGAATCGAATCAGGCGAAATATTCGGTATGCATTAACACATACGCACAGTTTTTAAGTGTCTTGTGATAAGAAAGGCAAATCGCTCCGCCAATCGCCATGGACGGGACCTCCGACAGGTTCAGTTTCTTCCGAAGTCCAGCGAGCTCTCTTCCTTGGCAGCTGGCGTCTCCACACAAGCGTATCGTGAGGCGGAAAGTTCTGCTTGCTGTCCCCGGCCTCTTTGCGGGGCTGAGCAGGAGCTGCTCCGATTTGGACGGTTGCCTCGTCGACCTCTGAAGGCACCTCACAAAGATCACTGTCTTCTGGATGTACCTCCCTGTCGGAGCTTATCTTTGATTTGAAAGCTCGGCTTTAAGCGGGGGAGTGTCAGCCTCTGCCCATCCCAGAGTAAGTTCTTCTGCCAATGTTATCTTCCGACTGCTAATTTTATCTCATGTATGCTCAGTATAATCTTGCTAGCAATGGCACCATTAAAGAGTCTAGTTGTTGCCTCGTTGGTAACTTGTTTCATGCAAGCATAAGCTTAACGTCCTCGGCTTCACCAACATGAGTTTCGATTGAGTTGTTAGGTAAGGCAAATACTTGGACTCTTTGCCTCTCTGCAGATGTTATGAAATTGAATAACATGATCGAATTTCATCTGACTCAGTTTGTGCAGCAGATTGAAAACATCCGCAAATACGTGGCCGAGTTTCAAATTCATATTTTGGTCCTCAGGCATTGAATTATCCTTCACATTCTATTGCACGGAAGGTAAAAAGTTGTTTTAAATGGAAACTTCATGGTTGTCTGGATCCATAGCCCGTATAATTTACATCTGGCAATTCTTTTGGAAATATACTCTTATAAGTATATTCTTGTGATCACCCAGAGTCATGTGCATCATCGCCCATATGGAAATTGCAACTATGTAGGTTGGTATCTTTTGCAATTTAATCTGACACAAACTTGGTACAGTTGCTAATTGCAGTATAAGCACGAGGGAGACTGCTTTGCAATTGGAAAGGCATTATAGGAAATCTTGAAAACTCAGTTCATCATAAATTGTTGAATTAGCATTATCTTGGTGGCAAAAACTTACAGCCTCATCTTATCCTATAAATGGTTCTTTTCTTTGAATGTAGGGTCCCAGAGCAAACCAAGATGCAAGCCATAGAAGTAATGAGTTCTACCAAAGATATGTTAATTAAGGTTTTAAAATCTCACCCTCAGTGTCTCCATCTTTTCAGATGTGCAAGGTAGGGCTTTGGATGTACTTGGACCAAATGTATACCAGATTGTTGAGCTCTTCTTGCTTCCCTGGGATGGCCACCAAAGATAGTGGCAATGCATGTGGAAGGGAGCGAAGCCTCTAGTGTTCCAAATTCACTTGTACTATTGCAAGGGGAGAAGAAAAGGATATATTCTTACATATATTTGGGCTCGTGTTACTTCACAGCATCTGCAAAAACAAACAGAGGACCAAAGCAAAACCGCTCAGAAGAAAAGGAGGAGAGTATAAATAGGCCTTAGGTCATTGATAAGCTGTATATCCAATTACAGCTTGAGAAGAATACCACTTGTGAAAATGGGTTTCATCTGTCTTAGCTAATGTTTGGAATTATGAGGGGTTTCATCGTCATAATGGAAGATGTTCTGCAGCCTTTGATTGATGAAGCCATGTTGATCAGTTTCAGTGCCAGGGAAGCTGGGATGTTCTCAATGGTTCATTGCTCTCCAAATTCCTGATAAACACATTTTCTTATCTTTAGACATGAAGTATGGTTGAGCTCAATATGAACTGGCTCATGGAGATAATTGCCCTGCTGCTCTGCCAATCCATTGCTGGCAATATGTGACTGGCGAGGAACAATTTGAGATGGGGCAAGTGCTTAGTCCAGTGGTGGACCCACTTATCTCCCAGTCTCCTTAAAGCATTCAATGCCTTGAGAAGTCAGCTCGATGTTACTAAAATAAGTTCAGATGCACAGGATTTATTGCGAATCATTGCTGAGAGGATTAACATTTCCATGGCATACTCATGGGTATCATTTGTTTCTACAATGCTCAACAGTAGGTATGAAGCTGACATGAGAGTGTTATGCCATGACTTTCAGCCATATTTTTTTCCATCCTGAGGCATATTTATTACTTGCGTTACAGATTCCTTGAAGCTGCTAAACATGAGCATAGTAGAGGTGCAGCATTGGGAGCAGCTGTTTGTTTTCCAATGAAAACAAACTGGAAACAATTTATCAACAAGTTTTCAGTGTCTCTCACTTATCTGCTGACAAGTTCGTAAAATTATAAGAGGATATTTTGAGTTAATTTAGAGGGCGCTTCTCAGCTTTCTTTTACATGCATAGATGAAAGTCTGCATGTGGGTAGTATAGATTCTTGTTATACCGAGACACATTTTGTTCTGGCAAGTAGTTTATGTCAGCCACAGTTCTTTCTTTTAGTTGGTTCCTAGGGATGGAATTCCACAGAAAATAAGGCCAACTCGAAACTAACAATTTAATTGGACTTTATTATTGAAATACTGTTTTTATGATGTCATATTATTTGGATAACTTTGTAAGTTATCCCAAAAAAAAAATTATTATCTTAAGGGGACAAAGAGAGTCAACCTGCTCAACTAAAGCTGTAGCTCTCTAGTCTCTTATCAGCAAAGTGCTTCAAGCTCGTGGTCCACCCTTTCTGGTTTCAGATTTTCTCAATGAAGTAAAAGAATATTCAAACTAACTATTTGAAGATTGAGGGAATAGGTGAAACGTCAATAGCTTAGCCATGGCCATCGCTGCAGTTGGATGTATCTGTAAGTTCTTTCATCTTCTCCAGTAATATATGGTTTTTCCCCTTTACTGATGGTCTTAGAAATTGATTCTCGTTTTCCTATATGCATTGCCCTTTTAAGGAATGCGAATTTGTAGATATGGTCATCAGCCTTCATAAGTTATGTTTTTAGATATTGAGAAAAAATGTTGCCATATATAATTTTGAATATTTAAAAAAGATTGAAAAATTGATTCGACCCTGAGGGAATATTCCCATTTAGGACATTTAACCCATAACATGACATAATATGTGTCACCATCTGTTGACCAAACGTGTGTGTGTTGCAAATTTGTCATGTGCATTGTTAGTTGACATTTTTCCACCACCGTGTATGGTTCAATATGTCAAAATTTGGGCTGTTATTTAAAAGGGAATCATTTTGCAAAAGCATCCACATCATTATTCAGTCTACCAAAATCAACATAGAAAATTACACTGGAAATTTAAATTATTTAAATAATAATTATGAAATGATCTAAATTATGACAATTGAAGCCTGTCTGGAAAAATAATCCCTCATTGATGAATTTGCGAAGTGCATAATACAAACAAAACATATCTCAGAACTCTTGATGAAGAAGATCTGATGGGAAACCTGTTTATGTTGTATTGTATGGTTATGAGTTTGATGATCATCAATTTCAAGAAAATGGAAAAGGCAGAGGGAAAGGGAAAAAAATTATTAGGTGTTGTTAGGACTTCCATGCCGGATGTCAATTGAGTCCAGAAACAGAACCGTCCTCATCCTCCATGGAAGGCAGCTTGTTGAGATCTATATCTAGAGTCCTTGGCCCAACCTGACTTGCCTGGTCACCTGGGGACGACTCTCCATTTGGACCCAAGCTGGGGTTGTCTGTGCCATTGCCCTGCCTGAACCGTTCACGCAGTTGCTGCCCAACTGTTGCCCAGTGGCACCTCTTGTGTCCCCCCAGGGCTTGCCCTGTCCGGAAGCTCTTGCTGCATATTCCACACTGATGGGCCCCACCTGATACATCATCACCTGCACTCTGTTTGGACCTTGCCTCTTCCTTGTTGGCTCGACCTAAAGCTGCAGAGGCAATCCCACTGGATGCAGAGGCTTCGAGAATCAGACCTGGAGAATTAGGCTGAGTCTGATGATTGTGAGAAGCAGAAGCAGTGTTTCCCTTCTCTTTGTTGTGGCTGGATCTATGACCACCCAGTGCTTGGAAAGTTGGGAAGATCCTCCCACAGTCACTGCATTGGAACCTGACTTGCCTCAGATTCTGGTTTGGCACTGTATTAGTACGGCAAGATTCTTCTCCTCCTTCAGTGGTGTTCAGATCGAGTTCCTTCCTCTGTTGGGCATGGTCTTGAGCAGATTCCTTCACCGTTAAACTTGCAGGTTGTACTTGGACTTGAACGCTTTTTGCTTTCCTTCCCCTTATATCATTGTTGTGATCATTGAGCTTCAGCTTCTTTGGCGGAGACTCAAGTTGATACTTGTGGTCATTAAATCCTGGTGGGTATTCATCTCTTTGGCAGGGGGAAGCCTTGCCCACACACGACAAACTCATGAGGCTGCGGGCCGCCTCGGAAGTGCTTTGTCGTCCTCTCTTATCTGTCTTGGACCAGTTGGGTAGATCCTTCAACAGGTCTCTAACAGTTGAGCTAGAGACTTCTTCTTGTCCATAGTAGCTCTGAGTTTCCTTGATTTCCTGGTCAGAATCTTCCAAGCTAGAAGATGAGGATTTGCTTTGCTCCTCGGAGCTCGGAGGTTGAGCCCCCCGGTAAGTCCTCTCAGGATGAAACCTCATATGCCCGAACAAGGACTTCTTCGACAGAAAAGCTCTGTTGCATATCCTGCAAACATTCTCCTCGCAGTTTTCACCCCTCTGAGGTCCTGAGAGAACATTGGCAGCATTCTTTCCATGATTCATGTTTAGCCCAAGATTGTTTCTCTGCTTCAGTTGGTCCACTATCTTGGAGAATTTGGCTTTATTGTTCTTTGTGGCTGGAGAATGGATTCTTATGTGACCCCCAAGAGCCTTCCCATTAGCAAATTCCCTGCCACAGAAATTGCAAATTCGAGTCTTGGGGCTCTGCTCCGATGAGCTCTCCTGTTCAGGTTTCAAGTGCTTGAGCTTCATCCTGAGAAGATCTGTCTTTTGTGTGTTGTCTAGAGAGTCGAAATCTTTTGCCGGTGAATTAAACTGTCTCATCTTGGGGATTTCTTCAGTTGGAAGCTTGTCAATATCCATGAAGTGAGTTGCAATGTGCAGTCCGTGCTGCTTCACAAGATTGACTGCTGCAGAGGAAGCGATATTAGAAACTCGAACTGCACACTTCTGAACTTGTCCGGCTATCTGTTACATGGGATCTGCTGAACAAGAAGAACAGGAAATGGAAGAGGGTGAAGACATGAGAAACTCAAGAGACATTACTGTTAGGCAGGGATTAAAAATCACAAAAACAAGTTGCAATTCAATGATACTGGGAGCTGCTGGGAAGAGAACGACCCTAAGCACCCGAGAAGGAAGACCTGATCCTTACATACTCGTTAATCCTTTTCCATGCCAGCCAACTCACGATGGAACGAGGAGGAAAATGGCAGGGAATTTATCAGAAATGCGGTGAAAGCCAAGGAAGAACTTAACAGGCACCAACAACTGTCCCTGAAGAAATTGAAATTGTCCACAGAAGACAATAAAAATTCAACTAAAGGTAAGAGATGAAGAAATCTGGTTTTATATGGGAAGTGAATAAGTAGGAGACACCGGAGAAAGAGGTCAGAACATGAATATCCTCTGTGTCTGTTTTGTGACTTAAATTTTGTCAATGGAAATCTCCAAAGAATGAAGAGAATTAATTAGAGAAAAGTGGGATTTTCTTTGCATTATCTGCAGTAACTCTTGTTTTCATTAAATTACCAAAAATATAACAGAAATACACAAGTCATTGTACTGTCAGATTCTTTAATTAAGTCTTTAATTGTTGAAGTCCTTTTGGAAACCCTCTTTTGGAGTTATGGAAACTCTTGGCTTCAGTTTCCATACAAAACAGCTCAGATTGCCTTAATTTGTTGTGTCTATATCCCCATTATCCTTGGTTTGTGCTGCAATGTGTGTATGAGTTCCTTCAGTGCAGAGGGCTAGGAATTCTCTGGCAAAAATGGAGGGTCCCGGTGGTCTTCCGGTGTCCAACCCGAAGCGGGATGTTACAACTGGAGATCTTATACGGATAGCTGGAATATGGTATAGTTGAGTTCTGGTGATAGTAGTGTATTGGGTCGTGGAGAGGATGAATGATGATATGATATTGGCTTGTTTTTACAGAGTAAAATGACTGTAAAGTTGATTGTAATGGAAGAATTTAACCTTCACAGAGTATAAAATCTCAAGGATTTTGCAGATTTCGGGCGTCAAAATCTTTACGAAATCATTTAATCTTTATGGGACAACAACCCATTGGAGCTAAAGGTGAATGGGCCCGGACATTAGCCCTGAAGCTGAGTAGAGATGAGTGTAGAAGGGCAAATCCGTGAATTATATTATTAATTGGACCGAAGTGTAAATTTTGGGTTTGTCCTAGTTGGGATCTAGGGTTTAAAATCCTCCAACATGAACATACTTATCAACGTGCAAATACCGATCTCCCCAGCTTCGTTGGGTTCATCTCGCCCGTGCCGCCGTCACCAGCCCGAGAGTTCTGAGATCACTCCGCTGCTCTTCATCTCTCAGCGCGTGAACTGCCACTCACCTTTGAAATGGCCGTCACCTTCTCAGATGTCTACGCTGAGTCGGGCCTCAAGGCTCTCGAGGAGTATCTCTCCGGCAAGACTTATATCTGTGGGTGGGTGACCCGCCAATCGAAATTCTTGCCGCTTCCTGCATTTTTATGTGTCCTCTGAGCTTTGGGGTGATCGTTGCAGGGATCAACTCACTAAGGATGACATTAAGGTCTTCGCTGCCGTTGTGGCGGATCCTGGGAGCTCGTTCCCCAATGTTAGCAAATGGTACAAATGCGTGTCTTCGCATCTATCTGCGAGGTTTGTAGTCCTCTGTTTTCGCTCCTACTGAGTTACTTTTCTACTTTAGTAGCAGTCTGTTCTTATTTTAGACCTTGATCTCGCATCTTTTGTGAACTGGTGAGTACTAAAAATTGAGTCTGTAGAGTTGTCCAATTTTCTGCTGCCTGTTATAATTGACTGGTGGTAATCAATGCCACTTTTGTTTCTAGTAAAATTATCTCGACCATGTCCTGGAAAGTTGAGATATTTGAGTACAAGATTGTTCCTCGACCCTGAGGATACCACTATCTTGTTCATTGAAGCTTCGGTTCATATGAGCAACTATGTACCCAAAATTAGTTTATAGCGGTTTCATTTGTTCCTTTTACAAGCTGTTGAACCCTATTTATCAGTTGGAAGATTTACAACTGAAAAAATTATTCTTATTATTGTTGTAAATCTTCCAACTGATAAATAGGCATTATGATGATGATCATCATCAGTTTTTCTATATATAGCATTTTGTTTGGCATCTAACTTGTAAACCCTCTAAGTGCCATGTTTCAGCTTCCCTGGAAAAGCTGCTGGCGTCAACTTCGTAGGCAAAGCTGCTCCAGCTGAAGTGCCCGAGAAGGTAATACGAATATACTTTAACTCATCACAATCATTAGTCAACATCATGTATTTCTTTTCTTTGTATTTGTGCTGGTTCAGTGTATTGATTTGGTAATGATTAATGAACTTTAATCTGCTCTCTCACAGTGCACCTTCACTTTTTATTTTTGCTTTTGCTGTCAGTGTTAATGCACATTATTTCTGAAGTGTTTATGCACTCTATAAATATCCCTGCCTTTCTGGACAATCACTCATAGTAGGCTGTAGCGGAGGCATGCCTTGATTTGTTTCAATTATTTTCAAATTCTTTATTGGCATGACTTTCTCGAATGTTGTTGTCAATGAAGGCTTCCTATTATTTCATAATTTAATGTGATTAATATAGTGTGACAAGTTCAATAGACTAGCTGTTGTCTGGTTGAAATGTGGAGATAGCTGCTAATAGGTTTCTTATATCTACTTCTCAATCAATTTCACTTGCTGATTCATTTTCTTTTCAGCAGGAGGCTGCTGCAGCAGATGATGATGACCTGGATCTCTTTGGTGATGAGACCGAGGAGGAAAAGAAGGCTGCAGAAGAGAGGGATGCTGCTAAAAAGTCTTCTTCTAAGAAGAAAGAGAGTAAGTATTCTCCCTCTTCTTCATTCAGCAATTTACACTGGAAGTGGGCTTTGCTGTAATTTATGTTTGAAGAGTTTCATGGTCTTTATTGATCATGGATATTGAGGGAATAGTCTGTTGTTGGCTTCTGCTTGCACAAGAATGTGATTCTTGGGAAGAAGCCATTATCTGGCTTCAACACTAACATCACAAATATGGCTACAAACTAGTGATAGTTGCACATCATAAAAATTTGGATATTTGCATTTGAAAATTCCTCTCTCTCTCTCTCTCTCTCTCTCTCTCTCTCTCTCACACACACACACACACACACAATGTTACTTGGCCCTGGATTGTCCTTCTCCTCTCCCTTCTCTTTGTAACACATTTTCCGGTTGCCAATGTTGCTCCTCTGCCTTTTGCTCCAGATGCTAGCTCTACTTCTTTTTCTTCACCTGAGAACTCATTGTATTTATACTGATGACCTATTGGTGGCAACAGGTGGAAAGTCATCTGTCCTCATGGATGTGAAACCTTGGGATGATGAGACTGACATGAAGAAGCTCGAGGAGGCTGTGCGGAGCGTCCAGATGGAAGGTCTCCTCTGGGGAGCTTGTAAGTTTATATACGCCTATAGATTGGTTTGCTTTTCTTCCTATTCTCTTGGATCAAATCTCTCCAAGATCCTTTATCAGATATATCCTAAACTTGCTCTGCTTATGTTCCATGGCAGCAAAATTGGCCCCAGTGGGCTATGGGATCAAGAAGTTGCAGATCATGCTTACCATTGTGGATGACCTGGTCTCAGTGGACAACCTCATTGAAGACCATCTCCTCACGGAGCCAGCCAATGAGTATATCCAGAGCTGTGACATCATTGCCTTCAACAAGATCTAAAAGGGTCTGATTGTTTCCTCGTTCTGCTAAGAACAGCCATTTTGGTGTGACGTTATGGTGTACTTTCATTAGCTGTGTCCCCATAATTATTTTTCTCCAGCCATTTTTGTTGTTTTCACCCAAGATAAAAGGGCAGGATGATGGGATTGAGCTATTAATATGCTTTAGCGTTTTTGTTAAATGTTGATGTTCTGAAGCCTTCTTCCTGGAAGCCCTACAACTGTCCTTTGCATGTGTACACCAACAAATGTTCTAGTGGAAGCCCATACCACGCTTTTTCATGAGCCACATGCTATTCTGTGAAGTGGACTGCAACCGACCCAGGAGGTTTGATTGCGCAGGCATGTGACAGCACCCCGTTGTGCTCTCTTAACGCTTGAAGAGAACTTTGAGTATAAGGAGAAAAAAAATGGATTTGACCGACTCTTCAACGAACAAAAAGGTTTTGTAATGATCTTTAGGACAAAGATGGTCGCAATAATGGGCATTGCTGGGGAAGCTCGGGCATTGTTAACTGGGAATCACGGACAACCCGATAATTTGGCCCGTGAAACGGAGAACATTAAGACCAAAGGTAACTTAGATGGGTCGAGGTAGATTCGTGCAGTCCACGGAGAGAGAGATCCGTGCGGGAAAGATTTCACGAGATGACAAAAACAGGACTGGGAGGAACTCTACCAGTTCCCAGCTCCAGCGGATTGACTTGATTCATCCTCTCTTCTTCATCCTCCACTCCACTGTTCACTCAACCTATAGCACGCTTTTCACGCTCACCGCAGTCCTTGGCGGCTCTCTTGGCTTCTTCTCCCTTTCAATACTGAAAGGTCTTTCGTGCATTTTTGTTGACTGAAGCTGCTGCTGCTGCTGCTGCTGAAGCATGGCGACAACTATGACTTCCGCTCACTTGAACTGCACCACAATCTTCCCATCATCCAGTTTCTCGAGAAAGAGCAGTCTCAGACAGTCGAGGAATAATGGGTCGTATTCTATTTGCCGGAATTCTCAGTCTCAGAGGAGCCCCTTCATCAGAGCTATGGTCTCTGATTCAAGAACCGGCAGACAAGTAGAGGTCGGTTGTTCCATTTCTCTCCGCATGCTCATTTGATTTTCTCAACTGCGCAAGTAATTCGTTGTGTTTTTGAATTTTTTTGGGGTGGTTTTGGTGGGTTGAATTGAATAGGTAGTGTACGATCCTGATGAGAGGTTGAACAAGTTAGCTGATGAAGTCGACAAGAATGCTCCTCTTTCAAGGCTCACTCTTTTCTCTCCTTGCAAGGTAGCTCTCTGTCCCATCCTGTTTCCACTTCGGTAACCTTCATTTCGTTTTATTCTAACCGCTGAATTTTGTACCTTTGTATGTGTTTAGGTCAATGTCTTCCTGAGGATAACCAGGAAGAGAGAAGATGGGTACCATAACCTCGCATCGCTCTTTCATGTAAGCTTACTGCGGTTCCATTTCATCTAAGTAGATTGAAATTGATTACGATGCCTAAGTCCACCTTGTATCAGTTTCATCGACCTACTCGTGCCTCCAGGTGATAAGTCTAGGAGATACAATCAAGTTCTCTCTGTCTCCATCAAAAACGAAGGATCGGCTCTCAACCAATGTGTCTGGTGTCCCTCTTGATGATAGAAATCTGGTGAGGTTTACTGCGTTATTCTCCTCCTCTTCATTCTCTCCCTCTAATCAATATCGTTGAATTCTTGACTCCTCTCTTCTATCATCTTCTGGCAGATTATTAAAGCACTAAACCTTTACCGGAAGAAGACTGGCTCCAACCAGTTCTTCTGGGTGAGAAGAAAATCGCCTTTCACGAGTTTGGCTTGGCGTGCAGCTGTGGCACGAATTCTGTTTCTCATAGTCATTTCCCCTCATTCAAGTCTTACTTCTGCAGATCCATCTAGATAAAAGGGTGCCCACTGGAGCTGGACTTGGGGGTGGAAGTAGCAATGCTGCGACTGCTCTTTGGGCTGCAAATCAATTCAATGGCAGTCTTGCTACTGAAAAGGAACTTCAGGAATGGTCTAGTGAAATTGGTTCAGATATTCCCTTTTTCTTCTCTCGTGGAGCTGCATACTGTACTGGTCGAGGTGAGGTATGATGCTGTACTTTTAGTGCAAATGGCTTTCTCTGGCATTTTCTTTTTCAGGAAACTCAACTTAGCCCATTACTGGGGAAACAAGGTTTTTGCTGTTCTTTTCATGAATTAACTGCCTTTTCTCTCCTACTTGGCCAGGTAGTACAAGATATTCCTCCTCCAATACCTCTGGACCTGCCAATGGTTCTAATAAAGCCTCCGCAGGCATGTTCTACAGCTGAAGTTTACAAGGTAATTCAACTGAAATCTTTTATCGATGTTGATGTTATATATATTTTTCATTTTATGGTCCATCTTTGTGAGACAAGTTTTTACTTTCAGCGGCTTCGGTTGGATCAAACCAGTAAGGTTGATCCTCTGGCTTTGCTGGACAAGCTTTCAAGCAATGGAATATCTCAAGATATCTGTGTCAATGATCTTGGTAATTTTAATAGATAATGATCTATCTTATGTATCTTGCCTGTTCTTAGTTTTACTTAATCACCCAAAGTGTTTCAGTTGATAACTTCTTCACTTCTAAGCAAGGTCATGTTCTTGTGTGTTTATTCATGCAGGGACATGGTTTTGTTAGTCATCCTCTATAGAGGCATTTGAGCCCCAAGGATATAATTCATATATTTTCTAATCATTAATCTCACAGAATCTGTCTCTGAAGATGGAGAGTTTCATTGTGTGGGCATTAACTCTTCATATTTTTCCTTTGCAGAGCCTCCAGCATTTGAGGTTCTTCCATCTCTCAAAAAGTTAAAGCAACGTGTAATGGCTGCTGGGCGTGGAGTGTACAATGCAGTTTTCATGTCGGGCAGGTGTGATTTATTTTAAAGCTGGGCAAATTTCACCATTTTCTTGGCAAAAATAAAGCTAAAAGTTAAATGCATTGTCATAGTTAAATTACAGCCAAAGTTTTTCTTTGCAGGACATGCCATTTTTCTTGAATAGTTGAAACTAGTAAATATTAATTATTGTAAGATACTGCACTTTGCAAGCTAATGCCTGAAATGACTCTGAGGTCTTATTTTGATGTACATTATGCAAAACTTGCTGCTTGAGAGAAGTCAAGTGATACATAAAAGTCCATAGCTGCACATCCTTGACATCAAGTGTTTTATTTTCGTCTGCTTAGCATTTTTCAATGATAGCTGTCTCAAAATTGTCAGAACAACCTGCTTAGTCATGTCCGGCCTGTAGCATGATGCTCACTGTTGGGTTGGGTGCGTAATTCTCAGTGCCACTTTTCATGTTTCGATAAGCTTTTGACTTGAGTTCTTGATTTACTTGGTGCAGTGGAAGCACAATTGTTGGGATTGGCTCCCCAGATCCACCTCAGTTTGTCTATGATGATGAGGAATATCAAGATGTATTTTTGTCAGGTAAAACTTGACATATATTTCAGCTATCTTTGGATCACCCTGGTGTATATGGTAGGCAGATCTATAAACTCATTGATTGGTGATGGAGTATTGTTTGATCATCTTAGATTGTTCATCTCACTTTAGCATCCACATTCAAGTTGTAATCTTAAATCCAAAAAACTAAGCATTTACTCATTGTTGCCAATACTTCATTTCCTTTTTCCTAGCCACCTTCTGCAATTTACTGATATCACCCCTCTAATCCTTCTGAAGCTGACTCTTTTTTTTTTTTTGGTCATTTGCAGAGGCGAACTTCATGACCCGGGAATCTAATCAATGGTACCAAGAACCTGCCTCACCAAGCGCATGTGTTTCGTACTCTGATTCTTCCGAGCTTGTCCAGTGACAGACTATATGTCCTCTTGAGTATAGGATTCTCCATCGGAGCCCTTGCACCCTTATAATCTCAGATATGTAAAGTAGTTGGCCTCGCCATTACAGAGGGTCGCAAGGCTCTGAGGTTATAGAAAGGAAAGGATGATATGTGAGAGCGCTCATTAAAAGACCAAAGGATTGTGCTGATGACCAAACAGGTTCTCCCCACCAGAACAAAATATGTGCATATAACATGTCGTATAAGAATATTATGAGAAATTTATCTAAGTAGCTGAGGAGTTTATGGAATCATACTTTGCCAGTCGCTTAATTTATGCCGCCATGCTTTCAACCATGTGAGTTAATGTATAGAGCATTGGAAACATTTTAGAGAAATTTCCGTTTACTTTCTTTCCATTCCACCTCTCTGATTCCATTTGCAGAGGGAGAGGATGATGGCAACTGTGTGCTCGAATCCGATCTCGAGGAATACTCAGTGAAGAAGAAGCTATTCTTCGTGGGGGATGTAGCTCAAATGGTAGAGCGCTCGCTTTGCATGCGAGAGGTACAGGGTTCGATCCCCTGCATCTCCAATTTTTGTATTTCTACAAAGTGTCTTTTTTTCCCCTTATGAATGAACTCAATTCATCTATGACCCACCCAGTTCCTTCCCTCTTTACATATTATACGCAATGATTGTCCAACTTGTCTCGACTCCATCCAGAACTCGCCCCTAGCAGCTACGGTTGTTGGTGCTGCCATACAGGAAGTAAAATGTGCTCTACAATATGGTTTATCTTCAAGCAAATCTCGATTATCTGTATATATAACAGGTGAAGTTCGTCCACTACTAGCATAGTTTGCCAGTTCCATTGTTCTCTTTTAGGCTTGAGTTCAGCTCGGAGGCTTGATTCAGGATGTGAATTCGCCCGCCGGTCAGGCACTCGTTGAGCATGGAAAAGATGGGGCTGGACTCGAGCACGAGCAGCTCAAGTTCGACAGTCCCCTCCCCCAACTCCTCCGACAATGCTATGGCAGGATTTAAGAATGTGGGATTTACGGGTTTACTAGCATAAGGCTCCCGCATATTCTGGTTCAGCAAATCATGGCTTGCCTTCGAATACAGCACCTAAAAAAAACAAACAGAGAGAGAGAGAGACAGAAGCTTCCCCTTATCCTTAACGACATTACCGAAACTTAAATACTTGTGTGGCTGAGGGCGGTAGAAAGTTCACCTCTGGGATTGACCCGTACAAATATAAAGGCTGCCTGTGTCGTCCATTAAACACCAAAAGGGCCTTTCTTCCTTATCTAACACTTGAAATAAAGAGAAGGGAGCCTTCTTCTTCTTGTCTGACGACAAAGAACTAAGGATGTCCCTCTCTGCATTCTTTGGTTCGACTAGATTCTTTGCAGTTGCAGATAAGGTAATGCATTTGAATCTGTCTGTTTAATCTGCTGGACTCGATTCTTCCGTCCTTCTATGAACTTCTTTTCTCGTCCCTCTTAGGCGTCGACGAAGGCCATGGATGCTGAGCAGAAGCGAGGAGGAGGAGTGGATGTGAAAGCGGGTGCCAGAGGAGGAGGAAGAGGAGGAGGAGGAGTAGGAGAGGCTCCCTCGGTGGAGAAGGCAAGAAGCCCTTCTCAAGGAAGAAGGCTTTGCTTTGCGTTAGAGTTTGATGGGCTTAATGGTTTTGAGACCCTTGTGCCCCAATAACAATAATTTGAAACTCGTCCTTGTAATTCTGTGATTCCTAGATTCCAATTGCAAGCAAGTTTTTCTCCTTCTGAATGTAAATTCTTCAAGGAAATGAGAGAGTCTTACTGCACACGTAAACAAAATCTTCTCATCTTCGTCTATTGGAGTAATCGAGCATTTCTTTGCTAACATGTCGTGTATGCATGAGTTACCAAACTACTCTTCCTGTTCTCCCTTTCCACCTGCTTATTGGCTGCCTCATTTCATCTTCCCGGTCGCTTAACATCTCTGTGCATCTTTTTAGCTTTCTAGAGGATGGATGGCTTCTCATATTCCTTTTGTGACTCTACATGTGAAAAATATGTGCTTCCTCATTTCTACTTGTTCAAGCAAAGAACTCACGCAGCGGGTTCTGGACTCTTGCATGACTTACAATTATGGCTCTGGCTACGTAACTTGTCGAGAATGGCTATGCCATCCACGGCTGGTCTAGCTTCTCTTAGATCTCCCAACACCTTACAATGAACCAATAAGCCACTATTCCAGATCCATCAAATCTTATTTCACATAAGCATTTTTGAGCAAGGAAAGGCCTCAGTTCAACCTGTTTGATACAAAAAGCAGTGGATGCTCTTGGTACGAGATCAATCGCCCATTGTCTTTAGTATTGGGGTCTTACAATATTGACACTTATCAAGTTTATGAGCTACATTGATGCAGAACAAACCATTCTTTCAAGATAATTCACATGAAACCAACTCTTATTAGTGGAACATAACAACACCGACCCAAACAGAAGGTGAACACAGCCCTAATTTTGGGACTTCCAAGTGATAGAAAGGGCAACGTGGGGAGTGGATAAATCTCATTCTAACATTCAACAAATTTTCAGTCAGTCAATACATGGAAGAATCCTCAGCTTGCAATCCCCAAGCGAAAGCTACAGAAAGATAAGAAAGTTACAATCCAACCAGAAAAAAAAGGCAGATAAAAGGATGCCTTGACTTTGGGGGCCCAAATTAGCAGAGGAAATTGAGAACCCTTGGCTTGGAATGCATTTTACTCCTACAAACTTATGACACAACGAGAGCAATGAAAAAGAAACCTGCAACCATAATTTACAGTTTTTACTAAGGTGAATGTGACTTGAGTATGGCTCTACAGAGTTGCAGAGAGAGTTCTATCCTCTGGCCCTGCAAGAACAATCTAGCAGCACAAATGAATGAAAACTAAAGTCAGAAAATAGACGATAGAAATAGGAGTTGGGTAATTCTGACCCTCAAAATTTGTATAGCAAGTACTCACATTACAGTCATAGGCATATCTCCTTGCAAGCATTATAGCTGCATTCCTTTCTCTATCAGATTCAAATGCCAACACAAAGGAAACTCCACTCTTGACTTGCCAAAACAATGCCTGAGGTGCAGCATTGCCACCTCCTCTAACCCCACATAGCTGAAGAGCAAGGAAAAACACTCACATATAAAAGCAGAGAAGTAAAAATCTAGAGGCTACATTGGTTGGAGATGCTTGGGCATTTTTCATATACTTAAAGGGAGGAACTGGGATTTTTTCTAAGAAAGCACCTCTAATCATGTATCCATATTTTGAGAAACCTATGTAAATTATAGCTCTTACCTGCATGGAATTGGAATAATACTCTTTAACAACAGTCATCTTGCCACAGCAAAGCTTCATCCTCATTTTGCCCACATGAAGGGAATGAATGGCTTCTGAAGGATGGTCTGCACCACTCATCCGAGTCACAACCACCTATAGAGCATCAGAAGTTCTGAGGGATTCTCACCCATGGGATAAGTAATCCATTTCAACCCAATAACAAAGATAAAGAAAACATACATTGAACAGTGTATCGTGCTTCCTCACTAGTGCTTCCACATAAGTTCCCAAGCCGGGTGCTGCGCATAAACCAAATAGTGCTAAAAAATGGTGAATTGACATCTAACAGAAGAATATGTACCAATATACAGCTGTAGTAACTAAAAGGGAAAAGAAGCTAAGCGAAAAACTTAGATCATCAGCAAACCTGGCTCAATAGGCCCAGTGGTCGTTAAAGTAATTCTTAGTCCATCCAAAAGAATATCAGCTTGGACAACTCTCCCCACATCAGAAGGCTCTGGAGCATAAACTGATTTGGTTGCACCTGGGACCAAAAAAAAAAGATTGCGTTCTTAGGATCAAGCAAAAGATTGTCAATTGGACCAACCTGAACTCAGTCTGCTGCAATGTGCAGCAGGCACATAATCAACTACACATGATATGTGATGGAGATGAGATATACCTGAAATAACCTTCTTTTTGCCACCTTCCAACAACACACGGTACCATTGCACTTCACATTGAGAGATTTCTGGGGCATTATCAGAACAATGAACAATCCGCAGAGTAGATCCAAGTGCTTCAGGTCCATCTAGTTCATACAGAAGAGGATTCTTCTCCCCCTTTTTAGTCATAGCCAACTGGAGAAGGAAAGTAAAAATGAGAGAAACAGAAAACTACTAACAGCATGAATGATGTGTAGTCTGTATTTGTCATATTCATCCAAATCTCACAAGAATGGGTAGAATGCGGGAAAAACCTCTTTCTGAAGCTGAATGGCACGTTTTGACTTCTCTGCAAGTTGGGTCCTCAATGCTTGAAGCTCGTGTTCCATGTCCATGACCTGCAGGTTAGTTTCATTTTAACTAAAAAGAAGAGGAAGAGCTTAAGGTAATTGCTAGTTAGCTCACGGAACCGAGAAAGGCTCGTACTGTTTTGAGAATATCAATTTATGTCTCTTAGTTTGTGTTTCCTTTTGGTTTATGGCAAGAATGCATGTACTGAACACTTTCATTAAACAAAATTAAGTGAAACTTGGTAGTTGCTTGGAAAAGAAAATGGTATCACTCAACCCAACTAAATAATATATGTCAAAATATGACAGAGACTGAATAGGATAGGATCAGTTGTAATTTTCTTATTCTTGGAATCTTTTATTTGGTAGTTTCCCATTAGGAAGTTTCCTATTTTATAAAGATTTTGTTACTAGTTTATGTCATAGTCCTACGTATATATTGGCTCATTGCAGCACCCAAAAATATAGAAGAATTATTCTATCTTTGACAATATATATATATATATATATATATTGCAATTTTCAACCGACAAAACTAATTAATAAGTATAAAATATCACAGTTGTGCAACTAAACGATTCCCCTTGAAAGATATCACAAAGTTTCACTTAGATAGGCAATTCCAACCAGTAGAAATGCCTTAAAATTAAAGAGAACAGCAATCAATCAGGTCCAAGTTTTTTTTTAATCAAATTAAATGCCACTGTAGTATGCAATGTATGCTTAGCTTGATTATCAGGAAGATGGCAGCTTAAATGTCATGCAGATAATGAAATAGTTATACCTTACTTGGCTGATGCAACATTTTGATCCTCCTAGCCTCTTGCACCTCTTTCATTAATTCTTCCAAGTCCTAAAAATGCCAAGAGAAACCAGTCTGCTAATCAAGGTAATAGCTGGAGTCACCATTATTGAGTGAAACACAAATATTTTTCTAGAAGAGCATTACATTATCACAAGGCAATTTGTTAGAGATTTCAATATCTTTTACATGAGCTCCAAGGAGAAGCACATTGCAGATAATAATTTAGAGTATGTAACCTGGCTCACACCTGTTTCCCAGAAGCACAAGACATGCGTTCTTGCTCTTGGAGAGCATCTTCTACTCTTTGAACTGCAGCCCTTGCACTCTCAATTTCAGCACGAGCAAAAGCCCTTTCCTCATCAACGAGCTTCTTAGCATCTTCAGAGGCCTACAAAAATGAAAATTTGAGACAGTTACTAAACAATAAGCCCCAGTAATTATATAATTCAATAGAAGAGATCAATAAAACGATGTTCCAGAGGAACCAAGGCCTAGAAAATTGAATTGGAGGTTAAGTTAAGATCACAAATTTTCTCAGATTCCACAAAAATTTTCAACCATATACCTGCTTAAGGAAATTAGCAAGTTTCTTGACTTCTGCCTTCTCTTGGATTAACTCTCCTTCCCTTTGTGTCAACTGAACAGCTAAAGCTTCAACCTGGAGGAAATGAGGCACTATTGAATACAATAACACTTATTATGCAAATTAACTTTTAAGCTAGAAATTACTGGAATTTGAATGGAGAAATGACGACGGAACAGAGATCAGGAAACCAACCATCGCAATAGCTTCTTCCACATCATCCTTATTCCGACCAGCAACACGTCCTCTCAGGGCCTCCAATGCATCTCTGAGCTTCTTCAGAAGAACATGTTTCTCCAATGAAGCAACCTCTCTGAGCCTAGCCTAAATTTCCTTGCGCAGATGACTTTGGGTTAGCAAGTTCTGTCCAGCAAAATTCTTTACTTCTAAGTTTTCCGTTTCACAGGGGCTTCGGCAGTTTATTCACCAAAAAAAAAAAAAAGCAGAATCCCTGACTTCGCCATTTTGAGTGCCATGGTCAACACAGCTGTATTGCGAACAAACAGCTTGCAAAATCATATCTCTAGGAAAATAAATATTGGAAGTGCTTGAAAAAGTCGCTGGAACAAGTTCAAAAATCAACCAACACCTCGAACCCACTTCTGCAGAAACTTATACCTCTTCGGACAATTTAGCTGCGGCAGCCAAGCCCTTCTCAAATTTACTGGCGAGGTCACGAACTGAGAGACGCTTCTGCTGTTCCAGTAGCAGGGCAGTCTCCCGTGCAACAGCTTCCTTCATGGAAAGAACCTTTGGGTCTCCTTTTGAATCCAAAATCTGGTTGATCACTCCAAGCTTGTAGTTGGGGAACCGACTAGAAGCAAATATCACATCAGTGGAAACTGCTGGGACTGCCTCCTTTTGCATTGTCTTGACAAAATCACGGTTTACCCGCGTCATAATTTTGACGAATCGTTCTGTTTAACCACAAAAGTCATGAGCTTGAAAAAATATATTGCCGTAGAAACGACCTCATCAATAAAAGAACAATGTACCACAGCTCATTAAATTACAAAAGCTACTGGAAGCTACCACAAGATCACGTCACCACTTGCAAGAGAACCACAAAAATACTAATAAAAATAAAAGCCAACTTTGAACAAGCAAACAACAAAGTAAACGGACCACACAGCAACAGCTCCCACAGCCACTATACTTGAAACTATTTCAAGTCTAACACTGAATGATCAGCACTAACTCCCGACCGGTTACGATGATGGGATCGACTGTGAGATCATCCAGCAAAAACAATCTCTCGAAGCCAAAAAAAGAAATAACAGAAACGGAGCCGAGCTACGCAACTGAACAGAGAAGCGGCATACCCAGAGCAGGGTTCCGAAGCAAGAACAAGAACAAGAGCGAGAAAGAGAGGAACCCAGAAAGAAAATCGAGAAGCGGAACTAGCAATGCAGACAAAAAGGAGTGAGCTTTGGGAACGAGAAAGAGAGAGAGAGAGAGAAACTTACAGCTCATATAAAAGCTGGAAGTGGCAGAGTAAATACCAGGGAATGTTGAAGAAGGTCGCAGACAAGGGAGCTCGAATTTGATTACTCGAGGCACGAACTGAATGCAGCAAAAGCTCAACCAAGCGAAGAGATTGAGAGGAAGAAGAAAATCGTGATCGGAAAAACAGAGAGAGAGAGAGAAGGTCGGATCGAGTAAAGTCGTGAACTTTGCTTTCTGTAAAGCTCAATGGAAACGTCAATTGGGAAAGTGAGAGGCCGCCCTCTCCATTTAATACTTCCCTTCGGAAATTTCTTTTTTCTTCCTAAATAACTTTAATTTGTAATATTAATTTATCTATTCATTTCAAAATTCAATATTTATTATTCTTTTATATATATATATATTTAATTAATAACCGTATAGAAGATGCTTTAACTTGAAAGCTCGCCTCTTCTCTTATTAATTCCAATATTAGAATCTCAACCAATCTCGATCCATTTATATTCTAACTCGATGATTTAATAAGATATAAGGCTTCATAAATTATATATTCCCTCAATTTATAATACTTAAATTGAGATTAGATCAGAAAATATATATAACAACCTACGATCGAATGCGAATATTAATCTGTTACCATTTTAAACTTTTTCCCTCGCCCTTTTTTTAATTATTATTATGTAAAGAACAAAGTCCAATGATAGTTACTTGTTAAGTTGACAATTATGATAATGCAATGCAATTCCTAACCCAACTAACGACTTCCCCGAGCTGGGTCCCACGCTGTCTGTTATGGGCCAACGCTGTTCAGTGAAATTCAATCGGGACCGTTCACGGCTCGCCGAGATATGTGGGCCGTCCCATGGGGACCAGTCCCGGTCTCGCAGCTCAGGAGCCGAGTACCACTACCGTTTCACTGGCATTCTTCCACTGTTCCGAAGCTCTGCCTGCCGCCATGGCCGAGTCCTGTGCGCTCCCTGGTTCGCAGCCCGTCGTCTATGGGGAGTGAATATAAACATGAGTCAGATGAGAGCGGGACACGTGACGCCGGCGGCTCAACGCCTGTCTTCTCCCCTCTCCGGCGGTTGCGGTGCTCACTCGGAATAACTGCTGCAATACCATTTGATCACACTTACTTGGCCACATAGCAATTCTTTTTCCCCCGACGACTGAAGATCACTCGCTGTGGACTTCTCGTGAAGTATGGAAACTTGAAGATAATGGAATATGGATTTTGATGTACAGTCCTACCCAGTTGATGTGGTTCAACTCTTCTCATGGTCTTTTCAAGAACCTTCGACGTGATACCGGCGGCCATTACTCGAAACACCAGACAAACTCTTTCGCGCATGCTAAACAACATTGAGAAATGTCTAGCAAATATCAGCAGCAAAACAAAACATCTCCAAAATTAAAGCGTATAAAAGACAAATAATATGAGCAGGCACATACATTCAAATGTTGCAATTGATACATTCAAGCTTCACAGCAAGCACCGCAACAACACAAGTCGAGTGCTCAATCATGTTGATGCAAACTCGAGCCAAAACCTCCTAGTCAATTTCTCATCCTCCTCATTCATAGCCGTGGCATAAATAGCCAACCACTAATAGACCCTGATTTCACTTTTCTTTGCCTAATCCAAATAGAGCTCCAAACTCGATTCTTTATAACTTCAACCATTTTCCAACATGAGGATTCTTCATATGCTTAGCTCAACAAATTTTTTTTTTTGGCTCTTTTGCTTCTTTTCCCAAACATCATGTGCCATTTGTATAGTTAACCCTAATTCTTCTACAGCCCATCTTTTTTACCAAAGACTCTAAGAAAATTTAAAAAGTTACTTCCACAAATTTGGATCTTCCTATGACAGAGTATTCTCCAATATTCTCCTCTACTCCGGAAAGAAATGGAGATAACAGTATGAACAGACGTATGTCCTGAATGCTTGGGCTATGATTATACATCATAAAAAATGCTCCAAGTGATGATCCAAAGAAAGAAGAAGCAGAAGATGATAAAGCACAATAGAAACATGCCCAGATTGACAAAATGGCGTAGAATAGTGAACTTCTCAACTCTCATCAGGAATACAGAATTCTTCAGGTGAACTTGGAGGTATTGCAGAAGATGCAGGAGGGTGGCTTCAATCTCAACTTAGATTAGTCAGAGAGTTAAAATACCCGTGTAAGTTAAGTTGGGGACTGGGTAAATAAGAAGCTCCCTGGTTTGTCCCTTGGCGATCTTCTCAAATACTGCAACTGTGAAGAAAGACAGAAACTTGGTGATCCTTACAAGATAGTTTCACTGTGCTGATCTTCCTGGCACAAAACGGATCAAAAAACAGCTCTCATGTCAAATAAAAGAATAATGTAGAGGATTTGAAGTTGGTAAAAATTGCATAGAAATCCCCTGGAACAAGCAAGAAAAATAATTAGGATGTTGATTCAACAGCTCAGCTACAGACATCTGCTCATACTCGAGATCATGAAACCTAACAAAAGCAGTTCCATTAGCTGCTCTGCATGCAGAAGTTGCTGCTTGGCTCAGCTCCACCAAGTCCTGCATTGAACCCAACTAGAAAAGATCAGTCAATAACTCTTTTACCCTTTCCGCCTGCTGCATTTGGTGTTCAGTGGGCTAAGCTATGCTTGCTGTGGCTGTGGCTAGCAAGACTGGACCCACCTTTACAGGTGCAGAGCCTGCAACTTCACCCTCAGCCCCAAATGTGCCCCGAAACTTGTGCTAAAGTATGAAATTCTTGTCATGAGCGGATCCGACACTGCACACACACACTCTCTGAATCTTGCAAAGATGAAGCTCATAGTCATGGAACATGGCAGAGAACAATGGTATTGTTTGCTCTGTGTGCAAGAACACAGTTCATGCAAGAAAGAGAGCGACTAATTCTGCCAGCAAAGCCAGGACTTTAAGCTATGCAAATCCTGTACCAACCAACTTCTGTGGGCAACCCAAACATCCCTTTTTGTCCATGACATACTATACCCTGATAGCTAAGGATTTCAAGGTTGACTGTGAATGGCTTGACTGCAGCAGAACTGATAATGCCCTGACTTATTGCTGCCACACGTGCCATGTTGAGATGCATCACTGCTGTGCTCTAGCAACCAGAGAATCTGTAGTTCTTCAGGGTTTAATTTAGCATTGCAGCATTGTTACAAAAATACAATCTCTACTACCACGCCAGATTCAGCAGCTGCATGTCCATTCAAGAAACGTAAACTGTGAGTTTCATTTTCTCTATGGTGGAACTAACATAAAAGAGTGAGCTTGGTTGTGGACAAATTGACAATTATTTGCTTTTCTGCAAGATTCTCTACACAACTAAAAATACTAGAACTGAAATAAAGGTAGCTATAATTTATCAAATCAAATCTCAACTTACAGCATCTCGTTAAGATTCAATCTCAATTAGGCTACTTGAGAGTGGCTTTGCTGAAGCCTTGATGATGATGAATGGGCCTTGCAAATAGTTTCAAGTTGAAAATTAAGATCTGAGGCAATTGCTCTTACCAAATCAAGATCAATTATCAACCAGATTCTTCAAAACAATATATTGTTTCCAAATCCTCTAACTTCTCTCCAACAACAAATGAATGAACTCGATCACGTATCTGAACCCAGCTGAAGCCTGGATCCTTCTTCACTTTCCTCAACTTCATTAATTCTCTCACCCTGTCTGCATCATCCCATCGGCCTGCTTCTGCATACATATTTGATAGAAGTACATAATACCCACAATGCTGTGGCTTCAGCTTGAAAAGGTTGTCAGCTGCCCAGCACCCTAGCACTACATTCCCATGGAGACGGCAAGATCCAAGAAGAGCTCCCCAAACGTTAGCATCAGGTTCAATTGGAATATCTTTAACAAGCTTCACAGCTTCATCCATAAGACCAGCTCGCCCAAGGAGATCAACCATGCAAGCATAATGCATTGTTGTCGGCTTGATATTTTGTCTTTGCATCTCATCAAAGTACTTTCTCCCCCTTTCAACCAGTCCTCCGTGGCTACAAGCAGATAAAATCGCAATATAGGAAACTGAATCATAATCTACACCATCATACTTCATAGCTTCGAAGAGACTAATTGCAATGTCCAGTTTTCCAAGCATTCCATAGCCTAAAATCATAATGTTCCATGAGGCTACATCCTTAATTGGAATGCGATCAAAGACTTTCTTAGCAGTATCAATCTGTCCACATTTTATATACAAATCCAGCAGCGAGTTAGCAATAAAGAGGTGCCCCTGGAAGATTTTCCTCACTAGTAACCCATGAATCTCTTTTCCTTGCTTGAGAGCGGGTAGGTTGGCACAGGCTGAGATAACACCCACGAAGGAAACGGCATCATGTTGCATACCCATAAACCACATTTGTTGGAACAAAATGAGAGATTCCAAGCATGCGCTGGTCCGAGAGAAGCCAATAATCAGCGAGTTGTAGGATACTTCATCTCTCCAAAATGAACTTCTAAAAACACTTTCAGCGTACTTTAAGCTGCCACATTTTGCATACATGTCAATGAGGGCATTTGAAACGAACAAATCGAAGGCCAATTTCATGCGAATTACCCTAGCATGGATCTCTTTTCCATATTGAAGAGAACCCATCCTAGCACAAGCTGGAAGCGAGTTGGTAAAAGTGACAGAGTTGGGTGTTTCACCATCATCTTGCATTTCTCTAATCAGATTCATTGCTTTGAACTCAAACCTATTCTGAGCAAAATTGGCTACCATAGCATTCCATGATATGAGATTCCTACCAGTCATCCTATGAAATATGAAGGACGCTTCAGTTGGGCAGCCAGATTTTGCATACATGTCAATCAATGAGTTGGAAATGAAAATATCTGATTCCATTCCCGTTCTGATACTGAAGCCGTGAAGTTCCTTTGCTAAACTGAAAAGTTGTAGTCCAACTAGCACTGGGAGCATACTTGAAATTGTTACTGTGTTTGGTATCAAACCCTCAGAAACCATCAATCTGAAGCAGCCCAATGCTTCCTTGTAGAACTCTCCATAAGCAAGACTAGTGATGATTGCGTTCCATGAGACTTCATTCTTCTCGGTCATCTCATCGAAGACTTGCTTTGAGGCCTTCATGCTACCACACTTCCCGTATGCATCAACTACTGCATTCCCAGCAGTTACAAGAATATTCAGTCCTGTTTTGACCATATACCCATGAATCTGCTTTGTTACTGTCTCATCCTCCAGCCCAGCAGACACTGGCAGAACACTAATAACACTGACAAGATTGGGACTCAAACCAGAACATGAAATCATGTCTCGGAACAAACGAAGTGCATCCTGATAAAGCCCATTATTGGAGAACGCCCCAATTGCAGTATTCCAAGAAATGGCATCCCTCTCAAGCATTTCATCAAAAACATTCCCTGCACTACTGAGATCCCTGCAATTCCCATAAAATTGCATCAGCGTATTCCCTACATAAACATCGTCATCGTATCCTAGCTTAAATACGGCCCCATGAACCTCCATCCCTTTCTCAACCTCTGAATAATCTGCACAAGCTTTGAGCACGAACGGGAACGTGTGATCGTCGGGGCGGATCCCTGCCAGAACCATCGAGTTATACGTCTGGAAGCCATCATGAATGCCGCAAATTGACTGCGCCCGGATAAAAGTGTTCCACAGAAAGGCCGTGTAGCAAAACGGTGCTGTCTGCTGGAAAAGAAAGCGCGAGGACTGGAGGTGCCCGTTGGAGGCGTAGCTGAGGATGAGGGCGGCAGAGAGGGAGACGCTGCGCGGGAGGAGGCCGTAGAGGATGGCGAGGGCATGCGATCGCTGGGTTCCCGGGAGGGACTGTCGGTTCGAGCAGAGGGGGAGGAGGTCCGGCAGTGAAGAGAGGTGAGAGAGCCCACCGACTACCGCTACAGTCCCGGTACTGATGGAACGTGACAGTGTCGGCGAGTAAAGGAGAACGTAAGAGCGCGCCGTGGTCCAAGCGTGGAAGACCATGGACATGGAAGACGAAGGACAGACGTTTCAGGTGGCCGGAGACGCGGACTTACTCCGATGAAGAGAATAAGGGGCAAAATGAGAAGGGATCCAAAGACTGGTCCTTTTCTAAGAAAAAAAGAAAATATGGGGGAGAAAAAGAATATAATGATATGTGTTATCTTTTTCCAATATTAAACTTATTAAATATGCACTATCCCACGCACCTATGTCCGGTCATCAGGTCTTCAGTTCTCGTCAGTCAATGACGAATCGAAATGACTAAATCACCCCGTAGTTTCACTAGTGAAGATTTTTTTTCCTCTGATTAAACAAAATTTCGCTCAAAATTCTTGAATCTTGAATTTTTGGTGAAAATACTTAAATAGAATTAAATGAATTATTGAAATTTCTCAAAAATTTATTTATTTCAACCTCAAAGAGCACATGCTGAATTTTTAAATTAAGAATATTGAATTAAGTAAAAATTAAAATCAGCATACCAGAGGGCCATTTTCGTCAAGTAAAATTTCCTCCTCCAACGCATAGATTTAAAATTCAAAGAATCCGAAATTTGCCTCCCAAATTCCTTTCAAGAAATCTAGGCCGTCCAAGTTTCACGATCCAACGGCATCCAATGGATGACTGATGGAAATGGAGGGAGAGCACGGTGTCCGTCAGATCTTACTCGCGTCGCCCTCTTCCTCCTTTAATAATCTCTTCTTCCCTCACTTCACTCCACTTCATCTCCTTCGATTGATCCTCTCCACTTAGATAGGTCGCTGCTAGCTTCTCCGTCGAGTTGTCAGCTCTCTCCGGTGAGTTTCGCTCTTTCCATGTCTCATCTATTCTAATGCTGTTTTGCCGTTTAATACCTAAGGAAATGTTGTAGAATGGGGAAAGAATGCCAGGTCGGAGTGTAAGACTTGCGTATTTCTCGGTTTTGCTAGTGAAATGGAATGTGCAATGAAAATATTTTTGTTTGATGTCTGAATGCGGTTTGCTGTGTGAGCTTGGCTTGAAATCTACTGTGTTCGATGCGGCTTCTCTTGGTTGCAGGGTCTGTATCTTCTGACTTTCAGACAATTTGCTACTTGTTTTGTGCTTACATAGCTGTTGATCCTTGGATCTGATGCTTGGATTGCATGAACAGTTACTTCAGCTGGTCTGATTTGAGATCTTTGTTGATATAATTTATTCATGACCTGTAGAAACACAGAAGTACAGTAAACACGATGTGATGTGCTTTTCAAACATGTCTAAGAGCGCTATAACTATGATTTTCTTTATTGAAATGGTTTGGTTTATATTCTTGTATTAACTCTATAATGAGCACAAATATAACATGCTGTACTGTACTGTTCAAATTATGTTTGGAAGCCTTACATTTCGATTATATTGGCTTCCTGTTTTGTGTTACTGTACTTTCTCTTATGTTTACAAGTACAAACTACTTCCATGCTTTTGGCTTTGAAGCACTCAGTGGAACTTGCTTTGATTTACTATGTTTTCCATTCCAGAAACAACAAGATGAGGGAAATCCTTCATATACAAGGTGGACAGTGCGGTAACCAAATTGGTGCCAAGTTTTGGGAGGTTGTCTGTGATGAGCATGGCATTGATCCCACTGGACACTACACTGGAACTTCTGATTTGCAACTGGAGCGTGTAAATGTCTACTACAATGAAGCCTCCTGTGGGCGCTATGTCCCTCGTGCTGTCCTCATGGATCTTGAGCCAGGAACCATGGACAGTGTTAGGACTGGTCCCTATGGACAAATTTTTAGGCCCGATAACTTTGTGTTCGGCCAGTCTGGTGCTGGCAACAACTGGGCCAAGGGTCACTACACTGAAGGTGCTGAGCTCATTGATGCAGTCCTAGATGTTGTTCGTAAAGAAGCTGAAAACTGTGACTGCCTTCAAGGTATCCTCTTTGCTCTGTCTACTTGTTTATGTGCATTAAAGACAATATACTAAAGGTGACTGACATGCCTCTTGCGTCCTTTGCAGGTTTTCAGGTCTGCCACTCACTTGGTGGTGGGACTGGCTCTGGAATGGGAACCTTGCTGATTTCAAAGATCAGAGAGGAGTACCCTGATAGGATGATGCTCACTTTCTCAGTGTTTCCATCTCCAAAGGTCTCGGACACTGTGGTGGAGCCTTACAATGCCACCCTTTCTGTTCATCAGTTGGTTGAGAATGCTGATGAGTGTATGGTCCTGGACAATGAAGCTTTGTATGACATCTGCTTCAGAACTCTGAAGCTAACTACTCCTAGCTGTAAGTTTCCCTTGTGACTAAATTTATGATTGCATCTCATGAATTTCCTTCTTTTGGATTAACACTTTTTGTGTGGATCCATTTCAATAGTCATCCTATCTGACCCTTTCAGTGTTCACTCACTTAGAGTGGGTTTTCTGTAAATTATGTTATATGAAATAGTGCCATCATTTTCATATTGCACACACTCAGTTCATCTGGTGGTTTTCTAATAAGATTTAATCCCTTCGTTCCCGCAGTTGGTGATCTGAACCATTTGATATCTGCCACCATGAGTGGTGTGACATGCTGCCTGAGGTTCCCTGGTCAACTGAACTCTGACCTGCGAAAACTTGCAGTCAATCTCATCCCCTTCCCTCGACTACACTTTTTCATGGTTGGGTTTGCCCCTCTCACTTCTCGTGGGTCTCAGCAGTACCGTGCCCTAACTGTCCCTGAGCTCACCCAGCAAATGTGGGATGCCAAGAACATGATGTGCGCTGCTGATCCACGCCATGGCCGCTACCTCACTGCATCAGCCATGTTCAGGGGCAAGATGAGCACCAAGGAAGTGGATGAGCAGATGATAAATGTCCAAAACAAGAACTCATCCTACTTCGTGGAGTGGATCCCCAACAATGTCAAGTCCAGTGTCTGTGATATCCCTCCCCGTGGGCTCTCCATGGCCTCTACCTTCATCGGGAACTCAACCTCCATACAGGAAATGTTCAGGAGGGTAAGTGAGCAATTCACAGCCATGTTCAGGAGGAAGGCTTTCCTCCACTGGTACACCGGAGAAGGTATGGATGAGATGGAGTTCACTGAGGCTGAGAGTAATATGAACGACCTTGTCTCAGAGTACCAGCAGTACCAGGATGCGTCTGCTGAGGAATATGAATACGAGGAGGAGGAGGAGGAAGAAGAAGCTGAGCATGTTATGTAATGCAAATGAGACAGCAGTGGTATTTACCCGAACCAACAGACCTATTTCTTCTAGCCCTTGCAGCCCCCTATATGTGGTTGAGATACACTTGTAGTTGAGACAACCATGGATGGATGCTTCAGTCTTTACATTCCTACGTAGAGTAATTGCATTTCTATTTCTATGGATTTAGCTGAGGCTGTGATCGTGATTCTGCATCGATATGTTTGTTTTATGTTGGTGGCATGTGCAATGAATAGAGCTCCCATCTCACCATAGTCATTCTCGAGACTTAACGAGCCTCACCCTTCTAATGACAACTTCTTCCCTGGCTTCATCATCTTCCTCCTGGCCTGAAGGCAAAGATGACGTTGCTGCATTATAGGCCCAGCTCGTTCTTCTGCTCTGTGCAATCTGCGGAGTTTTCGGTATCTTCGGGCTGGCAGTGCCTCCCTTAAGCCCCTAACAACAGTTCCTTAGTCAAAGAATAAATATGAAAAAGGATCTCGGAAGTCCGTACTGCGAAAATGTATCAACAAAGTTGTGGGGTGTGTGATTCCATTCTTCGTCTTGGAGATGATAAATGGATTATTCTACCAGTCACCTAAAATCCGCTCTGGGTGTTGTGGCATGTAAATCTTCAGATACCCTTTGGAGGGAAAATAAAATTCTATTCAATTTATTTATTTTTATAATAGGATTAAAAAAGGAAAAAGAAAAAAGCGCCCGCCCCATGAGATTACTAAAAATAATCAAGACAATATACATGATGTGTATGTACGTATGCACATGCCAGAGACATGTTAACTGCGTGCTTGGACTACGGAGCGAGCCTTCACTGCTCAAAGGGCTACTAACTATCGCTGATTGCTTTCCCTTCATGTGATTAATTTTCCCTCTCTGCATCAACGGGAAAATGAAGAACGCTTCTTATTGACCCCGCCCAGCTCATCTGGATCTTCTTCTACCCTGGCCAGCTTTGGTGTCGTCCAGGATTTCCTCCCCACTGAGGATTAGGAAGTCGGGATCCTCCGGTCCAGGGAATTAGCGACATAACTTCACTCCAAGACCTCAGCAGGCCAAAGCCGCTTCCACATGGAAATCTCGGCCTCACTCTCGAGCTTTCTGATGCCTCCGTAGAACCCATCTGCCTCGTTCCCTTTCTCCCTGTGGTTTCTTCTGTCGACCGTCGTATGTCTCCATCTAGAGCCCGGGGCGTACTGATTGAACTGGAGCACCACTGCGTCTGTTCAATTCCCAATTTCCAATCAGTAATCTGAATGCTCGTATATGGTAAATCTAGAGAAGGATTATGGCTAATAGGATGCATCAAGTACACGACCAGGGAGCTTCTACAGCCACGTTGAAGCATATTCCCCGTCTGACCGAAGGTGAAGGACACAAAACAATATTATCAGACTACTTATGGGAAGAGATTGTTAATTGTTATAAGAAGGAATGAGCAAACAGTGCTCTAAGCAAGCTGACCCAAGCATGCCTAGCACTTCAATTCGTAGACAGTTTCATCAAGTTCCATGAGTAATAAGAACGGAGTGAAGGACCAACAATATTCTCAAGGCAGATTCAGATGCGAAGCATCTTTTCCATAAAAGAGATCAAGTGCTGGTATGAGACCACACAAAATGTTATCAATCTAATAGAACAAGATCTCGTACACCACTAAGTTTTTTTTTTTTTAATGGCTAGTTCCAGTACTAATAATCAATGCATGTTTAGTACAGGCATTGCAATCACAGAGAGGGACCAGTCTGGTCTGATTTATACGCAATGTTTGCTGCAACCAGAAGATGGCCGTTGGTTCATCAGAATTAAAAGCAAAGAGAAAACCCAGAAGTTATGGATGGCAATTGATTGCAGCAGGCCCACATTGGAGGATTCCAACTATTGCTGGAAAAGAAGCCGATAATAGGTAGGCTCTTCCAATGTGATTGGCTACAAATATTCCAATGAGACGACACAACTTTTCACCCTGCTGGAAAAAAACATGACATGATGACGATGATGATGACTTGTCTCAGGGACCTATCATACTAGCCCAAGTGGTGCTCCCTCCGCGGGAGGATTTGGATCTCGGGGGACCAGAGGCAAAAGTACCTGACCACTTTTGCGAAAGTATGCCATTTTTCATTTGACAAAAAACCAAAGATCATCAATTTGTAGAGCCATATATATTCCTTATTGGTGAAAGGAGACCATAAAAAAGAGAGGCTCAGGATGATGTCTTGGAGCAATCATACATCGCGACGGAATAAATTTTGTTCAGGGCAAAAAAGATAAAAGCAGAAAAGAGCTAGCAGCGTACCACTACCATGACATCGACAGTGAATCTCACTCCCATCACACGAGTCCAAGTGCCCGACGACACCGTACCACCAGCCTGAAATGGAAGGCTACATCTGATCAAGCGCTAGATAGCAATAGCTTTGCTTTTCTTCTCTAATCTCATCTTTATCTTCATCAGTTGATGACAGAGAGTTCTTTATCTCAGGGATTTCGTATAGTGGAAAGAGCAACTAAGTTGGAGAAAGTGCGCAAGCACAAAGAATTCTCACCCTGCCTCCAAGCTGCGTTTTTGTAGATTAAGTAAACACTGACAGATCATCAAGTCATCACATCACACCACAGCACAGCACAGCTCAGCACAGGAGTTCTTCAACTAGAATAGGACACTGACTAATAGTTAAGACAACAACTACAGCTATCTCATCTACTCATTCTTGGTCAATAGGAACTCGATTTTGTGGGGCAAATCATTGACAGCTGTGAATTAAAGTAGGACAAGTTTTGGTTCACTTCTTTTCCTCCAAAAGTATCAAAAACAGGACATAGGAAGCATCTCTCAGGTTATTGCAACATTACTGAAGAAGTTTTTTACGCTTCGATGTACACTCGTCTACCTAGGAAATTCAGAATAGCTTGTAGAGACGTGAAGAGAAGTGGAGAATGGAAACAGCTGGCAAGGAACCAAAGCAACCTGCAACGTGAACGCAATAGGAAAGCCGGAATATTCATTAAAAGGGAAAGAAAAACTACCATAGGGGAATTCTATGTTCCTTCTCCACTGAATCTCGATATGATCACCAGGCCGCAAGTCACTCAAGCAATCAGATATATGAAGATCATGAGGAGAAGTATCAACTGGCGGTGCTCTTAGTCTATCCCATGTAATGCCACTTTCTATTGTAATTGCTCTTCTTCCATGCGTTGGATACCTGTATGGGTGTAAAACAGTAAGGAATTCAGTCACTATTGCATACATCTAGCTAAGGATATATGCAAGCAGAACCACATTCTCAGGAGCCCAAGCCAGTCCTCCGACAATTTACTAAAGAACAAGAGCTGGATCTTGAGGATTCATGTCAAAATGGAGAAAAATATTGATTTTTTTCCAGGGAAGCCACATTAACAACATTACCTAGCTTGGAAAGTGTCAGTTTGAGAATCATAGCTAAGCTTTGCATCGTAGCATGACAGCACAAAACCGTTCCCATTCTGCAAAGTTGGTGGAGCAAATTGGGCTATATTAGAAAAAGAGTAGGCAAAACCGGAATTCAGAAGAAAATTATGCTCAAACCTCTAGTTATCTTTAGCAAGAAAAAGCAAATTCCAAGTTCGATAGATATGACAATATAACGAAAGGGAAGTTCTTACTACAGAAGATGAAATCGAACTGACCGCACGGTTATAGACCTGAGCAGGGAACCAGAACTCGCCAGTCTCAAGGGCAAGGTACCAAGACATGATGGAATCAGTGGACTGGGAAATCCTCTGCCTTTCACTGTTATCAAGCTTAGACTTGATCCATGAGAAAGGCAGGATATTAAGGAGCTTCATAAGCCACTTCTGCTTCCCCTGCTTGAGGGCTACACAGTCCCTTCTTTTAGCAATAAAGCACTTCCACTCTCTGTGTGCTGCTGGGCCGATGACTCTACCCCATTTCTTCTCCATGTGTCTTTCCCAGAGGTCGTCGCTTACACACCTCTTCCTCAGGGAACCGCAGACACTGGCCATGTTAAAAAGTTCACTCGGTGGTAGCGTTTCGAGGATGCGTTCCAAGACCAGTTCAGGCAAGTCCAACAATGACATCTTCTCATCAGTCTCCTCCACATTTTCTACTTCGGGACCGATGAGTGCCTTCTTCAGGGACATCTTAGAGGGTATTTGACACATGTGGCTCCTAGAGATGCCAAAGATCACCAACTTTGATGAGGGAAGCACGTACCAGTCTCTCAAACGCAGAGGGAAACAAGCGTTATCTCACTTGCCGATAAAGGGAGGGACATTAAGGAGGCAGGGACTCTGAAAAGAAGATGCAAGAAAGGCAAGCGAAGAAGTAAAGCGACACACGTAGAGTGAGTTATCTTGTCGGTGAAGCTCAAACTTAGGCATCGACGATGAGGCAAAGGGTGATTAGAGGAAGCAACAACGATAAAGGAATGGAGGGAGAGAGAGAGAGAGAGAGAGAGAGGGAGTTAACCGGGCTATTATTCCCTCTTGCCTAGGTCCCGTCTAGCTACCTGCTCCTCATAAAGAGTGCAAACGCGGATCGCCAAACAAAAGGAGAAAAAACGAAATCATCATGCATCATTGGCTAAGCCCTGCCGAACCCGCACAGCCCACTTCCTAGGAAAAGAGGTCTAATGAGAACAAAACAATTGTTACGCCATCTGGGGACACCTCAAAAAGACAGTTTTTAGGAAGCTACTGTAGCCAACCCACAAGCCAGAGAAGCTAACGGTAAGATCCTATGCTATCCTGCAGCAATTTTACTTTGCTTTCAGTGAAATAGCCGACCAACACAAATCCTCAATAGCTGTCAACCAAAAATTTACAAAGGCAAACTGGAGATACGACAACGAGGGGGAAAGACCGCTGCGGCCGAATGACGATAAAAGGTGATGCCAATAAGTGGGGTCGCTAGATGTCAAAGTATTCGCTCGTCAGACACGAAAGCTCCGAGAAAAAGATGACAGAGTCCAGTCCAGATACATTGGCCCGTATCTGGCAATATCCCTCAAATTAAGGATCTTTATCTGCAGACAAGCACAAACGCAAAGACAAACAGACAGGGGGCAGATCTAAGTGGATGGAAATGAATCAGAAGAGACCAAAGACCTTCACCCTTGCGTACCGATCGCTACAGACCTGCCCGCAACCAACCCCTCGCCACCCACGCACCCAACAAAACAAAACAAAACAAAAAAAAAAACCCGGGAAAGAAAGAGGCATCAGCAGACAGACAGGATCTGGACTGATTTGTTTTGACGGAGAGGGGAAGAGAGAGATCAGAGACAACACAGTTAGAGGAAAGTACTCTCTCTTTTTTTGTGTTTTTAGGAAAGGAGATTTTATATATATATATATATATATATAGTATATGAATTAAGCAAAAGGACCCAAACCGGGTCACACAACCACCAAACTAGAGCATGCGGCTATAGACTGTACCCACTCCAACGACCTCAAGGATGAGGTAATATGTGCAGCAATATATGATCCATACAAATTTTTAATCAAGATAACAGTTCAATCTCTCCGGGAATTCATCTAAAGTTAAGGATTCTGTTGAACTAAAAGGAGCATCATTTGCCATCCGAGCCACGAAATCAGCCGCACTTCCCAGTCCACCAAAAAGAAAATTCATAGTCTTTCTCCTTTCCCATAACTCCGGACATCCACTTGTGACTGTTTTTTTCCGTCTCCATCTCTGTGAAGCAAAGCGGCAAACAGGTAATGGGTGGCCGCCGCGAGGGAGGACAGGCTAAGCTGCTACAGTCGTAGATTGGAGGCTTTGGTTATGGCGAAAAAACTCTGTAACACGGTCAAACATGGATTGGATTTAGCATAGAAAGTTTAGGTAGAACTAGATATGGAGCAGATGTGCATGGGGACGTAAAGTTTCCATTTTTGCGCTGCGAAATCACAACTAAATTATCAAGAAGGGGAAAACACAGACATGTGTTGATCGGTGGAATTCTATGGAACTTTTGACTGATGGAGAAACGAACAAACGATCGATCAGGTTCCTTAAAACGGGTCAGCACCAGATTGATCATGAGGTCCGGCACGGCAAGGCAAGGCAGGTCTCAGATCAACTGATTAACTTGCACGTGCATGGAATCAACTGAAACAAACGAAACCATGCTTAAGATTGTCATCACATAACAAAATCCACAGAGCTCCACTCAATTTAGTACAAACAAAAACTTCAAAAAAATGGATGCTTTCAAGAAACATCGCATCTCCGGGCTCTACGAATCATCTCACCAATATCAGATTTTGTTTCCCCTTTTTAATCACTCAATAAGATAAGAAGTGGATCAAATCTCCTTTAATTTAGTTATCATGTGAGTAACATTTGTTTGGCCCCCGTGGTCATCATCTCCACAACATACCCACTAAAAATGCAATCCCCATTTTCAGGAGGATCCAATGTCTCAGGGCTGAACGGCAATTAATTATCATAAGAATTTCTTGATTGTGCTGGAAATTGATTTGTGTGCATATATTATTCTTATGATTTATCATTCATTATTGGACCATGTGTTGATCCCATTGGATGAGACTCACTCATTTCTCCCCTTTATCTTGAACAATTACTGGCTAAGCTGTGTCTTGTTTGCCCATAGGATAGCATAAAGGGCCCTTTTCGCATGTGGGTCATCTTTTGCAGCACTCTTTCACATGGGTATGTTTCGTTAATTACCGAGTAAGGTTAACTATCTGATATCCATTCTTTTTTCCTGAAAACAATATCTTGAAATTGGGATATTTTCTAGCCGAGAAGATCCATTAATCTTCGGTAAATTGGCCCGATTTGGACTTTGGGTTAGCGTGTTCTTGCATTTTATCGGAGAATGACAGGTGGCGGTGGAAGAGATGGGTGCACGTCTTTCCTGGTGAAGTGCGGTGACACGACACGAGTAGACTGAACAAAGGTGGCGATTGACATTTGGGTTGGTCGGTCTAGTGGAATTAGCGACGAGGTATAGCCGTGTGCCTCAGTGCTTGTGTCGTGGGGTAGAGGAGAAACAGGGACAGAAACCTATCCCCCGTGGATGATTTCAACGGATGTGATTCCACCATCTCTTTTCCTTTTCGACGTCAATTGAGAAGTCAGTCGAGGAGAGAACGTAGTTGGGGTATGATCGGTTAATGACTCTCTTCCCGATCCTCTTCTATCGAGTCATCCGAAGAACTCGACCGGGAATATTCATAGATCGAACAAGTCGGTACCGTAACAGAGAGGCCGATGGCCAGGAATTCGAAAGATGTGTTCCGAATTTGAGGCTCGAAAAGAACATGTTCTCACTGTCGATCGTGGGTTGTGAAATCGGTCGGACTGCCCATGCGGACACGGTTTCTTTTATCTTATCAAATGCTGAGCCCAGTGGAATGCTCCGAGTCCATCCCAAGAAATTGTGGGGATGATTGAACTTTGGTTCCGGTCTCATCTCATCGAATGCCACATGATATATCTATCCATTGGAATTAAGCCGTTCTTTTTTACCTTCTATGGTCTTACTCTTCGATCTACGCTACTCTGGGATCGTCCCGAGAAGGCCAGAAAAGGATGATGGAAGCATGCAATCCTCGGAATCCATCGATGGTAATCGGTTTAACAGTCGCAAATCTCTAGTTCTTGAACTTCTGATGGTCGGTTTCATCGTCCACTGTTATAGACAGACTAGTTGCGTGATCAAGACAACGAGGACATGACACACTCCATGGTCCGAGAAATATTTACGACATGTGTGAGACCAAATGTCAAGTGGAATCTTAATATCTCCCATGCTGTGCTCGGCATTTTTGGGGCAGGTGGAGGAGTTAACGGCGACAAATTCACATTCTCCATCCGACAAATCGATCCAATCCTAATTTTGAAGTCCAGGTGATATATAGGTGAACTTACACTCGATCAGAACTTTCGTCGCCTGAATGATTTACTCAGTCAGACTCTGCAGATTTAGCTTATGCTTAACTTGCTGCAACATTTTCATGGAAAATAAGGAGAAAACTGCAAGTTCACCAGCTAACTGAAGATGAGTCCACTTCTCTGCGCTGCTCAGCAACCACCTTCTCCGGATGCAACCTCTTCCTGCCACTAAGCGATACCCCGAAGAGCTTGAACCCTCCGCTCTTTGGCAGTTCCTCCACCGAGCATCCCCTCTTGCCGGCCTTGAAGCACCCGACACTGACCTCATTGTCACCCCGGTCGCCATCATCACAATCTTCCGGCGAAGACAATGATGAGTCGAGCTCGATAAGCTTTGGAACAGCAGCTTCTACAGCCCTGGCACTAGCATCGCCAACGGCGGCTGTGGCTGGGACGGGGCTGACGTGGTTCTGGATGAAGTAGATGATGTCGTTGTAGAGTGATTTCATGTGGGTGAGCTCTGACAAGAGCATGAAGTTCCTCCTCCTCAGCTGGTGGTTGTCCTCCGTGAGTGCGCTCAGGACGGCGGTATCGTTGCGATCTCCACCATCGATCGTTCCAACTTTGGGCTGCAGTGGAGGCGGGACAGGCGTATGCACTGGGGGCTTGGGGTTGCTCCAACAGAAGATGCGATGATCGGATGGGCGGAGATGGAACTGAGAGCCGAGCAGCGGTGGCGGCGCGTGGTGATCAGGGTAGATTTGGTGCAGTTGGTGAAGGTTTTGCTGCTGCTGCGGGGATTTCCGCCGGTGGATCTCAGAGAGCAAGTGCTTTGCACCTTTCCGGAAGTAGTCATTCCCGAACTCCCATCTATCGGCTACGATCTTCTTGAAACCCTGCAAAAACCATCGTTCAAAGTCCAGTCGAAAAAAAATAAGTATGATAAAGTGACACTGATATCCAATGCTGAGTCTGTCTGACTCATCAACTCACATAGGTGTTGAGCTGTCTGACGAAGCTCGAGAAGTTGTTGTGCTTGAAGTAGTTAGGGAGGAGGTCTCTGGCGAACTCGGGGGGCCTCCACACTACGAAGGTGGTCTCGTCTTCCCCCCACGACACAATGTGGTCCGTTCTCGGGTCATCCACCAGCTCATACGTCTTCGTCAGGAACGGCGCCGGAACCGCCGCCTTCTGGGCAGCCGTGGCTGCCTCCTGTACGCAGAACATCACCTCCTCTACGCCACCTCTCTCCACTCTAAAAGCCATCGACAGAGCTCTAATGCGCTAACATTTTCCAGTTTCCAAATATATATATAGCAATAGGCAACTCTTCTCTCCACTTCGTGGAACAGAAACATATGACTCAGTTTACATAAGACACTGTACATGTGCGTAGGTTGTCCCTCTCGAGCTCAGCTCCCTGCACCACTACGCAAACTCCTTTTATATATATATATATATATGGGCTACGCAGTGACAGACGCACTCGAGCCTGTCTCGACCGATCCATTTCAAACTCTTGGTGTGTAAAAAACGGGTCACTCTGGCTCGGGTGAGGAATTTCACAAAGGCAAACCCGGCGGGTGCACAGAGGATCACGCGGCAAATTCTCTTTCGACCATTCGCATCCACAGTTTTTTTCTTTTCAATAGGATGAGATTTATTCTCGATGGGTGTAAACTCCACGTTATGATCATCGACAATGCATCCATCGTATGTGAGACAACGGTAAAACACACGTCCGGGCCGCTCTCCCTCTTAACTCCGATTCGATCACGGTGAGTTCAAACTGTCTGCCACTGTAGGGAAGATTAAGAGATGGTTCAAAATCCGGGTCGCCCAGCCCACGAAGATTCCAATTCGTTTGGCGATAAGCTTTCTGCAGCGTATAAATTAATAAACACATTAAACTAATGGCAGCCGCTGACAATATTCCTCTGTTCTCTTTTTCCTCGGATAGAGTGAGAGCGAGTGGTGAGAGAGAGATCGAAAGAAGACATTATTCTCACCAGTCACCCCCACATGGAAGCTTATTATAAAAGGGAAACTTGGAATGTAGTTACGACATGATTTTCTGATCCGATATCTCATCATGAATCATAAAAAATATATAGTGGAGATACAATTGCCGAATGGCTATTGGTCCACATGTCTTCGCTAGTAGTCAATTTTCTAACAATTTACTTTAAAAGAATCATTTTATACAGTAATATCGATCTCAATATTTATACGCTATTTTCTTACTTATATCTTTAAAAGATTCAAAGTCATCTTAAATGAAAATGAATATTCACTGTCACGATATTTTCAATTATATAAGAAACTTATTAGTTTAAAAAATGATAAAAGAATTAAATAAGACGTATGAATCTCATAATAAAAATTAAATATATAATCTCTTAATTATTAAACTTAAACTTAGATTTGTACCAAATCCCCCCCCCCCACTTTAATCATACAATGAGGCAACTGGGGCGTGTGCATAAAATCTAGGGACAAAGATTCCTCCCCATGTCCTCTTCTAGAACCGGAGTTCGTGCTAAAGATTGATTGAAGAGTCGCTTAGTTGGCACTTTTGGACTGAATTGACCTTCTTGACTTATAAAAATCTGCTGGAAAGAAATCAAAATACAGACCGCCTGCCACCACTCGGACCTTGCCTGCTGGCTGGCTAGGGTAGGGTTGTTGGTCCGACTAGCTGGTTTGACCTCGACCCGGAAGTGAAAGATTCTCATGCACGTAGGTCGGTGACTGCTGCGAGGTTTTTAGACCAAATGCCAGTTAAGAGCTAGCTCGGCAAGTAGCAAGAGTGGGCATCGCCCGTCGGCACTCTCATCTACTCGTCTGAGCCGCTGTCATCGGCCATCCGTTATCGAGCTGGCCAAGTTCACTCTCGAGGTTTGTATGAATAAAGATTTCTAGGTCTATATAGTGTTAGGAGGAACATTCCTGACGCTAACTTGTTTGTCTCTTATCGTTAGTGCACATTCCAATGCAATGCCCGTGACCACTGTAGAGGAGATGATCATATGCTACAAATTGTACATCTACACACACACACACACACATATATATATATTACTTCCTCTCACTTCAATATGTATACATGTTAGTTTCTCCCACAGTGAATATTTTATGGAAATGGCTTGTTTAAGGCCGTCTCACACCGCATGCTCTTGAGTAATGTCTTATGATTGAACTCTGCAACCAGGTTATAACAGTCGAATCTAATGGAACTACCATGGACAGTGCTCGGGCAGTATAGAGATTGGAATCATAATTTGTGATCGACTCAGTACGAAGTTGTGAACTCTTCCGGGCGGGCGAGCGAGCGAGCAAACAACCATGCGGTATGACTTATCTTTTGGTCGAAAGAAGGTTCCGGGAAAGACTCCCGTAGCATTGATTTGGGAGCCAGCCTGGGCGCTCCCTTTTGGCAGGAGAAAGGCACTGCAGTTCCAAAGAAGGAACTTTCAGAAAAGCAGAGGAGAGATGAAGATTCTATCCCAAATGTGGCCGACTGCTTCCAAGAGTCAGAAGGGATGCAGTGGGCACTTTGATTGAATGCATTCCTCCCCACATGACCCATCTCTGATCCGCCATGTGACTGCCTCCTTGTTACTGTTAGCCCTTTCCAGACCGAGACAGTGAGCGACTAATTCCAAATCCTAGATCAATGCAGCAGTATCGTCATCAATCTCAGATATCGAGATTTTTGGCTTGATTCTTCTGTTCCCTTCTAAGCTTGTGAGATTCCATTTCAGTGAAAAGAATTAAAGTTCCAGTGTGCACTGCCATGTGAAGAACATCAGCAATGAATCTGAGAGAAACAAAGAAAAAAAAAACTGGTTTTATTTGCCGACAACACGCTTACTTCGAACCCAATTCGGGGGAGAGGCCCGCACTTTTGGGTTATCACCAAACATACATCTTGGAGATTAGCACGGATCGGCTTGATCTGCGGGCGAATGATGAAACTTCACATGCTCGGTGGATGATTGATTTCTGTGCTATGCGCTTTGCCTTGAGCTGAGAATGATGTGCTAAAGATATTCCTTAAAAGCAATGGCGATTTGGCTCTCTTGGATCCTCCCCATCATTACCCCCTCACTTTCATTTGATTTCACTCATGATGTTACATCAATCGAGTATCGCTTTGCTCCTATATCCGAGTAAAACGGGGTAGCTCAAGGGCCCCCCACCCCCCCCCCGAATGATTTCCGCACCACGAGCCTTCTCGGTGGAAACAGCCATCCCTTGCCCGAAACTGCAGTCAGTTATCATCTTCCAAGATTCTGATTCAAGCTCGACCACTGGAAAGCAAGCTAAACCTAAACTAAGAGCTGCCTGTGCTCCACCGAAGCTCATGGTACAAGGATATAGTTTGTCTTTCCGGTCCTGAAAGCCGGACTGGAAGCTCTCGAGATAATTGAGATGGGTTGGGATACTCAAATATACGAATCTATATACTCAGAAAAGGCAAAGGTGGGCATATGATCGTATATGCTAGAGATAAGGCATGTTTAAGAAAGAACATCTAATCTAATCTAATCTAAGGTCATCCCTTTAGTATCCTGAATTAGCCTATAGACAGTAACAAGACAACAGTGTAGGTCAAGCTACATTTTAATTTCCAATATATAGAATTCATCGGCTGCCGTGCTGGTTAAAGGAGCTTTCCATATGCTTGTCACTTTTCAGCCTTTTTTCCCCCCGTCTCTGTCTTTGTGTGAGACTTCTTTGACTGTTTCCTGCTCCATGCGTGGACTCAACTACTAGTTCTATCAGTGATATCATGTTCCATATGAACATTGACACATGGTACCAGGTTGGAAATCGATCCTAAAGGGATAATCGTACATAGGAAACCACCCAGGACAAGCCCCAGTTGTCTAGTTCAAAGTCATGTCAGGATAGAGCAATGGCTCGAGATTGAGCATAAGATACAGCTTCTGACAAAACTATTTAACGGAATTTGTGGAGCTTATCCAGAAGGCGTTTGTGCCTGATCAGCTGGGCCAGTTCCACCGCAGAGTCCATGAGTTGTTTATTCCAAGAAGCTGATATGAGAAGCCTGTGGAGGACCTCGAGCAGCATCCATCTCAACATATCTACCTCAGCCGACGGAGCTTCAGTTGCAGGCAGTGGCTCTTGGGAGCGATTTACTTCCATCAGCCAGTCAATGAGCCATGCAAGGAAAAAAAAAAACAAAGGCGATCATTTTCTCCAGCTTCTCTTGTATATCCTGGTGACTTCAACCGATCAATTCCTGAAAGATGGATCAACAAGAATAGTCAGCTAACATAACTTTTGACCCGATGAACAAACTTTAGCACTTTTCAAGTTCTTGCTAAAATCAAATTATTCTAAATCATGTCGGATGAATAAAGTAGGGATCACCAGGTACCAGTTTCGTAACTGCTTGCTTCCTGAGACCCAATCTTATGAAAGACTTCCCTGTAGAAGGTTCAGAAGTAAGTCTGCTGCCAGACCAGAGAACTAAGTGATTCATGACCTCCACTCAATGAGTGAGCTCTGCTGGAGGTGTGGTTGACAAGGATCCTTGACAAAAGGAGGAGATCTTTTGCAGTAACCCTAGCAGCAAAGATACTGCTTCCAAGGAGAAGGAATTACACAGCAATATGACATTCACGACTACACTACTATTTCCCCCGTGCCCAGTCAGAAAACAATGGCACAGAACCAATTTGTGAAGCTTAGAAGCTATTTTCTCTCTTATACATCTTCCCAGAAATGGAACCGCATCCATTTGAGGGTCCCAGCAATATGTGCTTGGCCAGTCAAGGGCCTGCAAGCTACGAACAGATTACAAGTCAGGCATTCTGTTTTAGATACAGGCACAAAATTCAGTCTAAATTGGAATTTCAAGTGTTTGTCTTAGTTTTCTGGATATAAAATAATATCTTCTGAGCAGCAGCAGCAGTGACACCCCTGCTGATTTATCATCTTTCTCACTTCTCCAGCATGTCCTCGATGATGGGCACTTGTTAATCGAAAAACCAACTCTCAATTATAAATCCAGGAATCTAGATGGAGTCTCTTATTAACCCCAACTATCTTTAATCCTAAAAAAGCACGTTTTCTGTAACTCATCTACTAATAGCAAAGATGTTATCAATAAAGAGAATCATTGAAGTCAGTCAGACAGCAAAGATGTTATCAAGGAAAACAGGCTCGACAAGTATTTTCAACTGAGCTTTTCATGTTCAAATGGAGGCCACCGGTATCACAAGCCTGTCAAGAATGTAGATTTGACAACAGCAGGGCCAAAATAGATGATAAATCTTTGCTGCAATGGAGTTCAAATAAACTCCTAGACGTCCCATTAGCCACTATACATCTCGAATGCTCTCATCCTGGTCCAACTACAACTTTGAGAAAAAAAAATATTTTGTGTGAAGAAAAACCCATAGTTTCTATTTGTCTCTTATTCTTACTGGTGTCCAGGGCTACTGATCACAGCGAGGAAGAATAACACATGAAATGGCTAGGGAAGTCTCTCACCTGACAACGGCCAAGAGAACAAATGAGCCAGAATATGAATGATCTAAAGGAGGAGGTGCATCTTAACGTTGCTAATATGCAATCCCTAGCAAGGAAGCATTCATCATGAATCTTCCCCTTTCCAAATTCCCAGCGATACACACGACTAAAAACGAAATAGCCATGGAACTCGAGCTACCATGCACAAGAAAAATAACTCGAAAGATAATTTTAGAGTTGTCCTTTTCTAGCATGGCATATCTCTTGATTATAATCGACAGAGAGCACAATTCAGTTGCTTATAAACAACCGCAGCCTCAACGGCGTCGGTAGGAGACGAGACGAAAGAGACTTACACTTTGTCACACTCGTCCCCGCTGAGCCTAGGAAGAGTCCTAAAGTTCAAGTCAGATCGGGCCGGCGGCACCTCCCCATGTGCGGTGGTGGATTCGGGTGCTACTACTACCTCCTCTTCGAACCCTAGCTGCTGCAAGAGCTTCACGTCGACAACTGAAGGAGAAGTGAATGGCGTCGCCTCGCCGCTCTTTTCCGCCACCGCATCGGCACCGTTGTAGGTCCGATCAGTTAATTGTATTAATTACAAATAAGGGCATGAAGGTTTCTTCTCTTTTCAAATATAGCCTGGAAAGAGTTTTCAGAAAGGGGCCCATACCCCTATAAAACTATGTCAATCGTGATCCAGTTGCAACTGAAATATGCATTTTAACCCCCCGACAAATTCACAGATAATATAAATTAATAAATCAATAAGGAAATACATGGAGCAAAAGGAAAATTAAATAAATAAAATCAGAGAAAATATATGGAGTATATATGCAATATACTATATGTAAAGCACTTGCCTCTTTCGCCAATATTTTTTTAATAATTTAATATCGTGAATTAAAAATCAATTTTATTTTTCTTTTTCCCCCATAAAACTTGCAGGAGAACTGCCATACGGTCGGTCCCTCCACCGCCGGAAATCCTCTCCTCTGACAATCGCTCGCAGCATGTAAGCGTGGCAGAGATTCAATTCACTGGACTGATTTTCTGATATTTTCCGCTTCAGTTTCCGCCTTTTCTCCTCCCACCAGAGGATTGACTCCTCTTTCGTTTTCTTGTGCTTGGTGGCGGTTTCGTTTTTCAGGTGGGATAGCTTGGAGGGAGATCTGATTCACCCCGAAATCGACGACCATGACTGCCCTTGAAGATAAAGGTGCGATCTTTCTCCTGTTTGATTTCTGGGTCTTCTTCTGCTAGCAGGGTCTGTCGGCAAATTCGGGCAATTAGAGCCGCCAGCTTTGATCAATTTATTTCTTTGTTGGTTTAAATTGTGGCAATTTTGAGCTAAAAGCCTAAAACTGCTCTTTTACGTGAGTCATAGGCCAGAACCTGCATGGAAACTTTGTGTCTGAGCTTAGTTCGGGCTCTTTTCTCTTCTTTTTCTGTGTCGGAAACTGCCAGTCTCAGTCTACGTTCTACAACTGTCTGTGTGTTTTTGGGATTTTATTTTCTTCTTAGTCTTTAAGTTGTGTTAGGGAAGAGGAAGAATGAGAAACCTTTCTCCTGCTATTGTTGGGTCGTTATAGTCCATATTTTTTATTCTTCCGGGTGGCTTTGCCGGTATTCTTTAAATTTTGTTATAGTTGGCTGATTACTGTGACTATTATAGTGGCACTGTACTAGTTCAACGTTCCTGGGTCATTTTTCTTAGCTCGGGCTTCAAAGCGTCAACAGCATTATTATTGTGATTATTGCAGTGTATGGTGAATTAGGTTTGATTTGGTAATTATCATAGCTGAGGCGTGAATCTGTCAGCAGCATTTGTTTGGCCCTAAGCCCATGTTGCGTCTTGGCTTGTCATTTGCAACAGTGTAGGTTGAATCAGGTTTGATCATGATAATCATTATAACTGAGGGGCAAATTTGTCTCCGGCATTACTTTCCATGAGTTCCATCTATGTCCTGGTATATGGTTATTGTGCTGTTGTTGAGAGCTTCTTAGAGTTTTAGATTTACATCTCTAAGAATTTGAGCTGCGTGGGGAACCCAGGAGTGGGAGAAGGAAGTAGGAAGCATGGGCAAAATTGCATTTTTTTATTTTTAAAAAAAATCACATTTTTTTACATGGCAATATAACTCTTTCTCATCAAAAGAGGTTCTATAGTTGATAGTTTGATATACGACTTCCCGACACTCTGTGGTATAAGATCTTCCCTTTAAACTCGCATTGCAAAAGCCCATAAAACATCCTCTTCTGCATGGTAGCCTAAAAGATGTCCATTCTGAGCTACAAATCTTCTGAGCTGTGTAGCAGCTGAGAGTAAGTGTGACTATCAATGATATAACTGGCATTAGTGATATCTTTTCCTCGGGCATATCTTCATGTCAAGCTTGCTATTGAACCATCTCATATTACAGCTCATTTGGATTAAGTAGGCAAGACATTGCGCAATCAGGCATATTCTTTATATGGAACATTTTAGAATTGATTTAGGAAGATTAATGGCCATTAAACAGGGAAAAGGTAATTAATCCTCGATCAATTCCACATTATTGCGGATTACTGCCTTCAGCAAAATAGTGAAGCACATCAAATTCATGCTTTATAAAGCTCAACATGTGAAAGATGCTATTAATAATGGTATCTGACTGTTTTTGCTATTTTTTCATTAAGAAAGCTTGGCTGGTTTTCTTCCTTAGGCTGCACTTTGTCTATAATTCTGTATAGCTCATGCTATCAAATCTTTCTTTGGAATTTGTTTCTTGACTTAATTGCTAACTTATAACTTTTTCTTCAGTACAAATGCAGAAGCGCTGCGAGGCATCAGTGGGATGCCTCCAGAGCAATCTGCTCCCTCATAATCTGCAATACAAGGTGGGGAACAATCTTCAAGGGTTTTTAGAGGCTAAAGATGATATGAGTGCCCATTTAGGAGGTAGGCTGGCGGCACCAAATGGAAAACTTGGATGTATGTCTTCTATGCCTCCTTTTGAAGGGTCCTGCAGACCAGTTCTTTGGCAGGATGTCAGAGTACAGGCTGATTTCTGTCCTGAGCTTCAGAAGATGCAACAGACCCACTTTTATGCACTTGAAGCTCACCACCATCCCTTCAGTTATGAATATGGTTATCCCATTGAGAACCACCTCCAGTATGTGCCATTCAGGATGGCTTCACCTACCGAGAGTTACAAGCAAGATGCCAACCAATTGCAGCAGTTCCAGTACTTTGTTGTGATAGATTTTGAGGCTACATGTGACAGAGATAGGAACCCTCATCCTCAGGAGATTATTGAGTTTCCCTCAGTGCTAGTCAATTCCTCAACAGGTCAGCTTGAGGATTGTTTTCAGATATATGTGCGACCCACTTACAATCAGCATCTGAGTGATTTCTGTAAGGAGCTCACTGGGATCCAGCAAAACCAGGTAAATCTTCAGTTAACCATCGAAATTCTAAAGTCCTCCTGTCCTCTTTAGATGATATGCTCTAAATTCTTATTTTCATGCATGATTCATGTTATATAAATGTCGCCTTCCGTTGTCTAGATGAACAAATAACAAAAACTCTTCGATCTTTTCTCATGCAGGATTTTCCATACAATTAATATCACATTACACTGATCTGTGATCTAGGGTAACCTATGCCCCTGCTACCTCAGTTATGCGACCTATGCGATTACATCTGCACAAATAATTGCTTGCAACTCATATAAAAAGGTTACAGGATTTGCATAAGGCCCTACTAATGTACCTCTTAGGCTGTGGAAGTGAGTATAGACTACAGATCTAGAGATCACAATATTTCAGTTGTAGGTTTCTGAATGTTTTTTCTTCAAATTGTTTAAACAATCCAGATCACAATATGTCCTGAATCTGGGAAAAATCAACGTTTCCGGTTCTTGAGAGAGACTAGGGGTCAAATACTTTAGGACCTTTAAAAGTTTGATTTAAGGAGCATCTTCTAATCTGATGGTGAATTCTAAGAGAATGTGATTGGTGGCTGGATGGTTTTATAGATTGAATTCTCAAGTACTGTGGAGTTTCGCTAGTTAGTAGTTAAGATAGTTTCTGATGAAGCTCATTGGTTTCAGGTGGATAAAGGCGTTCTTCTAAGTGATGCCCTGCTTATGCATGATAAATGGCTTGAACAGAAAGGCATCAAACATACCAACTTTGCTATTGTGACATGGTCAAACTGGGACTGTCAAGTGATGCTAGAATCAGAGTGCCGATTTAAGAAAATCAGGAAGCCACCATATTTTGACAGGTGAATATGTTGTTACTTTGGTAAAATACTTATTCTAGACTTATTTTTTTCAAATTTAGAGGTCTTGTGACTTCTTGCCTCATGTGTTTGATCTAGTATGGGGCATTTTTTACTAGCTATATGCCATTCCCATTCTCTGCAATGCTATGTAGTACAGGAACTGTTTGACTTGTTGGTTTGCTTGGCATGGTTTATGTACATGGGCCTGAATCTGTGGTATGGTTGGATAGCGCATATCATCACATTTACCCTGCATATTAGTTTCCTGGGAAGATGGAGCTACGAGGATAATTTTGTTGAAATGAAGAGTAAAGCCAAGATAACCTTGCTGCTTATGTAGATTGGCTTGGGTTGATGATACCATTCATGTGATTAGAAGGCTGAAATTTGTCTTGATGAGGATTAGGTTTGTTCAGTGGCATTGTCCTGTGGCAGGTTTGCTCATGTAGCGATCAATCATTTTCTCTTGCTAGATGGATCAATCTTAAGGTTCCGTTTCATGAGGTGTTCAGTGGTGTGAGGTGCAACTTGAAGGAAGCTGTCCAACTTGCGGGCCTTGTGTGGGAGGGTCGGGCCCACTGTGGGCTTGATGATGCCAAGAACACAGCTCACCTCCTGGCCCGTCTGATGCACCTTGGGTTCAAGTTCACCATCACAAATTCACTGGTCTCTGCTTGCCCTGAGTTCCACCCTACAACACGGCCTGTCCTGCAATCCACTAAGATGGCTCACCAACATCATCTGATGCCCTTTCTCCATTTCCAGCCTACCCAACCCAACCCATTGAAGGAACAAGAAATATACTGTTACTGCGGGGTCAAGAGCAGCAAGAGGATGGTGAGAAAGCCAGGGCCAAAACATGGAAGCTTCTTCTTCGGGTGCGGGAACTGGACTACTGCTCGTGGGGCTGCTTGCCATTACTTCAAGTGGGTAGCCCCCTGAAATAAAGCCCTGAAGGCTTCTCCCAGTCTCAGGGCTAAAGCTACTTGTGGGAGGAAAAAAACTTATTGCAAAAACCATCTCCTATAGAAGGAAGATTCTGTTTACGATCTCGACTGGGGCATATAGCAAGGGTTGGTGTCAGTTTAACTTGGAAATGATGGGAAGTCATAGAATGAATGGTTCTATGTATAGGTGAGACTTCTTATTCGGTTTACAAGAGGAGGAGAGGAGGAGGTGGCGCGAGTGACCAAGTATGATCTAGTTCATGTACGAATGGTGTTCTTAAACCACATCCGATGATGTGTTTTTTCTTCCCCCTTTTTTCGGCTTCTATTTATATAAATAACCAGCCAGAACCGCCATTATGACAGGCTTCTTGTTAGTCGGAGCATATTCTGGCTTGCTGGGCATTGACCACTATTGGCCTGGGTGCAGTGCCTCCTCTAGTCCGGCTTACGGTCTGTGTGCCTAATCAGCTCGACGGAGTTGTTGCTTCCTTCTCCTTTGGCTGAGATTAATCTGAGTATGCTACGTCACTCACTCGATATGTGCCCCCATTCGATTCACTGGTACTGGATGAAATTGGTCAGTGCCAATATCATGTTACTGTACTGGTAGGCTACTGCTACATGGAAGCAATACACGGGATCATTTTACTAAGAGCACAACAAAATATCGTGTTTCCAAGGTACTGTACAGTGTATCGAATCTTACCTATTATAATAAATCCATTAAACTTTGTGCTCCTCTCAATTATGAATATTTTTTTTTATTTAAGCACTATTTTTTATTTTTTATTTTTTTTTTTTAAAAAAGTACTTTTTTGGTAGGGAGAGGATGAGATCCTCCAGATCATCAAAAAGGTCAACGGAAGATTCTCTCGGCAGCTGACCCCTCCTCTGCCCACACACTGCTCCATCCATCAACCCATCGCCGGCTGGACCGACAGCACGGCTCCGCGCTCCCATCTTCTTGACCGGGGTGACCTAACCAATCAGAGGCTCGGTCCTGTCTCTAAAAATCTCCTCGCTATTGTGACGTGGACGGTGGCCATCTCCCACTGGGCCCCAGTGGACCATCTGGACGGTAATCCCTCCCCCAGCAGTCCACCTCGTCTCGTGATAGGGACCGTGCCGGATAAATCTTCGGAGCCTTTGAAAAGGACTCCCACTCCCGCACTCGACGAAGGTCCATTCAGTACACCGAGCTATTCGGAGGAGCTCCGATCCATCGATGGATTCTTCGTCCCTCGGCCTCCATCTCCTGTCGGCTTTGCTTCTTTTGATCGTCTCTGCTTCCGCTGCAGCTTCGGAGGCTAATCAGGTATGCTTTTGTTGCTGAAGATGATGATCGTGTAACATATATGACGTTCACGAGCTTTGAATGGCTGCTGAGCTGACAGAGAAACAAACGAGACCGTATCTCGGTTCCCCCTTTTTGTGTTCTGCATATAATGAGATGGGCTGACTGATTCACTGATAGCCTGTTCCAGTCGGGCTTTCTAATTTTACTGCTGGACCGTGATTCTGAGGAAGACTTCATTTTTCGGCTGGAGTTTTCCTTTTCCAGAATCCGACTCTCTGTTGTTCTAAAGTCTGATATAAGAAACACGTCATGGCCATTTGCTTTCGAGTGTTGCTTGCTGTGTTTATTTATTTGAACGATGCTTTTTTGCATCGAACATGTCTGCGTTTGTTGCTGTTAATTTTCTTGCAACAGTTTTGTGAAGCTAAAATTGGATACGGAGAGTCTGGCTGCGGGATTTCAGCATCGTCATCTAAGATTTTGATTAAAGGTGGAACTGTTGTGAATGCTCACCATCAAGAGATAGCTGATGTTTTTATTGAGGATGGGATCGTTGTTGCTGTGAGACCCAATATTATGGTACGATGAATCCAACTCTTTTCCGTTCAAATGAATGTTTCTGTAAAGATACTTTTCCTTCTTTCTACATGTTGTTTTAGCCATAACTTTTAAGTATAGCACTAGCGATCTCAACTAGCCACGCTACTAGCCAAGTTCATTCTTCTCTCCTAAGTTACTATCAATTGCTTGAAATCACATTTTCCCCTCTTTTTCTTCTTTTTTTCTCTTTTAGTTGTACCAATAGATTCTTAAACAATAGCTGCAGGATCACTACTGGAACTCCAATTTCAAATTTAGCTGTTGCATTTAGCATTGACAGAATTTATGCTTTCTCTTTGTTTCCTTTTTTCCTTTTTCTGCAGCAGTAGTATATGCCACCCAGATTTTCATATTTTCACCAGAACTATACCCTTCTTTTTGCACTTGCTGAGCTCTTGAGGAACTGCATTTCTGTATCTTTTTGTTAGTTTCTGGATTTGATCGCTGATCTTCAATTGGCAGGTTAGTGATGATGTTACAGTACTTGATGCCACTGGCAAATATGTCATGCCAGGTACTGCTTATTGCTGTGAATTATATCTTGCACCTTTCTCTGGGTTAACAGATTTTGAGCTGAATAACAATTAAAAGGTTTTGGCTTACCGTTACTCTGGTTGTTTATGACTGAATAGCTTGTACATACATAGTTTTACAGGTTATCAATAAGAATCTTACATGTTTCCCCAAAAAAACAATTAAAAGGTTTGATGAACTGTTATTATCTCACTTGTTGAGCTGTTCCTTTGTAATGATTCAAGCTTCAACAAAGAGACATTTGATTATTATTGAAACTTAAAATCAGTATTTTAGTCGACTGAATAGTCATGACCTCAGATCAGCTATTCCTTCCTCCATAGGAGGTATAGTCCGGTTTTTGTTTGAACAAAATCTTGTCTATATAATTGAAAATCTGCCATGTCATATTGACAGGAGGAATCGACCCCCATACACATTTATCATTTGAGTTTATGGGTACTGAGACTATGGATGACTTCTTCAGTGGCCAGGCTGCAGCTTTAGCTGGTGGAACAACTATGCATATCGACTTTGTTATACCAGTTGATGGGAGTTTAATGGCTGGTTTTGAAGCCTATGAAAAGAAAGCGAAACGAGCTGTTATGGATTATGGCTTCCACATGGCCGTCACAAAATGGGATGATACAGTCTCTAAAGAGATGGAAATAATGGTTAATGAGAAAGGTAGATGGTTATACAGCTGCGTAAAAATTCTAGTTCTGTTTTTACTACATTGGTGAAATGAAGCTGCTTTAAGTATCTCAATTATTGGCATACAGGTATCAATTCCTTCAAGTTCTTCATGGCATACAAAGGGGCTCTCATGATCAACGACGAGCTTCTCTTGGAAGGTTTCAAGAAGTGCAAGTCACTTGGGGCAGTGGCTATGGTTCATGCAGAAAATGGAGATGCAGTGTTTGAAGGGCAGAGGAGAATGATTGAACTTGGAATAACTGGACCAGAAGGGCATGCTCTTTCAAGGCCTGCGGTGGTAATTTTTTCCAATTCATTTTCCATTTAAAAGGGCTCTTTCAGTTGGTAAAAGTTGTGAGCTTTACTTTGAACATGCTGATTTTGTCTGTCAACTATCAAAATGTTGAAAGCCCATGCGAAGATGATTTTGGGATTTTGTCAGAAACCTTCAAGTAATTGGATGCACTAACTTCATGGTCAAGCTTGGGCTTATTTGAACAGGGGAAAGGCGCTGACTGAAAGATATGCTTTTAACTTTGTTACATGCAGTTGGAAGGAGAAGCGACCGCTCGGGCAATTCGTCTGGCAGCATTCGTAAATACACCTCTCTACATAGTTCACGTGATGAGCATTGATGCCATGGAAGAAATAGCTAAAGCTCGACAGTCAGGTGCTTGAAATATCCACCATCTAGATGCTCATCTTCAATGATTCTTTCTTTTTCTATTATTATCATTTGAGTCACAGAAAGTCCAAATACATTTTGCTCCATAGAGTTCAGTCTCAAGGTACAAGAATTTTTAGCCTTTTTGAATGGATGTGTTTTACCAAAATCTCCTCATGAATATCCAAATTCATTTGCTTATTGCTGCTAATTTGTGTACTTCTATATCTGAACAACAATTATCTAATGGAGTTGCTTTTGTTACAATGTTCTGATTATCTCTTTTGAAGGCTTATATACGGGTCTTTTATTAGCTTGCTAGAGAAACTGCACAGAAACAAGCGTTCATATCCAACTCCACTGACCAATTGAATCGCTCTCTTGGCTTCCTTCCTGCCATTAAATTGAGCCGATTGCATATTCAGTCAATGTCTCAAATCTGTTGTTTCCATGTTGTAAAATATCTTTAGGAGACACGATAACAGGCTCACTATGATGCATAAGACAGATAAAATGTGCTTGCCGTGATGCTTGTTTAACCTTCAGGTGCTTGTTCTTGTCATTTTTACACATCTTGGATGACATACAGGACAGAGAGTTATTGGGGAGCCAGTTGTTGCTGGATTGGTCTTGGATGAATCTGGGCTCTGGGATCCTGATTTTGTTACTGCAGCAAAGTAAAGCCTCTCTCTCTCTCCCTCTCTCTCTCGGTTTTTTCTTGAAAACAAACTACATATATCAAACATTTTCAGGTATGTTATGAGCCCACCTATAAGGGCAGCTGGGCATGACAAAGCTCTTCAGGCTGCTCTTTCTACAGGCGTCCTGCAGGTTCCTACTTCTGTCTGATAAACTGTGTACTTTAGACATGTCAAATAGGGAAAACCAAATACTTTGAATGGCCTAATCTGCGGTTTTATGTTTTAACACTTTGCAGCTGGTAGGAACCGACCATTGTGTCTTTAACTCAACACAGAAATCTATGGGAATCAATGATTTCCGAAAAATCCCTAATGGTGTGAATGGCATTGAAGAGAGGATGCATCTGGTTTGGAATACTATGGTGGTAAGCATCAATTAGAGATTCCTGCATCTTCAACACACCTAATCCGCCTCAGTTAGTACATATTTCTAATATCCAGTTTTCCAAATATGTCAGGAATCTGGGCAAATTTCTGTGTCTGATTATGTGCGAATAACTAGCACAGAATGGTATGCTATTCTCCTCCCCCTATAGTATCCCAAGCATCAGCAGGTTCCTGAGATTACTAACAGTTTATTATGCTGTCAGCGCTAGAATTTTCAACATATATCCAAGGAAGGGAGCTATTCTTGCTGGATCCGATGCAGATATCATAATCCTCAACCCAAACTCAAGTTTTGAGATAAGTGCTAGCACCCACCACTCTAGAACTGATATGAATGTTTTCGAGGGGAAGAGAGGCAAGGTAATATATTTATCTGTGATTTATGCTGCAAGATGTCTGTTTAATAACATGTGAAAATGACATACTTTTAGTATGTTTTCGACCAACTATGTGAAGATTTTATAGTACAGCATCCACCCTTGTCCAGCAGGTTTCAGAAAGAGACCCATGTTTTGCAGTAATGTGACACTTCTCTGCTGAGCAACCACCAGCACGAGGCTAAATTAATTTAGATATGAAAAAAGGTTTAGAAATAAAAGATAAACTAGAAACGACGGTGTACAATGGAAGTTAAAGTGATGTCCTGTATTTCAGGGAAAGGTTGAAGTGACAATAGCCGGAGGAAGGATTGTTTGGATAAACGATGAGCTCAAGGTCACTGCTGGATCAGGAAAGTATGTAAGGTTGCCACCCTTCAGTTACCTTTTCCGTGGACTGGACAAGGCCGATGCTATGTATCTATCCTCCGTTAAGGCTCCCGTGAAGCGGTCTATATCTGCAGATTAGGCTGGAGGAGTTTCTGTCTCTTTCGAACTAAGTAAGGTATGCGAATAAATGTGTTCGAGTTCAGCATGTAACATATCTCTCTATGCTGCACCTGAACCGACGCGAATGTTCACTAATGAAATAGACTGTCTCTCTATCGAGCACATTCCCAGAGTCATAAGCTCTACGCACAAGTTCTTACTGAAGACAGTCGATAAAATGCATCTAGCTGGTGCTAAACATTTTTAGAGAGATGCTCATACGTACAGAAGACATCAAACCGTGTTCAGTGTGCTGGAGCGGGTCGGAGAATCCGAAAAACACTGATGGAATCACATTTCATCTTTACAGTCGTTCTCCTCCTAGGTCTTCCTCCACCCGAGTTAGTCGAAGAAAAAGAGAGCGTACCATCCCACTGTCTCCTCCGTGCGAGAGTTTGGATATATCATATCACAAAGTGAAGTCACGCCTCTTCTTTGTTTGAACTTCGGGGTTTCCCTTTCTCATCATCGCCACTAACTCGTCGTGATTGATCCGTCCCATCCTAAGATGTGATACATTTAGTCCGCCACGAACTCTTCTTGCACCACAAGAAGAGGGAAAGGGTCGAACTGAGAGAGCGGTCTTACGTTGTCAGAGTCGACCTCGGAAAGGATCTCCTTGATATCCCTCCCTTCAAGCACGCCGAATTCTCGAAGAGCTTCGCTGGTAATATACCTGAAAAAAGACGAGATAATCGAGGACGTTTCTATGTACATGGTAGAGTATGGAGCTTCTAAGACTGAGCCCTGCGCTCACCCCGCTGTTATCTTTCGTCAAAGTACTGGAAAGCTGTGTAGAGATGCTCCTCTGTGTCCATCCGGTTCATGGGCATCGTTGCAGTGATCAACTCATCGTAGTCTATCGTCCCATTACCATCGGCATCAGCCTGCTTAAATTGACAAGCGTGAGAAAGGCAGTAGCGGTTTTATCCCCGTGAGATTAGATTGCCAGAATTGTTGAGAAACTTACAGCTTCCATCAATTGTCTTACTTCGTACTCCAACAGTTTCGTCCCTTTGCTTGGAGAGGCCGGCCCTGCTTCAGCTCTCTCTTCAAGTGTTATGGTCCCACTGTTGTCGGTGTCCATTCCTCTGAACATCTCTCCTTCAGTCCCATGATCTCTTCCTCGGATAAGCTGCCCGCAATAACCTTTTGAACATTTGCACGGGAAAATCGAACGTTTTTAGAGATCACAAGGATCAGGCATTTGTATGTCCTTGAGAATGTGATGAAGAGATTGCTTACTCGAAGAGCTGCGTTCTTGAACTTGTTCATGGCTCCGAACTGCTTGAGCCTATTCAGCACTGCGTTGTCGAGTGGCGTATCAGGTGCTTTTCCATCTTCCTTTATCCATGCATGGTCTGGAGAGAAGAGAAGATTACTTATCGGGAAAAAATGAGCAGCGCACTCGATTCAGAAACTTGAACAAATGAAAAGCAAATGCTCACTGAGGACTTGGAAGGCTGTCAGCCTCTGCTTGGGATCGGAGTTCAACATCTTCCCGACAGGGTCTTTGGCTCCAGGAGAAATCGACGGCCGTGGATCGCTCGTGAAATCAATATGACCCCGTAGAATGGCGTTGAAAGTCCTGTTCTCGTTCTCTGCACAGATCCAACTTCAGAATGATCAGAACTCGATGTGGTCGAGAGAGAAACATCAAGAAATAACCAAATACATGCCAGCCCAGAATGGAGGAACTCCACAGAGAAGGATATAGAGCATGACCCCGACACTCCAAATGTCAACCTCGGGACCGTATCGCCTCTTCAACACTTCAGATGCAATGTAATACGCACTTCCAACAGTATCCTTGAATACATCTCCTGCAGAAGAATGCAACTGCTGTTATTACCGATGGAGGATTTGACGGGGAGATGGGGAAACAAGACGCTATCGAAGCTGAACGAGGAACCTTGTTTGAAGAACATGGAGAGGCCAAAGTCAGTGGCTTTGAGGGGCGAGTTCTCGTCCTTATTGAGGAGGAGGAAATTCTCGGGCTTGAGATCGCGGTGTAATGGCCCCTGGCGATGATGCGATCGAAAGCTCCCCACCGTTGCAGAGCTCCACGATGAGGTGGACCGAGTGCATGTCCTCATAGGCGCCCTTGAGCTCGACAATGTTGGGCTGGCCCGTGAGGTGGTGCATTATCTGGACCTCCCTCCGCACGTCCTCGATGTCCTCCTTGTTCACCAGCTCCCTCTTCGCGATGGTCTTGCAGGCGAGCTGCTCGCCGGTGGCCTTGTGGGTGCACAGGCGGGTCACCCCGAACTGGCCCCGCCCCATCTCCTTTCCCATCGTGTATGTCGACTTCACGTCCTCCATGGGCCTCCCCTGGACGGGGCCGATCGGCATCGTCTTGGCGGGCTTCGTGGAGGCTCCCGAGGCTGCCGGATTCACCGCAGCCGCTTCACCAGGATGGCAGTGGCAGTGGCAGTGGCAGTGGCGGCTTGTAGGTTGTCGCCGCCGCATTCACCAGGGCCCACCTCTGGTCGGCCTGCTCTTCCGTGGTCGTATTGCCCCGGGAGCAACAGTTGCCCATGTCTCGGAAGGAATCAGGCTTTCAGGGGTCCGAGTTACTGCGGAAGAGGAAGAAGAGGAGAGTAGGGCTAGGAGGGTTGCCTGGGAAATGGGGTAAAACATCTAATTCAAGCAACAGGTTGGCAATCGGAGTTACCCGCTCGTGTCGATGGTGATCAAGCAGTCGACCAGTTAATTAACTGAAAAGAGATGCCGGCCGATGCCCACAAGACGATGACTCGTACCCGAGGTCAATTACATGTTGCACTGTCGACTCTTCCCGACCATTTTCCTGCGGGTGATGCACTCAACGCCGTGTGCTGTGCTCTTCCGCCGACGTGCGTATCTTTTTTCGTGGACGCTACAGATGCCGTCCCCACAGAAAGATTCTACCGTCCGAGCTGCAACGTAGGAACTGATACTGGAACAGTGCAAGCGGTCGAGTGACCCCATCGAGAGGGGACCGCTCCCGATCTCACGTGGCCACAAAAATCACCTCATCTTGCTCTGACGATAGTCTTTTTTTTTTTTCTTAAAAAGAGATTGGGTAGCTGAAATCTAAGGTGGCACGTAAAGAACCGGCGAACTAGATCGAACCACTAACCAACCAAAATAAAACCGGAAAAACCGGTTCAAGATAAACCGATTCTCATATAATGCAATTTTTTAAAGGTGAAATAGTACGGTTAATTACTAAATTCAAACAGTTCAATTAAACAGTTCGAACTATCAAACCATATTTTTTAAAAAATATTTAAAATGTTTTGTAAATAAAATAACAATATATAAAAAAAGTATTTTTAAAAGATTTAAAAATAGTTAAATATATGCTATTTTACGTTGTATAGCATATTTTTTTATCATTTCATATTAAATTTTGTTCTAGATAGGCTTACTAATCTTAATTTTATATATTTAATTTATCTTTAATTGAAAATTTTATGATTTTCACACTTTTTATTGTTTTTATGTTCTTTTTCTTATGTTTCGATATGGTTTTTGTTTAGTTTTGGTTTGGTTTATATTTAATTTATTAATTTGTAATTATTTTTTAAAAAATTATTCAAACCAATTAATCAAATCATTAAACCGGTTTAAAATAATTTGATTCGACGGTTATATAATGATAATTCAAGGGGCATAATGTCCTAATTTAACCGAACCAAACCATGAGCAACCTACTGAAAACTAACACCATTGGATTAAAGATGAGACATAATTTGCTAGTAGAAATGTGGATAATTCGTTGGGGATAAAAGGGAAGAAAGGAAGCGACTTTTCCTTGGAGGAGGAATCTGTCCACTTAGACCAGGCAAAATTCGGTCCGGCCCGATAGCTCGGCCGGATAACACCATGTTGTGCCAGTACTTATCGTGCCGGCACGGCCTGATATTTTTATTGGGCGTGTTAGGCCTGATGATCCCCAGGCAGTGCCGGCCCGATAGCCCGATTATGAATATTTTAAAAAAATTAATAGACTATTAGACATTATTGAATAATAGAAAAAAAAACATTACATTTATGAGCTCACTTATAATTACAAATAAGTCACAATCAAATGAGATTATCGGTTTATCGGGCCGGATCAGGACCACCCTGTCTTATCCTACCATACTGTGCCGACACAATATCTTAAAGGGTCATGCTTGAATCAGCCCTTATCGTGCCCTCCAATTCTCGTGCCGGGCCGGCACAATTTGCCACCACTATGTCCACTAGCACAGCACCATTGTTGCCGACATGCCGCCACGTGTATGGTCTTCGTTAATCCTAAGCTGCGACAAGAATATCTGTCTCATCTTATCCGACCGTACATGCTTCCTAAGTACACATATACTTACAGAAAAACTACATATATCACACTAAATTGAATTAATTAAACGCCGTTTGATTTTATTATTATTATATATTTTTTAATCATGATGCATATTGCTGCAGTCTCCGTATAAATCGGACACCCCGAAGCCAAGTCGTCCGCCATAGTTTCTTCATTTACTTTCTTCCCTCAAAAGTCCAGTGACGTGAAGGAACGTCCATGTCCCGCCACCGCCGGCAACCTTCACGTGGTCTTCCACCGGAGATGCTGGCCGGGGATGAGCTGCTGAAGCCAGTATCTTCCGAGTCAAGCCACGCCAGCGAGTCGGTCGCCGCCTCAATCGGTCTCGGCAAGGTTGGTTCATGCGTTTCTAGCACCGGAGAATCAGCCGCAGGCCCCAAAGCTCATGAGGGCGTCTCCACCGACGCCCATTCCCCGGCGACTCTGAAGAAGCCACCGGCGGCCCCGAAGGCCGCCTGAACCACCGGCGAGGCCTCCGTTGCCGCGCCGGTCCTCCTGATGACGCTATAAGTTCTTCATCACTGTTTATTCCCACTTGTTGGGTATGATATGGGCAGAAGAGACTGAGACATATATATATATATATATATATATATGCTTTAATTTCTATTCAAGTTTCATTTCATCGAAAATTGCCCGATTTGTAACTCAATATGAATGCCTATTAACTCGATGAAAACAAGGTCCATGGCGATATTATCATATCCCTTAATTAATCAAGGGAATGGGATTTTACTGATCTGTGTTCCATCTCTTAAGGCGACAATTTGACAGAACTTGATTTGCCGAAGGAGCGTGTGGATACAGCGCGCGATTCTAGTGGGCCGGGCCTTCTGACGATATCGGTAATTGGGCCGGCTACACTTGCCATTCCCTGGGGGGAATGGACGGGCCGATGGGCCCGGGGATACCGACCTCGCCTAATGGAATCTAGATAAGTTGGAATCCAATGAAATCCGTTGCCCCGAAAAACGACCGAGGATTTGCAACTGTAATTCTCATGATACGTTGTTATGGCAAACGAAATAAACTTTGATCAATAGGCCGATTTTTTTCCTAATTTTTTTTTCCACTTTCAAGTGAGATTCAAGATCTGAGTCTTATAAATAACGAAAAAGCTTAATCCATTACTGACCGACCAGAACACAAACTACATCTACCACCGGGAAAGCGGTTGCATGCAGTGAGGGGGGTGTGGTGGGGTTGGCAGAGTAGAGAGTTACAAGATCTGACTGAGGAAGAAGGGGGGAAAAGAGAGAGTGCACCAGCTTTTTCCCTTTTTGGGGGGTGGGGGTCGGGGGGGTTCTGAAAAGGACTTGGCCTGATTCCAACATTTACTGATTTTTGTACTTAAAGCTCAGCTTTCAGCTTTTCTGAGTTGTATACACATACATATGCATATATATATATATATAACTTTTATTGGTTTTTATTGGTTTTTTTTTTTAACATAGGAAGGAGAGTTACTTTGCGTTCACTCAGTTTCATTGGTCAAAGCAATAGGACAAACAAGGGCAGCGAGGAAGCTTAGTTATGTTTGTGCAAGCTTGTCAGAAGTCTGTGTTTGACCGTTTTGAACCTGTGCTTTTTTCCCAGTCTCTTGTCACCACTCCACTAGATCCTCTCTCTCTCTCTCTCTCTCTCTCTCTCTCTCTCTCTCCCTGATAGGCGATGGATGATTATAGAGTTCTACGGAGCAAGACATCACTCTGCATGCTCCTCTGTGCTAGTTGGTGGGTTCTTATTGTATTTAAGGTTGTGTTAAGCCAATTACAATCCCAATCAACAAACGACAATAACAAAATGTGAGTGAGTATCAGAGATCATAGCCTTGATTTCCCATGGAGGGTCCTGTATCTTCTTTACTGAATGGACCAAAGTTAAAGCTACCTGATTGCAAAAGAATTCTGGTCCAGTTCTTGGAGGATGCCACTGAAGTTGCCGTGAGCAAGGCTTTGGCTTTCTGCTTGCACTGGTGTGAGGCATCGTGCGGAGAGCACTTCTCTGGGATTTCGGATGGCAACTCCCGCAATAGAGGTTCTTGTTGGTGTCCGGGCAGCATCAGTTTGTAGCTGTAGCCAATCTGATTCCACTTGATCGCTGTTGCTATGGACACCTCGTTGCCCAGGAGAGGCAAATTTCTCTTTTTGTAGGACTGATGCTCTTTATACATGCTTTCCACATCACCTAGAAACACAAAGATATCAGCATCGACATCTGAATGAAGGATCTTATTACGCAACGTCCAAGAGTACACAGCAAACGATAGCACCATACAAAGAGAAATTACGAGCCTCCATGGAAAAAAGCCAGGGTCTGTCATGAAGTTTATTAGGTCCTATGGAGAAGGGTTAGAGGAAGGCAGTCTCTCCAAATCCTCCACTGTGATTCTCTCAACGCCAACCACCCTAGTGAACAAGCAATCTACAAAGAGATGGCTGAACTCATCGGGTCCAGCTTGGCACGGGGGGCAAAGGTTGTCCCCATGTCCAAACCGGGGCAGACATTCAAGGGCAAATTCTCCATAGATGGAGTTTAAACCTCACGTGGCATTCGAGGCTCCATAGGTTTTCCCATGCGATGCTATCCCGTGGGCTAAATCTGTTGCTCTGGTCCATTTTGCAATAAGATTTCACACAATGTTTCCCATCTGATGTTCCGGTCCAAGTATATTCATCAGCACACAGATGGATGCATAGCTAGAATTTTATCTACAGTGGATTGAGTGAGTAAACAGACTTGTTATGAGTGGTTCATTCCATCTTTTGGGTTGAAAGAGCATGAGTTCTCTTACTTTTAATCCCTCTCCTCTATTATGGACATCAGGAGCAGTACCATGGCCATTGCCTATGAACTTACAGGTGTGCCATTCATAAGAAATCTTAATCAGCCATTTTCATCTCTATATATACATATATATATATATATATATATATATTATAATTCTTTTTCGGTTGAAAAAATGGTCGAGCCGAGAACCAAGAGATAATGCGAGAAGGATGATAGATATTAAATTAAAGGGGCAAGCAAGAGTTTCACAGTTAAAAGAGTATTTAACGCTAGACGAACTCCACTCCTGGTCTTGGTCCTTCGCATTTACACTGACCCTATATTTATTGCATGACGCCACTATACGTGACTACGTACGTTTCACAGTCATTATTATTAATTATCGTTAATCCCAAAGATTAATTTAACGTAATTAATTAATGGCAAACAGCTTCCTGATAGACCTTTATCAGTGAGCTCTACATCCGATGGGTGGGCTGACTGATCGATCATGAGCTACCTATGACATATATTATATATAAATATAAACATGTCATGGGCATGCACGTCCGAGAAATCATACTATTATTACTACCCTTAGTCAATATCTTAATCAAAAGCGCAAGTTAAAATACGTAATATAAGCATCCGACTCATTAGCAGTAATAACATTAAAGTAACGAGCTGGGTTTATAACATTAATTATAATATATTAAATCAGTCAATCTATCTGGCTAACGTCAATGATGAACTGCTGAACTTCCCCTACAAGCTTCAGCAACTAGGAGGAAGTGCAGAGATCGGAGTACCGCAGGTGATCTCACCGCCATACCCGCCTTCGCACCGCTTCTTCTCCGCCTGCCGTTCCTTGTCTTCGTCGGGTCCGCTTCCGTCCTCACGGTCCTCGTTGGGTGGTGGCAGCTTGTGAAATGTCGGGTTCAGGAAAGTCGAAGCCACCACCGTCACTGGACCTGCTGCCACCACCTTACCCCCAACTACACCTCCGAAGACCTGCCCCTGTGCCCCCGACAGCGTTATTCCGAAACCGTGCGTGGCCGAGGCGGAGGTAGACTTGGTGTTGAAGCCCATGAATGAGCCCCAGAGGGAGAGGAGGTGGAAGGGCCCGTGGAGGGAGATGAGGGACCCGGGGGCTGCCGCTTGGGAGTGGGACGGCATGGGGTGGCGAAGCGTCACGTTCGACACTGTTCCCGTCCCGCTCAGAAGGGTGACCCCCAAGCGCCGCCTCCGGGCGAAGCCCGTCACCAGCTCGATGACATCCGATCCCGCGGAGATCTCGAGGACCACCGGCTTCATGGCGGACTCGCTCTCCCTCGTGATCACCAGCGGCGGCTTTGGCTTGTTCTTCGACCCCGGTGGCCTCCCCCTGGGCTTTTTCGTTGCCGACGTCGATCCCGGACCCTCAGCGGCGGCCTGCAGCTGGACCCTGGTGCAGGGTAACTGGCGTGGTCCGGGTGAGGCGCCGCTGCGGAAGGCAGATACGCCGCTGGCTGTGTGGTCGGAGTCGGAGTCTTCGGAGGTTAGGGGATGAGAAAGAGTCATCGCGTTGCCGTAGTCCGACATCGGAGTAAGGCTTGCCGGAACGAAAGTGAAAGCAAGAAGGGAATGCGCAGGATGAGAGAGAGAGAGAGAGAGAGCAGAGAGGAGGGACTATAAAGTCTTCTCAGAGCCTTATTAATACCAAGGTTTCAAATTTCAATTCAGCGGCCGAATTCCAGTCAGTATTAATTGGATTTTCCAGTACCATTTACTTTCTTTCATTTCTATTTAATCTTTAGGACCTATCTGGATATCCAAGGGTGGTGGTCGAGCTTGCCCGCATCATCGCACCAAGGAAGCCCAGCAATTGAGCGACAACTGACAAGGAACCGAAAAACGAGTAACCGACCGCATCAGGGCCGGGGTGGACAAGAGACGCGGTTCTCCTCATTTGCCAGCGTGCTCAGCTCTGGATAACTCGGAGGGTGTTTGTTGTAGCCAGCTGGCATTGGGAACAAATGGGCTGAGGTTTCCACAGAAGCACATTTTCTCGAGGCCCACAAGGTGAGACTGCATTTTCCACATCACGGAGGCCCTTACCGCGTCGTCATCCCCCGCTTGAGCATTGTGCAAACCACACCGAGAAGCCACCGACTGATCGGTCAGATTCATCAGAAGTCAGCCCCCTGAGGGTCACCAAGAGGGGAATAGGAAACTCTTTCTAAACGACGAGCACGTCGGTCCGGGCCCGAGTTCACTTCTTCAATGGAAACATTGACAGCCCTCTGTCATTCTCTGCTCCTTCTACTTGTAAGAAGAGAAGGGAAAGGTCCAGTCTCCCACTAAATTCGAACGACACTCTTCAGTGTCCTCATTTCTTCTGTCTCATTCTCCCCTCGAAGAATCTACACGCTGCTCTTAACTAACGGCTAATACGAACCAAAAACCAGCTTGATCTCTCCAGTTGCCCTAGTGTAAAAAATTGCTCTCCCCGATCTACACGGCCTCACATGGTGCTTTCACGAAGTACACCACTGAGCAAACATAACTTGGAGATGGCATCCCTTTCCTCATCTACACATGACAATGACATGCTCTAAGGCGATTTTCCTCATGGACAGAGAGTGCCGCACAAGTCCAGCATAGAAGCCGAAATACGATGGCATCACACATTCGCTAACCAATATTAAAAATCCATGATGCGCACATGTGTTTGCTGGCAATGGGAGGGAACAGTTAAACCCTAACAGGCAAGCAGTGGGTTTATCAAGAATCATCAAATGGATCTATAACCGACACAGGATTATGATGGGAAGTTCGGGAACAAGGAGACGTTCTCTGCCTCCTGCAGCACTTCAGGACCTCCAGCCTGCACGTTCTGGCCTTTTAAGCAGTCCGTCGATGAGGGCTTTTTGACACGCAAACAAGTGAGCATCCGGTGTTTTCTTGGAATTTGAGACACCCACCAAAATAACCGTTCCCACCTTACCAGTGGAGAAGCCATGTCCGACATAATGCAATTGCAAATAATTACAAGCAGCATATAGAATGAACAAGTCCGTGTAACTGGCAAAGGAAGAAGAATTCCAGCCATTGCAATAGAGCTAGTTCAGCAAAACATGCAAGGAAAGGAAACATGTCATAGAAGGAAACACATCTCGTGTGGAGACAAGGCGCCTGCGCAGCAAGTCTTAACTTCCAAGGTTAAAAATTGCGAAAATAGATGCTGTCATATTTCACAGATTTCGAACCATCCTATAGGGTTAAGGAAAAAAAAAAAAGCAAAGGTTGTTGGTGGAAGACAACATCGGCACAAGGAAGTTGGTATATACAGATATAGGAGCTTTCAACATCTGCAATGGTTTAAGGAGAGAATCTATGAAAAGCCTAATGGTATTATCAGCCTACCAAGACTCAAAATCATAAGCAGAGGTCCCAAAGGACGTCGAGAAATTGCCGCGTAATCAAGGTTCCAGATCATCACTTTCAACATTGCAATGGATCACATAGAATTAGGATAGCCTATCAGCAGTGGCAACAGCCATCACAAGAGGAGGAAAAAAAAAATAGAGCTCTCAAGGTTGCTACATTAGCATACCTGGTATATATGCATGACAGCCGACTTCAGATAGCCGATCTCATGAAAATGGCTAAATGGCCCAAAGGCGGCAAAATAGTCAGCAACAACACGAATGAATAATTTAAAGACATGGGAGGCATCAGCAAGCAGGACACCTTGCATGGAACCAAACCTTGGCACAATATTTTATATGCAGCAAAAAAAGACAAAAATGACCACATAGAACATGTACAAGTCACGTGATACTTTTCCATTTAATTGATAAAGTTACAGGACACATAAAACAAAGGAACAGAAAACGAACCCGAGTTAAAATTAAAGAATGCCGGACAAACATGCGCAGGTCATCAACATGTCGGGAGAATATACAAAATGAATTCTACAAGGACAATGAATCGAGACAGCACAGCATATATCATAACCATCCATCCATCCAAATTAATATATTGACAAATCTTTGTTTCAAAAATCGAATCCCAAAAGGATGAAGTTTGCAATAAAGCATCCTGGAAGTAAAGTATTACTATTATAATTAAGTGATTAGTACTCTCATATTAAAGAGATGCATGCATTTGACAACATCGACAAATCATTCTATTCAAGGCATCCTCAAAACCTTAACAATCCCAAAAACCAGAGAAATTTACAAAAATATATAGGTTAAAACAGACACAAAAAATAACACAGAACAAAAATGTGTAACCCCAGGGCAGTTTGCTCCCAAGACAAAATGATGCAACTGTCATAAGAAAAGTCAAAACAAAAATGGTGTATGTATACATATAGAGAGAGAGAGAGAGAGAGAGAGAGCTCGGGCAAAATAGTTTCCGTTATCAGGATGCTTGAAGCGAGCTTCCAAACAACGGGAGTGAATGGTAAGATTCTTCCTCAGAATCAGAGATGGCTCTGATCAAAAAGGTGTTTCCCACTGTATGAGCTTTTACTGCAATACGGATGGTGACATTGTAACAACTACATGCACTCCCAGAGTCCAAGCTTTGCACTTTTGAACTAACAAAGCCAAAATGCCCAGCTTTGGGACTAACCAAAGATGTTCCCACAGAACATTAATCAATAAGAACCCCACTACACATCATCAACCCATTAAATGCATGTGGAAGAAGTATGACGACAAGTTGATGATGGGTTATAACTAACATACTATGTTTGTGTCGCAAAGTAACCATAGAGAAACTTTCCGTTGCAAACAGTGGAGAGATTTTATCTGTCTACTTACATTCAGATGCGCAAATATAATAGTTATTACAGGCGACTCTTCAAAACCGAAAGAGGAGGAAATTTCAAATTAACAGATGCTGTAAAATTTATCTGTATTAAAACCGAATTTTCTACGAGGGTGTGAATGCACAAATGACAATCAAAACATACCCGCAGGAATATCAGGCATTATTTGACCAACAGTAAGAGTATCCGAAAGAGGATACACAAATATTCTTACAAATTAGCAATGTGCGGAGACTTCAAGGAAACGGAAATTCTGGGTGCATATGAAGTAATCCGGCTTATAGAGGCAGATCCATATAAGAATCAAACGCGGCAAGCTGAAAACAAGACTGACACAACGGGGGTTAATACATTACACAAATAAGGATGGACAATATGCGGCCTCTAACTCCCTAAAAGCAGTCAACCAAGAAGGCGATGCAGTGTGTCCCTGGTAAAGTGCAAGCCTGTGTTGACTCTGAAACGATCCAATTATAACAGGTTAACTTTTCATTGACCAAATTCTCAGTTCATGCGGTTACCAAAACTGGGACCTCCAAGCAACCCACTTCCTTGGGCTGCATAGGCGCTGGAAGGATCAATCATCGGACAGGATGAAGAGGCTGCATTCCCATCCCTTCCACCACTGCTGCCTAGGTGGAGGTCCGAGATGTTTGGCAACCATTCCTGCTCTTCAATGCCTTGGTCATAAAGAAACCCTTTGAACACATGGCCGCCGATTTTCACGGCTGCCTGATATGCATATTCATCTTCTCCGCCATCCACCGCAGTCACCCTCACGCACTTGAAGACAGCGGGGGCACGAACTTGCACTGGCAAAGACTCCATGAAGCTTGGATCTGATCAGTCCCAATTAGCAAATTATTCAAAAGTTTAATCTTTCTGAATTCTGATTGAAAGATAAACTTAAGCAAGTGGAAAATTCTTGTACATCTCAAAACTAATCAGACTAAGCAGGATCCCGCATGAGTGGAATAATGAAATTAATTAACTTAGACATTGAAAGCTTAACGTTTTGAATGCAGAAAAAGTATAGCTTAGGCTGATTCTCCGTGAGAGTTTAACCAAGTACGTGTAAACCCTAATCCAAGTGTCGGGAAAGCTTTTCAATTCTTCGGTCTTATGTAATACTTCACAGAAAAAACATGCGTAAATAAAGACATACACAAAGACGACCCAAATTTCTGCCCGGATCGGCTGTTATTTTTGTTTAAGAAAAGCAAAAAATTGAACTTTGATCAAGTTCTGTGAGAGAATGAGAAAAGAAACGCGTTCTTCAGGCACAATAAAGCTAGGGAATTCTCCGTCCCCGAACAAACAGAAACCAGACAAAATCGGGTTTTGAGTAACGATATGTCAGGCTTTATGCCGAAGAGGATTGGGAACCTTGTCGGCTGGAGCCTACGGTGTCGAAGCTCCGCGGTGGAGTGGTGTTAGAGGTGGAAGTGTGGGAATTTGTTGCAGTGGTCTGCGAGACGCCGAGCCGCGGTTTCTTCGCCCCAGAGGTTGACGTGGACGTCCCTGCACCAGTTGCCGCCATGAGATGGCGCTCCCGCCTCCGTGCTGCCGGAACCCACGTACTCTTCACATGAGTGGCGCAGTCGAAGCCCCGGCTCTTGCAGCAGGTCCTGCACCGCCTAAAGCTACAGTCCTTCTTTGCCTGGTTTCCACAGTCCTGGCACGTCGAGGCGCCGCTCACCGTGGCCGAAGCCGTGATTCTGCCGCTACCACTACCAGCTGCTGCTGCTGCTGCTGCTCCTCCACCAGACAGAAGTTTTGCTGAGTTACTGCTCTGGTCGAGGATGGGGTTTTTCTTCAGGCAGTTATTGGCGGCGTTCTGGGAAGCCTGCTGGTGATTCTGCCACAGCTGAATTCCTCCCCCTCCAGGACCGCCGCCGCGGGAACGGGCAGTAGGAAGGTTGCTGTTGTTGTCGGCGTCGTCAATCGAGATGTTCGGATTAGCTAGGCAAGGAGTTGATGTGAGGAGAGGGATCACGCCGACCCCCACACCGACGCCCAGTGCGGTGGAGCCAACTGCGGGCTCGACAGAAGCGATGGGATCTTGGGGGTAATGGTGCGAGTGGGGGTGGAAGGAGGAGGCCGGGGCGACAACGAACATGCCCATCTCCGGAGGGATGCCGTAGTTGATAGGGCGTGTTGCGGTGGTGGGCCAAGAAGGGGGGGAGGTGGGGGAGGAGAAGGCCAGGGCTGGGCCGCCGTGTGGGGAGGGACCGGCATTGAAACCGAGGGAGAGGTCCCCCAACGCGGGAGAAGAGGAGGAAGCGACCCAGTCAGCAAAGGCGCCAGAGTCGGACGAGGGCAGCTGCCTCCTGGTAGTAGCCACAACTGACGGATTTCAGTCGTTTCTATATCACAATACGTCAGCTGTATTTCCTCTTTTCTGCAACAAAAGCTAACAGTTTCCTAAACAATATTTAGGAAGGATTCAAGTGGTGGGAGATGGGGGTGTAAACTGGAATCAATTTGGGTGTTATGTAGAGTGGGTCGTCTTCTTCTTCTCTACTACTGCTGGCGCTGCTGATGCACTGTAGTGATAAAGCTTCATGCATCAAACAGAAGGCACAGAGACGGGGATAGAAGAGAAAGAGAGAGAGAGAGAGTGGAGGTAAGAAAGAGAAACGTTGTTCGGGTATGGAAGGTGGGATTTAATTAAAGGTGGTTGCTGTGGCAGGAGCAGCAGCTTCTCTGTAGCTTCTGCCTCTGCAGCAGCTACTCCTACTCCTACTGCTAGTGCTAGAATAGCAGCGTATTGATTCGGCTTGGCTTTTAACGGAGGAAGAGAGGGTAGGAAGAAAAGGCTAAAAGGGCCAAGGAGAGAGAGAGGGAGAGAGACGCACAGGGAGAGGGAGAGAGATGACAGGAAAGATTGCTTTTTGCAGGGAAATGGTTAACTACTTCTCTGCTGCGTCTCTGTGTAGAGAGAGAGGGAGAGGGAGATGGAGTCATCTGTTTGCTTCTGTTCGCATTAGTTGATTGTGTGGGTGCTGTTGCTCTGCCGACCACCTCTCTCTCCCCTCGCCCTTAACTCCGCTTCTCTTTCTCTGATCATCCTCTTCTTCTTCTGGTTACTGGCTGTCCTCTCTCCCCAGTCTCCCTTCTCCAACCTCACCTCCATGTGGGCTTCCAAGGAGGAAAAATGCTGGCGTGGGCTCCACCCGCGGCTATTTTTTTTAATTACTTATTCCCTACTATTTTTAAATATCACCTTAATTCAAATATTATAAACAAAAAAAACTTCCTTAAAACCTCTAAATTTAATTCAATTTAAATATGATTCAGGCTTAAAAAGGAAAAAAAAAACTTAAAATACGGATGATTTTTTATCCATTAAATCTATGGAAAGGTCAAAGGTGGGCTCCTTCTCTAACCTCTCAAAATATCGAGATAAATTGCCTAAAATAGACAACTAGTGGTTAATGCCAATCCCAGCTCTAAACTTCCATCTAATATCAAATCCGTCCCCTTTAATTAGTATTTTCCATATACACAATATTGTAGTTAAGTCCGATATGCATCCTTTCTCTTCTTTTTTTTCTTTCTTTGTATTTATGATAATTGTTAGGGTAATAATCAACTAATTTATCAAATAATATATTATATAACCTAAAATGATTTCATTTGAATCAACCTACTGCAATACATACTTTTTTTCTTTACCGATACCCGTGATTGATGCACACAAGTTATTCTATATCTCAACACTTAACTCGGCACGATAAGATCGCAGACGGATACACCGGTGAAGATGTCAATGATTCGATCGGCAGGAGTTGGCATCAAGCCTTCGTCTTTAGTAAACGCATCAAGTACTTGCTAGTATGTTTTTATTAGAATGTTCGATGACACTGTTGCATTGAGATCCATAATCATGCCGCGGGACGCCCCTGCCTGACCAATTTTAAGTGCCTGTTGCTTGCAATCAATATGAAGATCTTGTCACGGGAGACACAGTATCGTGAAAATGCCGGTTTGAGCTATATATTGGTTTAGTTTAGTTGAAATATGTCCACAAGAACTTGAGAAGTATTATATTTAATAGGAGAAGTAGATATCAAGTTACCCGTATGACTAATACTAGTTAGAATAAATAGTTTCGGTGATAACAAGATAGAAATAAAATTAAAAAAAATCAGATGCTAGAAATATTCAATTTTAAAATATTTTAAATAATTTTTTCCTTCATGAAATTTTACTTCCGTAACTTGTCTGGGTGGGTTCGGATTATAACGGATTGTTCAATCATTATATTCACGTGTGAACATTGTGACGTCAGTCGGCAGTAATCTTGACGCGGCAGTGACACCACAGGGAAGTGAAAATTGGCAGCCATGGCTTGCTCGCATTTTCAAGAGTTCGTCGGGAGAAATCATTCTCGCCCACTTCATCGATCAAATATTATACAATCATACTTCAAGCTAAACAGCCATGTGGCAGTGTGGAAAAACAAAAAACTATTATTATTATTATTATTATAAATACGTAAATAAGCATATAAATTAATTTATCAATAAATAACAACTTTCTATATTATTTAAATCAATTTATATTAAAATATCCGGTAATTTTGACTATGAGTGGAAGGCGAGGAAGGTAGCTCTGAGTTTGCGGTGGATGCATGCATCTCTCCTCTCAATATCAGAGCCCTTATTTTCAACGAGGTATCCATAGAATAATTCTATGCAATTTATATAAATATAAAAACTTACAACGTACAACTTGTTATAAATATATTCCGGTTAACAACCGTCCGTCCACTAATTTGATGCATTTTGATTGGTTTTTTCCTTTTTGTTTATGCGATTGTAATGGAAAATTACCCCACTAATAGTATAAAATTTTCAAAATCTCATATTTGGTCTCGTTATCATTTTCGTCAACAGTGGCTAGACGAGTTTAAATTGTCATTCGCTAATGTTGACGCGGTGGCACATGTGAGTAAATTGGTGTGACATCTTCGTGTCATGTAGGTAAATAATTATATTATTATATTTTTATTATATCAATGAATAATTGACATGTGATTATGTTTGTTGGGTGGATTAATGGATATGGCTTAATGAAACCATACATATACAATGAAATTAACTATTATTTTGCCCTTTTTATATTTGTACATGGTTTACTTGTACCCACGAATTTATCATAAGAAAATATCATGAAAATTATAAAGCTCATGTACGATATGCTTATATATATATATGTCACGTTTTCTTTAGATGTAACTTCTTCTTTTGAATGTTTAGTGGAAAAATATATGTATGCACGAGATTAAATTGACTTTCGTTAAAATTAATCGTGATTAGGTGTTACTTATTCACGTGAGTGAGTGACAATCGGATAATCCAGCTGATAAAAGCACGATGGCGATGTAACGTGTAGTCTCGATAAGTCATAGCCGCATCAACAGAAGATGTGGAAGAAATGAAAACGTGTAGCTGTCACGAAGACTGTACAGAGATTCGGGACAAGGCTGCGCCCCACCATCCCCCGGCGCACTTCGTCGCAGTAGGCGAGTAATTATCCGTCTCGCTGGAAACGATCGGGCCTCGGCAGAGATCACGGGATGATTCGGCGAATGAATTCCAACCGATTGGTGTAATCTGAGATTCGAGGGCTTGAAGCGACTGATTGAGATGAATCTCGACACCTCACGTCCCCTGGTGGTTAAGGTTCACTTCCATCAAGGCTCCATATGTGAGGACACGAGTTAATTATATTGCAAACCCTAGCTTCGCATGCACACACGCTGCATATATTCATGTTTGTATATATATATATATGTATGTATGTATATTGTCCTCCATCCCCTAGATGAAATCTAGAGATTAACAAATTTTAATAGGAAATCATCTCGAGTTAAATAAGTTTGAACAGGTAATAAACATATTTCGCATCTAAGTACTTGTTCATTATTGTTATCTTATTCAATTTACGGTAGTCAACACATAACCGGAGAAAGCCATTTTGCTTCTCCTGAAACAACAATGGAGCTTCATAAGGAGTTTTTGATGGTTGGATCTTTCCGGTATTCAGCAACTCGGTCAACTGTTTCCACAGTTCTTCTAACTCCTCATGGGACATTCAGTATGGGGCATTTGCTGAGGAAACTATGTCTGGCAATATATCTATCTTGTGATCTATCGTTCAGTGCGGAGGTAACCCTTTTGGCAACACATACTGGAATTATTCGAGCACTTCCACTATTTCATGCGGAACCCTATATCGAGTGTTATATGTATAGTTTTTAAAATCGGATCGAACGAAAAATTGATGTACGCATGGGTTCATGGATCAAACTGGTATTTAATGAGTCAAATTACATAATAAATAAATAATATTATTAATAAATATATATAATATTATAAATTGAATAAGATTTATAAAAAAATTATTAATATAATAATGGTATTAGACAATACTTTAATATAAAATATAATAAAATAAGTACATTATAATAGTTTTTTTTAATTTTAAGTTCGTTGATTTTTTTCACCGATCTGATCGGTAACCAACCAATTCAATCAATGCTAATCTTATTTAAATTGCAATTGGATTTTTTTCTAGGAGTCGAACCGGATAAGTGACCGATTCCAGATCGAACCAACCAATCCGTTCCGGTTTTTAAAACTTCCGTCATATGAATGCCATATTTAAATTAGAAATGCTAAATAAGTCGTATTGTGTTAACCCATTATTAGACCGATCTTATTTATGCTAGACTTCTGTGACCAATTTAATAAACAAATCATATACAGGTCAAAGATTTAGGCACGACACGATTGATTGGGTCTAACGGAGTCCCTCTCCTTCAGAGCAAAGCTCGTTGCATTCATATCTTCTCCTATTACCTCTCCGTAAATAATGTTTCTGGGCGTGGGGAGTAGATTCATCGTTCTCCACATCACCTAGGCAAGCATAAACGTACAGATGGTGGCGATCATCGCGGTCGTCTTAGTCCGGCAAAGTTCTTGATAGTCAATTCTGATTCTCACACTCTTCAATCCTCCCTCCATTCTATTGCATCCAATCCTATCAGTCAGTCCATCTTATAACTGAGGAGGGCCGAGGGGGTGGCCTGGGCGCGGGAAGGGAAAAGAGGGGAATTAGGTAATGTTCTGCTTATATAATTAATCGCCTGTCCCTTTCGACTCCATTATCGCGCACACGCACGCAGACACGCACAAAATCAGTCACTTCTCGACTCTGCCACAGAGTCCCATCCACGCAAAGTAGATAAATAGATAGTAAAGGGATTTTTTAATCAGTGTCTCCGTAGTTAAATCTAATAATTGTAAAAGAATTTTATGTTATATTTTTTATTATAATAATTATTAAATTTATCAAATAATATATTACAACATTCAAAATACTGCAATAAATATTTACACTTTGGAACTACCGACCCTAAATGGGTCTCGTGCATATCCTCAAATGTAAATCAGAAGTCTTAAGTCACGACGAGCACAGTGATGCGGTACCGAGAACCGGTTTCCACACATCACATTTTACTCGTCAGGGGCCCTGCTATTGCCTTCGTAGGTGTGCATGTCCGTTTCGATCGTCATCCCGTGTAATGTCGTTTCACGGCAAAACCAACGAATGTCATTAAGAGTTTATGCACATACATGTATATATATATATAGAGAGAGAGAGAGAGAGTAGTGGAGATAAAGACTTAGAGGTGCCCAATCCATTGATATCCATTAATAAATAATGAATGACCGGTCGATGACTTGCAAGTCAAGGGCAAATCCCATCCATCCAAAAGTGCACTCCGAGAGCAAGTTGGTCGCCCTTTTTTTGGGGGCCAGTGGAGGGGATCTTCTCGAATCGCGAGAAACGTATTTGCCAGAAATCACGGTCTAATTCATTGGCAATCGTAATAATTTTAGTATACAATAAATTATTCTGACTAAAGTATAATTAACGTATTTTAGATCTAATAAGCTTTGGAATACCAAAGCATTTAATAAGGGTAAATTTAATCTAAGTGATCAATTTTGTGAGAGGTGAGAGTGGTACGGATAGGCTTGCTTCCACGTATACCATTATTGGATGTAGAGAGACAATCTTGAACCTTTTATCTAACCCTAGTACGGGCTCACCCGGTCAGGAATCAGGGCCCGGACGGGGGATGAGAACCGCAACTCATGGCCCGGAGGGGACGGGAGAACCAATTCTCCGTGAATCCCTATCCCTTGCCCGAGCAAACATCCCTTCTTTGCGATGGTGACTGACGCCGACGGAGGAGGAGGGAGGCGAATTCACTCAGCTCTGACTTTGAGCCCCGAAAACCCTAATTATTATGGTGCTCACTCACTCTCTTTGGCTCATATCAGAGATGACTCAACTTTCCTCCGAATAAACCTTTTTTCTTTCCATTATAACATCTTACATTACACCTTCACCCGCTAAAGCATTTCGATTTTAAACTTTCATTTCACTTTATATAAAAGAAATCCCACTCCCGAGTGTCACATCAAGACGTGCGTTAAATACTCGAACACAATCGTCAAAACGTCTCATCAGTGCCGTCCAATCGTCCGCTCCTCCTCCTCCTGCTGCTGCTGCTCCTGCTCCTCGGGGTTGACCGTTCCACAGCTCTTCCGCGGGGTCACAGCGGGCGACTGGAGGAGATCAGGAGGTCAGGACGGAGTCCATTTCCATTTCGGAAAGTCCTCCTGACCTTCCTCCACATTAACCCACCCAAAATTACGAACTCGAATATTAAAAAGAAGCATACTAACTAATAGTCACAAAAAACGCAGACAGACAGAGAGAGAGAAGTGGGGGTGAACATGCAGAAAAGCGAGGGGAGAAGGAACTGCGAAAAGGGTAAGATGCTCCTCTAGCTGTGTTCCGTGATACCTAAACGGATAACAATGGCCCTGTTTCGGTGATTCGGCATCGATCAATTCGATCCCAGATCCGGTCCCGGGCGGTGTCGTGGGCGCAGCCGTGTCATCGAATGACTCTACGATAAGAAGGATTACCGTAAAATTATCTCTAATCAAGATGGGTGTGTGATTAACGGGCGATGAAATCGGTCTGCATGTATGTATGGGGTGAGGCGAAGTGTGTGAGTGGGGTCCGCTGGGTGTACGGTCACTTCGGGACAGCACGCCACCTCCGTAAATTTAGGTTCCGCCCCCACTCTATTATTATCAACAGGGGGGACCCACCTCCTTCCATTCTCGAGCACCGTGCCCTGTCTCCTCCCTCCCCTTTTACCTATTCTATTTTATTTTTACTTTTTTATCCATAATACACTATATTTAAATATTTAAAATATTTATTACTCATAAATCAATCACGGTGCCTATGATATATCTGTCACTCCTAAAGTCACGTGCATACCATCCACATGATAAAAATGAAAAGAAACGATTTTTTTTATGGGCATTATAGAATTACCGACCATGTCGGTCGGGGCCTCCGTGTCACCTTCATGTTATCTTGTCGGGGGACCTTTTGCGTCATGGGGGTCTCCCCCCACCATCTCAATCGGTCAGCAGTAGGTGCCGAACTCGAACGGGGATTTCTGCCTCCATAAATAAAAATTTAATCGGACTCATTTAAAAAAAGAAAGAATAAATTTGACCCAGAGCTCTTTGAATCTCAATGAGTTTTCTGAGTAATCTCCGACTGAAGGGACAAAGCCCATGTAATAAGATGGGCCACATCAACCGTGCCCCGACCGACCCAAATGAAGGTGCTCATGGCTCCCCTGTTCACCCTTTTTGCACCGTCTATCGGACCTAATGTAATATGAAATTGAACGGATTTGGATTTTATTGTATGATAAACTTATTTAACTCGAGAAATTGTTCCGCAACTAAATAATTATCGCGATTATTGTTACTTAATATTATGAAAAAAATGAAAAAAAATCTACCACAGTAGAACATATGATCTGTCATTTGGAAATTAGAAGGTCTAACTGTTGGATCCCATCGACACCCTAATTTAGGACACGTGACTAATGACATGAATCCTACTTGGTCCGAATTCAAACCGTCTCCAAGAGGGTGAGACTCAATTAAAATGATTTACGAATTTTTTTAAAAATAAATCTTATAATATAATAAAATAGATAAAATATATTAAAATTATCTGAATTTCTTCGAAATCCGTCTCTGAATTGTGTACCTCGGTGACTGTAACTCCGAATTTTTGGTAAGATTTTTTAGAGATACGGTTGAAAAGTAAACGGAGAGAGAAAGTGCAGAAAATGACAAAAAGGAAAAAAAATGAAAGCGGCGCTGCCCATTCCCCCCATGTCTGCTCCACGCGCAGTCTCCACTCCGTTCCTCGTCACGCGGCAGGTGCACGGGCAAGTCGTGGTCCCGCCACCTCAAAATTGGACGGTCGGTCCTCTGCACGCGCCGCCTCGTCCAATATCGGGGCAGGTCCGTCGTGGGCAGATTGGCACGAGAATCGATGCCGTGGACCTGCCTGCAGCCCTACAAGTGAGACATCCGCTCGTTTCAGTATATATCTCCAGAGATGCGAGGGCCCCACTCGCCTCCTTTGAAGACCACCACCAACGCCTATGCACCACTTCCGCCGTGGTCGTCTTCACGCGCCACCTCCCGGCGCCTTAAATTTGGACACCGTGAGATCACCGATGTCAATATTTTTCACGTAATTAAATTTTAATTAACCATTATCATGGGGTGTCTCTAGTAGCCAACAAACACGCGCGCACACACACGCACAATCAATAGTGAGCTCATGATTCCTGGATCTTAGATTAAGATTGCCTTTGATTTTTAATTAATTGAGAAAAAAAATGAGATCATCTCATGTGGGTGACGTAAGCTGAACGTGTGATGTCGAGTTGGGCTCTGATGTGGGCCCATTTTTACTCAGTACAGTGCCACTGAAGCTGGGGAACCGAACCACATCGACCAGCCTGCTAGCTCCGGTCCGGTCCGGTCGTGTTGTGGTCTCATCCGGCTCCATACCATGCGCGGTCGGGCTATTTAGGAATGCCGCTTGAATTCCAGCATCAAGACGAGTGGGGGGATCATTCCATCGCATGACGTTCATGTCTCGTCAGGCTATCCTAAGAAAAAGGGGGTTTAGACTCTATTGAAAGACTGTAATCAAGACGAAGAAGATGACGCAATCAGAGGATCAACACCGAGAAGTTGAATTTCTGCCATCTACGAGTTGGAATTTAATCAGGAAAGTTCGAACTGAGACCCTCTTCCTTCTGCAATTAAATCCCAGAAAAAAGGCTTCGGTATTAATGGAGATGACAGATTCTTCTACTCCATTCCCAGGCAAATTCACGAAGAAGAAACCATGCTTTCTCCTCATCCTCGTCCTTCTTCTTAGGGTTTTTCTAGGGTTCTGCTCTTTGTTTTCTCTTTCCCGATGAGGTCTGGTCGATCAGCTTCGAAACGATTCGAGGAACCCGAATTGGGCTGCTGGGTTTCGTTCAACCGACTTCTGGAGGCAGAACGCCGTAATAGCTGGACCTGCCATGGAAGGTATTTCCTGTGCTCTCCCTCTCGGGTCTTTCCGGCAACGTAGTATTATATGGGTTACGACTTTGAATGCCAGCTGAAAATTTCCCTTATGCTTCTTCTGATTTCGTTTGAAGCCGACGATTCATGTTTGAAGCTGGGATCCATTCTGCAGAAATAACTATAGCATTTGGACATTCTTTCTTCTAGGCATGCAATTGAACATTCTATTTATGTATTTTGGTGTGTGGGGGCTAGAAAAACTCATAAGATCAATTAGAAAAAAAAAAGAGAGAGAAAGATTTGCCTCTTTCTCCCTGATTTTTTTTCCCATGGTCTCTCGTTTTACTTCCTCGTCTTTGCATTGCCATTTTGTTTATAGAAGTCGGTGATCTTTATAACGCTTTCATTTTCCAGTTAGACTTTCTGAATGTAAACTTTTCTGCAATTTTCCGCATGAGAAGTCCGTTGTTGGGTGTTTGAGCTGTATGCGTACGTGCTCTTCTGTGTCTGTACCAATGGGTCAGATCACTGAGAAAAATGTGTCAGGTTTTTGTGCTTTTCATGGGCAGACTAAGACTTGCATAAGTGGTGAAAGCTTACTATGCACTGAGATTAGGGAAGTTAAATGATTGTCAATCGGAAATCTGCATTTTGATTTCATGTTCGAGCGAGCCTCAAGTTGATTTTTTCTGAAATCAAGAACATGCATGTTACTCTAGTTTAGCTGCTTATATGCAAACTTACTCGCATTTCCTTAATCATGATTTTCATCACTTCAGTTGGTACTGAGATAGACTCTGGTCAAATCCAGCATGATGAAAACTTAACGACTCACAAGGAGAGCAATAATACGAAGGTTAAGATGCCATCGCAGGTTGAAGCTCTGAAAGAAAAATATAGAGTTATGTGCTGTACACTGAAATTCATTCTAGAGTCTATTCCTTGGTGATATATCACTAATTTCTGATGGTGAAATTCACTGGTTTGTTAGTTAACAAGTATCTCTCAGAGACGATAAAAGCATGACTTGCTTTGCAATAAGGATTGACAGAGTGGCAGGTAACTCATTGGTTCTGCAACTGAAGGGTCAGGGAAAAAGGTGCTCTTAAAAGATGAAGCCTGTGCTGATGGGCAGCAAGATCATTCAAGTGGAGTTATTCTACAGGGACGAAGTGGGCTCGGGCAAGATTCCTGTGGAAGCACCAAACAGGGGAACCGTAGGCCTCCTATTGGTTTAAGGGATGTTGATATCCGAAATGTGCACTTGCAGAATTCTCGTTTAGCATATCTCACCTATGAGCTCAGGAGCCATAACCCAGGAAATAATGGTGCAGTTGAGGATACATCTTCAGATTTTATTTCCGCTTTACAGGAGGGGTGCTATTCCCATTGCATGGATAAATATGATATTCCTTACGGACTTGTAACTCTGCATGGAATTGGTACGCCTGCTGGTTCAAACCCTGTCAGGGAAATGCGAGTTAACTATAAGCCTTCTGGGTATTTAAAAGTGAGGTGAAATAGAAACTGCTGTGATTACCGCTGTTAAGAGGCAGCTTGGGAAGCATTATCAAGAGGATGGTCCACCACTTGGCATTGATTTTCAGCCTCTTCCTCGTGCATTTGACTTTGCACCGAGACACTCGGCCTTTGGTTAATCTATTGTGTGTGCACTGTGTAATGGAAGTTATTGCTTCTTGTTTGATTTAGATGAAATCCCATGTATGTTGACCCTTGGATAATGTTTGATGGTTCTCTTTTGACCTCACCATTTTTCCTCTTCCATTTGGAGTTTAGTCAGTCTAGTGGCACCCTAGTCATTTGTGAGAGCAGCTATGCATATAGATTGACAGATAATTATCAGCTTTTTTTTATTAAGATGTGCAAAGAGTTGCCCACATGAGAAAATTTTCTTTTATAAACTGATAATTTTACTGTGTAAACTGCATCTTCTCATTTCATTGGTAAGTTATGTACATTTGTAAAATTTTCACCATTGAAAGTAAAACAGATTGACTTTTTGATAGAATGTTTTTCTTTAATTAGAGGAGGCAAAGCAGATACTCTCCTTCCTGGGTTCTGTCAATCTGTTGTAGTTTATCTTTACATTGAGAGAAAGTAGTTCTTGTTCTTATGGTACACTACTGGCAAGGAAATTTGATTCCACAAATCTATAATTTGTAAAATTGTCTACAAGAAGTAGTTGCAGTATCCCAGCTATTAATTTGAATCTGTTGCTCGAACTGTTCATGAGGTGATGCATTCTTTCTCATTTCCTATTATGGCAGAATCATATTATGATGAACATCCTGCTTTGTCATGCCCGTCGAAGATTCACCAAGCCCATCATTCACCAAGTCTGAATGCAGTACGTTTATTCACGAAGCATCCTTTTGAATTTACAGTAGGAAACTTCTCCAATCTTTTCTCACGAGGCTGAGGATAAAATTTTAACCAGAAATATTTGATGTCCACTTTACTCTTTCAAGATTCGTTATATGAGTTCAAAGCTCTCGTCTTATTAATTTGGAAAAAATCAATCTACGAGGACTCGGGGGGTTTTTAGATGTAGATGTCTCGTTGGAGGAGATAGGCCATCTCCAAAATTGCGAGTAGCTTGTTGTTGACATGGTGCTACTTCTATCAAGGAGGATCTTGAATGTGCTCTACCGTGTCACAAGGTTTTTTTTTCTTTTGGGTACATGATTATAAATTTTATGTGATTGAAGTAGATGGGTCATCTTCAGTGGTGCGAATAGCTTGTTATGAACACGGTGCCTGTATTTCTATGAAGCAAAATCTTGAACGTGCCCTAATGCATGTGACGATTTTTTTCTGGGCACATGGATAATAAATTTCCATTGACTGGACCGTAAATGCATGCAAGCAAGAAAGCAAGCTAATGGCTTCTCAATATGCAAAGGGGATTTATTCGAAGTTAACTAGAAGTAGTTTAATATGCTATATGTTTGAAACTTGACCTCGAAAAGCTTTTCTGAAGAAAAAACATGTGGTTTTCACGAAAAAATTTGTATTTTGATGCAGTCTCGATACTTTTCATTAACGTTTACAATCATTACTGAATGATCACAATGATCCTGATCATGAAATTTGCCAGATTAGTAGATTCAGATGTTTCTATATTTCAACGTCTTCACTTTCTTTTATGTAATTCCAGAAGGGACAAAATTATGATCCAAAAGCCAGTTCCCAGAAGTCTTACAGTCATGATCTGAACTCCAGTCCCATGGATAGATCTGATGAATATGATTGTCGACCCCACTTCCATTTGAAACAAAAGTTTTCCTGTTGTGGTGGCTCTGGTCATCTGCTGGTGGAAGTTCTTCATCTGACATGCAGGAATATTTGATATGTGATGGTTTCATTAATAGCGAGGGAAGAACCTGTTTGTTGACCTCGAAGCACTTTACTGAAACAATGATGTCCCATCTTCTCCAGCCCGGTGGGATGAGAGAGCCTCAGCATCATGAGCGTAAGAGTGCGGGCCCCAAGTTTGTCCAATGTGGCAAGAAGCCAAGAGAAAAGTCACCAGATCCTATGGCTCGAGCTACTATCCCTACTAATTCAGAGGGAGCAGGCACATCCAGAAGGATCTCAAAGGTCAAAATTATAAATTTTCTCTAATTAAAGCTCTGCAAGACGATCTTACCCATGTATTCGCGGAATTTATTTATGTTCATGCAGATGAGACAGCATGGAGGAGTGGAGGTGACAAAGAACACGTGGATCCAATCAGGAAAATAGCTGAATTATCAAAGGAAAATATGGTACTTCAGTTTGGCTGATGCTTGTGATAAAGTATTTTTTGCATGAGCGAGCATTTTATTCGATTATTTTCGGAAAGCCCCCCCTATCTCTTTCTGCTGAAAGTCTGTGGAGCCAGTGAGTCAGGTACCAAATCTAGAAAACAGTGCAATGAAATCATCACCACATCTTCCCCCATGGAGGGAGGCATCGAGCCAAATGGTCGGTATGTCTTCATCTTTCTAATGTTGGGAATTCATGCTTTGTACATTATCCGGTTTGCTAATCAGATTTCTGTTATGGTTGAACTATTCAGTCTTGAATTAGGTGTCTCTTTTAGGAAAGTCAAGTTTACAGGAGACGTACTAGCAAACTTAAACCTACCAAGCATCGTAACACATTAATGGTTTGCACTAGTTCTTTTCTTGGATAAGATGAGAAGTAAGGAGGAGGGACTCTTGCTTGACTGTCATTTTTTTGATGACATTTGCCATTTCTTAGTTCCAGGGGAGATGGGACCGCACTCGAGTGATGATGAGAATGCTGCTACAAGCTCCTCCTGGGAGTGAGGCATTGCTGATGTATGTTTCAGAAGCCTTCGAGAATGTGCCATTGCTCATCCAAAAAAAATTTACTTTACGAGGGAAGTTCGTGCTGTCCTGTTTTTACTTTTTTGGTCAGAGGAAGCGCCTGGTCAGAGGATCAGGATTGAAGTTTGCTCTTGCACTTCGGAAAAGTCAAGCATTTTAGTACCCAGTTTTTTTTTTATAGGATATGATTTTTTTTATTTAATTTTTGAATATGAGATTTCATTTTCCACCATTCGCTCTCACGTAATAACGTAATATAAAAGTACTATATGTCACGGACATCTGTCCTCAATAACTGTCCGCGAGTCATGCATATTCTTTCGTGCTCGGACGAGATAGTTAACTAATCCAATAGCTAGTCGGATTATTGGTCTCCTCAATAATTATTAAAGAGTCCGGCATTTTTCTTTTGGTTTCAGATTTATTAACAATTGAGCTCGAGCCTTCTTTTGGTCTCATGACTTAGCGAGATATAAGCTCATATAATATCATGATATGATGTCACGTAGAAATTTCATTGGATTTATAAGAACAATAAACTTATATCAAACTAAAAGGTTTAAATTGATATGATAATGTTATGTAATTTTTTATATATTTAGATCATTTTATTTAATTTTCTAATGGATAATTTTATTTCTGCATTGAGTTTTCAACTTTCAAGGTGAAATGGAATTATGCCACGTGCAGAATTCGTCCGATCCCCACAGGAACTCCGGAAAGCTCACCACCAAGTATATAGGACAGGCCTTGATCCGACTTTTTTCCATATCGACCAGTTGGAATTCGTCGGGTCCACCAGGAGCACTTTTTATCAGCTGAAATATCTCCTGCAAATTAAATGTGCCTTATCGTTGCACCTCACAGAATGGATATCCCAGCCTTCGCTGGGAGAGACACGTTTTTTTATGTGCCACCGTCCGCTGCGGATAGGGCTATCGGGTACCGTGGTGAGCCGAATTTCCCCATAAATACTGGATCCCAACTTGATAGTTTCACTCGCAGCATCGGAAGCTTCTTCTTCGAGTACCCAAATCAGTTTCCATGTCTTCCGGTGGCTCGACGATGTATCCCGACGAGGTAATATCGGTTCCACAATGTCGCAAGCTTCCCAAAAAATGTGTCCTCAGTTGACGCAGATGCGTAAACAATATACATAAGAGTTATTGTTCGTGTCAACAGGATGGCGATGGGGGCAGAGCAGTTGGGAGCGATTCGATTTCGTTCTCCTCTGCATTGGACCAGAGAGCTTTATCTTCAGCCCCAGTGACGGGCGAAAGGGGGAAGTCAACAGCATCCACGGTCTCATCGTCGGCCGAGAAACCCAGGAGGCCCCGAGCCTGGCTTCATTTAGCCCCCGAGTTCGATGGGTTGAACAGCTTTGAGACCCTGGTATCGCACTGAACGTGGGGCTATTCCATTCGGAGACAGTAGGTGCATTATGAACGGCGGCAACACCAGCAATCGATGAATGAGGAGAAGAACCAAGTGTTCGGGTACATGTGTATCGTGGTCTCCCACTAGATTTTCCCGTTTGTACGTATGTATGCTTTTTGGTCCGGAGAAGTCTGGATTGTAGCATATATATATATAATAGGGCCAAGGTCTATGGGTCTTGGGCTATGTATACTGTCAGCTGTTTTATATGCATAATAGCTGTGTGCATGAGGAGATCCCATGTTCCTTTTTCCTACCGAGTTTTCTTTTGCATCTTCCCTTGGATATTGAATGCGGTCAAACAGAAAGCGAATGTCTGATGCAGATCTCAATCGAGAGGCACCCGGAGGAAGAAGAACGGACAGGAAGATCCTCATATAGGCTTGGTTCCTGGGCACGGTCCTGGTCGAGCCTCTCCTCGATGTGTTTTTTGACCGGGGTCGGTGCTGTGCTTCTCCGATTCTTCACATCAAGGCTCGGTGTTGCTAGTGCAGCAAGTAGAGAAGTTTGCTGCAGAAAAAAAAAACAATTTAATCCATTCGATTCTTTTCACTTAAAATCGACCCGATTGGATCCACTCTTTATTTCCATCTGCAGCACTCGGCAGCACGATCTCTCCTTCGGCATGCTCGACTCTGCACTCACTGATGATGCCGGTGTTCTCGGCATGTTTGTTCATCGTAGCAGAGGACATCTTCCTCTTATACTTGATTGGATGGTCGATCCAGAACGCAGTCACAGAAGAACAAAATATCATCCATCTGTTAGTTGGATTTAACTTTCCTGCTGCGTGATTGATTGCGTCAATGGAATGTTCGTCTTCGGCCTTATCCGTCTTCGCATCAAGGGTGTTTTTGCCGTCACACCGTTCCCGACCCGGTCACACCTTCGATCCTGGGCGTGCCTTGTTTGCGATGGGGGAAGAGAGGTTCAAACTAGCCGTGAAAGCAGAAAGCTTAGCTTGCATTGATGGATGGATGGGCGGGCCATCCGTCTGAAGTAATTGGGCCGAACAACTCTCGGCCCAATCAATGAGCCCCATTTTCGGCCCGTGATCTCGGGTCTGCAGTCGTAGTTGGCGACATTAACAGACAAATCTGGTTAGATATTGTTGGTGCCAATTTTGGCCACCTAATCTCATCTTCTCGTTGCCCTTTTTTTATTTTTTAATTTCTCTGCTTGGATTAGCTTCGGACTCAACAGCTACCAACATCACACCAGCTGCCTAGCAAACTCGATCCCCATCTCATCCCGAATCGACTGCCGCCTCATCGACCCGGATTCATCCAAACACATCGCATGGATTCATTAACCGAGTCGGCCACAGCTCAGCCAACCGTCACTTCGTTCACGGCTCACCGGTTTTGCATCGGCGGTCTCCATGATCGACCGAGGGGACTCATCGACACGATGCCTCTCAACCCGGCTCGAACCTCTTTCGCCATGGAAGGTTGCAGCGGTTGGTGGTACCATTCAATAAGAGAGCTGAAAATTATTTTTTTTCCCTCTTTCAATTAGGGAGGGAATTTAAAAATGGCCAGCAGAATAATCATAGGAGTTGACGAAAACATGCCATTTAGGATGCTTCCTTTTGCGGACTTATCATTAGATCGGCAACCACGCGGAATTAGGACCCCAAAAAAAAAATACAAGTTGAATTTTGAAACCCATTGGCCGGGGGTAGAAACGACATTTCGCTCTTAAATTACACAGACTAAAAAATAAAAAATAATAAAGTTATAAAAGAGAGAAAAATATTTAAATATGCCCCTTATTAAGATTAAGAGTTTTGTATTATTGGTAAATAATCGACTTAGGTGATTTATTCACTTGTTTATTATGTAGAGAGCTGGCCGATTTGGATGACTCATCGAGTTCATTAACTTCGAGAGATCATAATGAGTTCACCAAGATGTGAGATTAGATTACGAAAATTGCATCATCATTCTTAAGATATTACCGTTGGAATCCGGGTTCCTTTTTGTACTATGTACGTCAACTTCTCACATGTCTTTGGTGATTAGACGTGTTTGGTGCCCTGTTAGAAATATTGTAGATGAGAGAACTGATGATCTTGATATTTCTCGACACATCTAACTGTTAATTAAGACTTTATTTAATTATACTAATAGACCATTTTCTATCAATTTTATTAAATAAGGATATCTTTGTATGGCACGATGATTGTTTTGTTACTTAATATTAACTATGGCATTACATCCCATTATTATAAATGAAAAAAATTTATGAAGATAGAATCTAATTGATAGATTGTGCCGAAGATACGGTGTGATGCGCATGGGATAAAAATATAAAAGGAATGATTTGTGTGCCAAATTACGACTGTGCCCCCTTATATTTTTCAGAGAAGATGAGTGGAAAAGAGGTGGAAAATTCAAGTGCGGGCTTCCATCTCTCTCCTCTCTCTCTAGTCTCTACCTGCCTCTGCTGCTGACCGTCTTCCAGAGAGAGAGAGAGAGAGAGAGAGAGTTTCGGCACTTTCCTAAACTCCCTGCGCACACCATTTCTCTCTCTTCTCTCTACGCTTCTCTGCGCTGACCATCGTCTTAGAGAGATAAAGGGGAAGAGAATCCAGGCCAGAGCTGAGAACCCATTCTTCGCCCCCCATCTCTGACCTGAAGCTGCTGATCTCCTCGTGATTCTTGGGGAGGATTCCGATCGGCGGCTTCCAAGGACTACTATGCTGTTTGGCGGCTCTGCTGATTGATGGAGTTCATCGGCAGGACCGTGAGGAAGGGGCTCCGGGGGTTCGGTACATTCTCCGGGAAGGTAGAATCGTACGACGCGTCCTCCAAGTTCTTCAAAGTCGTGTACAAGTACGGGAATTCCGAAGAGCTCGAGCTTTCCGAACTGGTCTCACTCCTCCAAGAGTCCCCGGAGAGGAGGCCAGAGGTTGGAATGGCCCGAGCTGGATCAGGTAATGCCTGCTGTGACTCGGGGAAAGATTTTCATGCTGAAAGTGATGTTCCCATCGAGAAGTTAGCTGACAGGGATGGGACTGTGGGGTTCGAGGGGAATTTGAGGGGAAGTATTAATCTGAATGTGGCTGCTGAGGAGGCTGTTGAGTTAAATGCGGGGGACACTGTTGTTTCTACCGGGCGTGTGAGAGAATGGCTTGACTTGAATTCTGGTTTGGATTTGAATGAGGGGCTTGGCTTGACGGATGGGTGTAATTTGAGCCCTAAAGTTGGGTTAAATTCTGGGAAGGGTAGTGGGATTGATCTGAATTTGGACTTGACCGGTGATATGGATTACGGTTCAAGGCAGGCTGATGTTTCTGAAAGGAAAGAATGCCTCTTTGATTTGAATGTAGGTATTGATAATGAGATGGAGGATGCTGAGACCAACGCTGCTCAACAGGTGAGGCAAAGTTCTCTTATTCCAACTATTGATTATAGTAGTGAAGAGGTTGCCATCAATGTGGAGGTGAAATTCATGGATGATTATATTTCAGACAAAACACTGAAGGAGGTTAAACTGGATGCTGACAACCTAACTAGAATACAAACAATTAGCAGTTCTGCTGACCTTGCATTTGAAGATTCAAGCCTGGTTCCAGTTGAGGTTCTAAGTGGGGATATAATGGGTAATGGTCCAAGCATTGTTTCGGATGGTATCAGTGATAATGTACATTCCTTACCTCACAGCTACGATGCCTGCCAGCCTGCTGACACCCAAAACAATGTGAATCTGAGCGATTTGGAAAGTTCATACAGACGAGGAAGAGGCCGCAGAAGGAAAAGAAAAATGATGGATAGCACTCCGGAGACTGTATTGAGAAGAAGTGCTAGGAGAGTATCTTCCAGGAATCAAGACCTTGAAATTGTGAGATCAACTGCAGTCAGCAATCGTTCATCCTCTCCTGCCTTGAGTGCAATAACAGAGGAAAAAATGGAAGATATTACTGCTACACCACCAAAATTGAATTTGCCTCCTTCCAGTACACTTGATTTAGATGGAATTTCCATTCTTGATCTTTTTTCTGTTTATTCTTTTCTGAGATCATTTACTACCCTGCTATTTTTTAGTCCCTTTGATTTGGGGGATTTTGTTTCTGCGCTGAGGTCAGAGAGTCCAGATACACTATTTGATTGCATACATCTGTCCCTTCTGCAAACCCTGAGGAAGCATTTGAAGCATCTCTCAAGTGAAGGTTCTCCGTCAGCTTTGCATTGCTTAAGGTGCTGTTTCTCACCCTTTCACCTGTTCCAATTTCTTTTCCTAGTTTTTTCTTTGTGATGACGTGTCTGACATGCTCTACTGTACAATTTAATGCAGGAGCCTAAATTGGGATTTGCTGGACTTGATAACATGGCCCCTTTTTCTGTTTGAGTATCTACTGTTGCATGGCTCTTTAATGAAACTGTCTGAACTTAGTTCCCTGAAATTATTCCCCAGTGATTACTGCAAACAGCCTATCGCTGTAAAACTCAATGTACTCCAGTATTTGTGCGATGAGGTTATTGAAGCGGAAGTCATCAGGTCAGAGCTCAGTGCTAGATCTTTGGGTGCTGAATCTGACATGGACTTTGACCGGATTATGAGCATAAAAACTACCACAAAAAGGAGGGCTGCAGCTCGCAACTCTGGTAGAACTTACTTTTCAAAGGAGCTTACTGATGAAACTGCTGACTGGAACAGTGATGAGTGCTGCCTTTGTAAGATGGATGGGAACTTAATATGCTGTGATGGTTGCCCTGCCGCATACCATTCAAGGTGTGTTGGACTTGTGAGTTCTCTCCTGCCAGAAGGTGACTGGTACTGCCCTGAGTGTGAGATTGAGAGAAACAAGTCTCAAATGAAACAATGTAGGCTGCTTCGAGGAGCTGAGCTATTGGGGCTTGATCCTCACAACCGACTTTACTTTAGCTGCTGTGACTATCTCCTAGTGTAAGCATTTCTTGTCATATTCATGTTGTGATTAACTGCAGAGCCTAATAGTTTTTATTGTCTGAAATCTTTATTTGATATGTTTTTGCCCTGAACATGTATATTATTTACTTATTGTGACATTCACTTGTGCTAATGAACACAAAGACTTGTGGCACATGATGAGGGAAATCCTTTCAGTAAGAGTCGCTTACAATTGATACCAGTCAAAACAATAAAAAATTGTTGTCTGTCCATATTTTTTGTCATTTTTCCATTTTGATTTTCAACTTGGTTAAATATTGTGAACTTAAGGTGATGGCTACTTTGTTGAAGTACTTCTTTGTGAAGTTATGTGTTTGACATGTATATTCAGAATTCCAAATTACCTCCAACTGTTGTGAGTCTCTAATTTATGGGACTTCATCTTTATTAGCTCCATGCTTCTGTCCTGAACACAATTCACATCCCCCCAAAACTTTGCCTTTCGTGGATATAAGCTATTCCATGTGGCCTGTAAACCTTATATGTAAGTCTGGTACTTTCATGATATCTGCTCTTCAATGTAATGATTTGTGGATCTCTATCTTGATGCTTGTTTCACCTATAATTCATTTTCTCTTCCTTTCAGGTCTGATTCACTTGAGACTGAAGTTTCTTACAATTTTTACCACAGAAATGATCTAACTTCTGTTGTTGAGGTGCTCAAGTCATCGGAACATTATTTTGATATCTTGAAGGCCATCCACCAGCAATGGGATGTTTCTGCTGGCCTAGGTGGAGCTACAAGTGATGTGGACTCTGTAAAGTGTGTTGCTGAGAAGGAGAGGCTTTCTGAGGGAGACCTTCCTAACACTTCAGTTGTCCCAGTGGCTCTGCCAAATCCAATAGCATTTTCAGATATATGTGAGACAGAGGATGAGAAGACACTAGAGAAAGATTCAGTTATTGGAGGTCCGACTGGTTTGAATGCTGGTATATTTGAGAGAGATCCAGCAAGTGGGATGGAGACTCTGAATGTCAGTTCAGAAGGCTCTGCTGAAATTTCAGAGAGCTCAGGATATTCGGCACCAATTCCATATGCAGGGAGACCAGATAATATATCAATTGCAGCTTCAAATGATACCTCTTTGACATTGAAGACAAGCAAAGAGGGTGAGTCAGAGGAACAGCGTGGAACTGGTTATATCAACTACTACAGTTTTGGGAGAGTAGTTGCACCTGTTGTTGAAGAGTTGCTCGAAAATGTTAAACTAAATAAAGATTTATTACTGTCAGATGAGGAGATAATATCACAGCAGATGAGGGCAATTTCAAAGAACCTTGATAGATTCTACTGGCCAATTGACAAAAGTGTTGGTGTACAGAAAGAAAAATGTGGATGGTGTTTCTCTTGCAGGACTTTTGGTGATGAAATTAGCTGCCTGTGTAACACATACATGGGATCAATTTATGAAGGATCTGACATTAATATGGCTCTACTTCAACCCACAAAGTACAAAAGCAGTCATTTCATTGGCATTGTTGGTGGAATTCTCTCTATTGAAGGTCGGCTGCATGGGCTTTTACTGGGTCCATGGCTGAATTCATGGTATACCAAGAAATGGCGTAAAGTTGCCCTTGAGGCGTCACATATAGCTGTTCTGAAGTCTTTGCTGCTCAAGGTGATTATTCTTTTATGATATCAATTTAACCAAAGGAATTGGTGTTTGGAAGTGAGACGGAACAACTATTGGAGAAAAACCCTATTATCCACTCTCACTCATCTATTGATGATATATACATAGTTTCTAATATTACAAAATAACCTCATACTTATGTACTTCCCAGTTAAGCCCCCATATCATAAATATTCTATAAATAACTCTCAACAGGAAGTATACGAGCCTTATTGACTAGGTCCTTGTATGCATGTCCATGATCTTGTTCTGTGATTGGTGTCATCCATGCTTTTTTGGAATTTCTGATATTAGGTTTCTGGATTTGGCATCTCAAGTGAATGACTTTGAATTTTTTTTTATAATAATTTTTTATGCTCTTTTTTGTGCTGCAACCATATTTGAGTGGTATTTCTGTTCCCCCATCGACTGTTTCACATTTAGCCAACCAAACTGGCTGATACTGGGATAGTTCTTTGCTCTGCAAGACCTTGGAAGTGCTTTCCATGGTATAAAATTATGGATTTTATTTGATGTTTTACATGTTCAATTTTCTACCATTTTTTCCCATTTCGTCTAAAAATGTAATCTTGTGCTCTTCCTTGCTGATTCTGCACTCGTTAATTTAGTTAGGTCCACCATTTCAGTTAATCTGCTGCTGGTCATTTTGCAGTTAGCATCAAACTTGCACCATCTAGCAATTTCAGAAGAGTGGACAAAATATGAAGACTCTGCTTCAGTACTTGGTTCAGCTTCTCATGTTGTGACAAGTTCTACATCTGCATCTTCAAAGCCTGGTCCAGGCAGAAAAAGTGGCAGGTTCACTGATCCTGATTTGAGACCCTCATCAATCGCTTCTTCTGGACCTGGAATGTTCTACTGGAGAGGTGGTCGCCTTTCTCGTCACTTATTCAGTTGGAAGGTCATCCCTCAATCTTTAGCTTCCAAGGCCGCCAGACAAGGTGTGTTACTGTTTTCCTTCTAAATAGTTAGTTGAGCTGATAGAGGTTGCTTGATTTTCCTGAACTTTTAAATGTACAGGTGGATGTAGCAAGATACCGGGTATCTTTTATCCTGAGAATTCTGATTTTGCAAGGAGGAGTAAAAGTCTTGCATGGCAGGCTGCTGTGGAGTCATCAACAAGTTTATCTCAACTCGCTCTCCTGGTATGATAAAATGTTGTTTGTTATCATTCAGCTTGGAGAGGGCTGCGTTTTCAAGTATTAGTGAAGTAGAATTAGGAGAGTTGAGATACATGTAGCATGCTGTATGCGATATACTTCGACATATTTACTGCAAAATGACACTAGTTATTGCTCTCAGTTGAAAGGTTTCCTCATATCATCTGTATCTTGAGAGAATTCATAGTATTTGTCAATATATTGATTATGTTCCTTTGCCTATTTATTTCCAGGTTAGAGAATTTGACTCAAATATTAGATGGGATAGCATTGAAAACACGGATTTTCTTTGCAAGATGGATAGAGAACTCAGAAAGTCACTTCGGGCATTTAAGAAAGTTATCATACGTAGGAAAGTCTCAGATGGTAATGTGGCGAAATATCTTCTTGATTTTGGCAAGAGAAGAGCCATCCCAGAAGTTGTGCTGAGACATGGATCTGTTGTTGAGGAAGGCTCTAGTGAACGGAAGAGATATTGGCTGAATGAATCTCTTGTACCCCTGCATATTTTAAAAAATTTTGAAGAGAAGAGGATTACTCGAATTTCAAGTAAGATGAGTTATCTGAAGGACATTGAGACTGGTGTTGCAAAGAAGAACAAGCTTGGTACGAAGATGAGTTCTGCCAATCTGCTTGAAGCTGGATTGATGAGAAAGAAGGTCTTGAGGGAAAGGGGTTTTGCTTATCTCTTCTCAAGAGCAGAAAGAGCGGAGTACAGTCAATGCGGACACTGTAAGGAAGATGTATTGATGAGGTACTAGTTGCTTGCTTCTCCTCCCATAATTTACAGAAATCCAAACAGACAGAGTGAAAAATAAGGCTAAAGATTCATGCAAATGGAATAATAGTGGAATTTTGTGTTTTACTGAAAGATAATGGGACAGTGCTTACGCATTAGAACCGGAAAGAAAAGAACTTGTCTTAACCTTGTTTGCCATCACTTATGCTTATAACGCTGGCTTTGCATCTTCCTAACCTATTCTGAACTTTTTGCAGCGTAGCTGTACATTGCCAATTTTGCAAAGGTATGCATTCTTTCAGTAGGATCAGATCTCTGCCATCAATCAAATTTCTCTTTTTAGGACAAGTAGAAGTTCCACTTATATTATCATACTGCCAATTGATGTATGGCATTTCCATTAATTTTTTTCCATTGTTCCGTGATCTAATCCAGCTTGTTCTTTAAGACCGGCGTATTCCTTCTCCTCTTTTTGTATGTCACTTTGCTGAATGTCGCAATTCAACTGTAAAATCAATAGTATTTTGTGGGGAAAGGACAATAACTGTAAATGCAGAATTTCTGTATGCAATAATTCTTTACGATTTAGGATCTTCTGTTTTGCAATAAATGGCCAGCCAAATACAATAAGTTGCCAGGCTTTCTTCTTCTCTCTCTTATAGCAGCTTTCTAAAATAAAATTCACGAATGTACAATATTATCAATTTGAAGGCATAATCATTACATCATGGATAGTTAACTTATATAAAAGTCCATTCTCATTTTTAGAAGTCATCTAAAGCCAAAATTGACAGCTCATGAATCTGTTTCCTCAATATTATTATTTACTAAAAGAGTAATGCCAACATGACACTCAAAGGTATAGTCTGCCAATTTTTCTCTCTCTTCAATTTCTGGTAATGGAAAGTGTCGGCCCTTGAAGTCCAACCACATTTGAGCTATCATTTGTAGAGTTCATCATACTTTTAAGGATTTTTTTATGATCTTAATCTTTCAAGCTGAGTTTTTGATCACCAATATCAAGTGGATCCTGTTGTTAAATCGTGTATCAAAGGCTAAGCTAATGCTTGGCTAGGAATGTTCCCTTAAGCCCCAAATATTACCATTAGAAGAACCTTGTTGTGGATATCTTTCTTGTTATGGACTTTCAGCCATTCAGTAACATTCTTTATAGACACTTATCAATTTCAGACAATTTCCAAAGTTTAACAAGTAGGGCTCTTGGCATGCTCCTGGCTATTTATCTGCAAGTGCCCTTGATCTTATCGGAAAATTTTAATTGCACAATTTACAAACGCTCAGATCATCTATTAGAGTGATTCGGGCTAATTGCACCTAAAAGAAAGATATCATTTTATGTATGTACATTGAGTTAAAGTTTGGCTCACACTAAATGCATGTGATAAATCTTATTTCCCACTCCAATCCATTAGTGATAAATGATCTTGTGTGATCTCCCTTTATCTGATATCTTTTTTCCTCTCCTCTTATTTTTCTTTATCTTGTTTGGCTCTAAATGATGTTGTATGATTTCAGGCCTTTTCCATAAGTGGCATGTGGAGACATCTGTTGGTGCCGTTACTGTTGACATATGCCACCAATGCCAGCAGGAGAAAGCTATGAAAGATACTACTGAAAAGATTGGTGGAGACCCCGAAAATGCTGTTTCACAAGAGGCTAGAGTTGGAAAAGGCGACAGGAAGGTTAGACACTTCTCACAAAGAGCAAAATTGCAGCCACAGAATTACAAAAAGGCCCTTGCAAAGCGCAGATTCGTGAAACTCCATGGCATAAGAGACACAATTAGTAAGAAATGGGTTCAATCAATGAAGGGTAAAGCAGATGCTTTGCAGTTACCTCTCCGTCGTTCAGCTAGGCAAGCAGCCAAGTATGTAGCATTGCATACAAAGACCCATAAGGGGAACAAGAAGGGAAAACAGAAGAAATCCAAGAAACGAGCTCCTAAGAGACAGGAGAACAAAGCCTCATACCGGAAGAAGAGAACGCAGGCATTTTGTAGTTACTGGTTCAATGGTCTCCTTTTATCCCGACTGGAAGATGATAAAAGGGTAACAATGTTTAGAAAGAAAAGCACATTTTCTCCTTATTCAACTGGTGCTAGGCGTGATAAAGTGAAATGCAGTCTCTGTGGTGAAGGTGGTCGCACCTCAAAGTCGACTTATATTGCCTGTGAAACCTGCAGTGGTAAGCGTTTGTCTCTGCAAAGTTGGTCCTGGACATCTATTGTGTCCTGAAACATTTAAGGTAGCTTTGTCTGCCCAGGCTCCCTCATTGGCGGACATGCTTTCTGATGAAAGTAGCAAGATGCTTTTGTTATCTACCAAACTGAATAAACGGAAGCATGATACGTTTCCACACGAGAGTAGAGAAAACCGATGTTTTTCTCACACCTCTGTTTTATTAATTGGAATAATAAGATGAGGTATTGGTGTATGGCCACTGCATGCTTGTAACAGTTTGCATATTTTTCTGCCAATGCAGAGTGGTACCACGGAGATGCATTTGGGCTCGGCTCTGAGAAAATGCAGCAGATTATGGGTTTCAAGTGTCATGTGTGCCGCGGGAAGAGTCCTCCAATTTGCCCCTGCCAGTCCTATTTCCCTGGTGTGCAAAACATTTCTATAGTTGAGCTCTCTAATAGGCATGCAGGGTACCTGTCACTTCCATGCAAATCAAACTCAGAAGCAGGAGGGGGGTCACCTGTAAGTAAGAAGCAGAAAACTTCTCTATCCCAGGACTAGGCATTGATTGAAGCCAGACTGGTCATTGCTTGTACTGATTCAACCTAGAAAGCCTGGGGGAATCCCTTGTCTTTCTTCAGATATGCAAGAGGGACAGAACCGAGATCTCTGATTGCAACCGTCACTGACTCTGACTCTGTTGATTCTCCTCACTGTCGTGGGCATATAAAGCAGCTTTGATTAGGATACAGGTAAGTAGAAGAAAATGTATAGATTGCATACATTGGGAACCTCTTAACATGATAGCATTTTGCTGCCCGCACTTTGGTGTAGGTTTAGGATTTATGTTTGTAAAGTATCTGAAAAGGATGCAGTCAATGATGTTTGTGGCAATGTTGTAGAAGACATGTTAGATGATTTGCATTACATTGGAGGATGAGAGAGAAATAATACTATTTGTTCCCGGAAGGGTATTCATGTTGAGGTGATCGGTGTCGGCTTATGTTCGGCAGTTGATTTGATTATGTGTTTCCTTTGCATCTGCATTCTGGGTAAAAAGTCTTATGTTGTTGCTGTTTCTGAAATTTGATTCCTCTTACGCTATGCTTATTGATTAATGATAGACATTCCAGAATCTGATGGCATCCTGTGTGTCGTCTGGTTCCTCTGTAGGATAGGTATCTGGATTCAACTCCTGATACCGAGAGCTTGAACGAGACTTCTGTCTGCATGAACTCAACACTCGCATGATTCTGATAGTTTCCTGCAGGAACGCTACGAGAGGCAGGCATTTCAATTGTTCGAGATTGGCATGTGCCATCGTTTTGGTACATCACCGTGGCAAGTCTTAGTTGCATACTGAAAGGGAACCATCTACCTCCCACATTTCCTTGAATGCTGGCCGAGGTACACGAAGGAGCTCAGAGGATGGATGAACACGATGATGATACAAGAGACTGCTCCCACTTAGCTTGCTGTTCTTTTATACGATGCAAAATTGAATAGCGTGTACCATTTGACGTCGAGGATGACGTGCATGAATTTCCCTCAAGGACCAGCAATCTCCAGCTAAAGTAGTCAATAATATTACAAAAACTAAGCTCGCTCATGTGGCAGGAAAGGTACCTTGAGATGTGGTTCTTTTAGAGTTATTCATCGAAGGAAACAGTAGAATAATTCGAGGACGATGCTTCAACGCTGGCTCGGCGCCGTGGAGCGAACGGCGGCCGTTCCACCACCAGACCCTCCCAGGGACTCTCCCCCGCTCTTCGATGAACGGCGACGCTGACAGTAACGGTGACGGAAAAGTCCCTCTCAATGGACGACTACGAGATTGCCTACCTTACCTCATCAACAGATTATAAAATCTTTCCCGGATAAGGAGGAAGCATGCAGCAATAGCTTCTCTCTCTCTCTCTCTCTCTCTCTCTCTCCCTCTCCTCCCTCTACCTCTAATTCTCTTACGATGGCGTTCTCATCGCCGACGGCAGCCGCTGCTCGTCATCCCTGTGCCACCGCCACGTCGCTCTCCCGCCTCCACTCCTCTCTCCTCTCTCCCTTCACTCTCCGACTTCCTCAGCTGTCGTACTCGAGGCAGCTGAGACGAGGAGCTCGCACGCGCTACCGCAACCGCACGGTACGAAATTCTGCAGCTCTGGACTCCGGAAATGGAGCTGTGCTCACTTCAGAGGAGCAGCAGCTCGACGAGATTACTTCCTACGGACGGCTGTACTTCCCATTAGCTGCCGTTGTCGGACAGGTTAAAAGCCCTTTTCCTTTTTCCTCTCTCTGAATTTTCGCTTCAGGGCGGTTCTTTAGCTTCGCGTATCTTACAATTCCGTGATGCTTTGCATTTTTCTCCCGATAAAATAAGGACATTCTTACAGTGTCTTGAATGGTGTAGATTGATACTTGTGCATGCACTCGTTTCATTACAATCGATGGGCATAATATAGCGTCATGCTAATTGCGGTTAATTGTTTACATTACCACTGCTGGCTGTTATGCAGGATGCTATTAAAACTGCCCTGCTGCTTGGAGCGATTGACCGTGAGATTGGAGGGATTGCTATCTCTGGCAAAAGGGGAACGGCCAAGACAGTAATGGCTCGTGGACTACATGCAATATTACCACCCATTGAAGTACTTGTTGGTTCAATGGCAAATGCAGATCCATCCTGCCCAGAAGAGTAAGACGGCATTCTGTAGATAGTGATTCTCTTTATTGAGGGATTGTCTCTCCAAGAATTTTGGCTCCGTCTTATGCTTTCTGAGGTTGGAAGTGTGAAGTTCAGAACTCGATGATGCTTAGATGTGAGTTGGGGATAAGCTGTTCGTTACAGGTCCTCTAATCTTTATGGCATATATTTTTGTAGGTGGGAGGATGGACTTGCTGAAAGATTGCAGTATAATCCTGATGGTAACATCAAGACGCAAATAATCAAATCTCCTTTTGTTCAGGTTTGCTTCCTGTCACATTCCTTTAGGTGGGATGGTGCCATATCATTTTGACCCAGTCATAGCACAATGCAGATTCCACTTGGAGTCACAGAGGACAGACTACTTGGCTCTGTTGATGTTGAGGAATCTGTCAAGACGGGAACAACTGTTTTCCAGCCTGGCCTTCTGGCTGAGGCTCATAGAGGAGTTCTTTACGTTGACGAAATCAATCTATTGGATGAGGGCATCAGTAATCTGCTTCTCAATGTGTTGACGGAAGGAGTAAACACTGTTGAGCGAGAGGGAATTAGTTTTAAACATCCATGCAAGCCACTTCTAATTGCTACTTATAACCCAGAAGAGGGAGATGTGCGTGAACACCTTCTTGATCGTATTGCAATTAACTTGAGGTGTACATCCTGCACACTGCTCTTTCTTTCGTCATCCCTTCTTTCCCTTAATGACACGTTACTGTTGCAGTGCAGATCTTCCTATGAGTTTTGAAGATCGTGTTGCTGCTGTTGAAATTGCCACCAAGTTTCAGGAGCGTACTGATGATGTTTTCAAAATGGTAGAGGAAGAAACTGACTTTGCAAAGACACAGGTAAGTCCAAACTGATTTAGTGCCGAGTGATTTTATTAATTCTAGAGGAGCCAAAAGTTGCTCCTTCCAAATTTGCTTAATGTTTAAGAGGGTCTGCGGCAAAGCTCAAATATTTCTCTCCAAGAAAAGAGCGGATCACTTTTCAGGATCTGGCCTAAGATACTGCTTTTGGAAACTGGCCTTGCTTTGGAATTTATCATAGTTAATCTACATAGATCAGTAACTAACCCAAGTTAGATTATCTGAAAATTTTATGAGTTACAATGTTTAATTAAAAAACAGTATTATAATGTGGTTGAGAGATTTCAGCATATCCAAATTTTTCATCTGCTATCCCATGTTGTTTCCCAATAAATGGTGCCCTCTCGAGTGCACATTAAATTGCAAGATCATTAAAGTACACATGTTGGATGACCTGTGATAGATCATCTTACCTCTTTCTTCTCTTAACTAGAAGACCAACTTTTTCTAGCTCAGTTGACCTACCTTCAGCTTCTTTGTTTTAGTTATTGTGCAGGGAAATATCTACTCTGCCTTAGTAATTAATACTCTTATATTTTTCATGCATTATAGATTATTTTGGCCCGAGAATATCTGAAGGATGTTACCATCAGCAGAGATCAACTGAAGTATCTTGTGATGGAAGCTCTTCGAGGTGGTTGTCAGGTTCTTACCAAGCATCCTATTTAATAGATTTCTTTCCCTTTTTTTGCCTCCTCCACCTTTTCATTCTAGTAAGGTGTCAAATGAGAAGTACACAGGTGAAAATTGACTAACCTTATACTGCCACATCCAAAATGGTGAAAAACCTAGAAGATGCACTTGCTAAACATCATTAAGTCCAAACAGAAAGTGCACTGGGGGATGTAGTAAGAGGGGAAGCTACCTCACATAGGTCTCCTCAGTGTTATAGTTTTCCATCCATGTCTTTGGTTGCAATGTATTTCCTTTTTACTGTATCCATGACATTCTTCCTCTTCGAATTGATTTGTGCATTCTGAGCTGTATTATCTACCAGTGAATAAGTCTGTGGATTGCAGGGACACAGAGCAGAGCTCTATGCTGCTCGAGTTGCAAAATGCTTAGCTGCTCTTGAAGGTCGTGAAAAAGTTAATGTGGATGACCTGAAAAAAGCAGTAAGTCTTCTTCAGAAACATTATCCACCTGGAATGGAAATCACGAATTTTAAATGGACTTTTTGATGCACAGTGTGGGTCCTTAGTATGTTATGCATTTGTTGTATAAGTAGGAGATGACCCTGATTGACTTTAGTGCAGGTGGAACTTGTCATTCTTCCACGTTCAATTATAGTTGAGAAACCGCCAGAAGAGCAGAACCAGCAGCCTCCACCTCCACCTCCTCCACAAAATCAAGATCCTGGGGAGGAGCAAAATGAGGAGGAAGATCAGGAGGTTTGTGCCTGTTGATGGTTTCAAGTCCTTTTCTTGATATATACATAAATCTATGGATAGTTTAAGTAAATACCACCTAATTTTAGTCACTGAGTGGATCATGTCGCCCTTTTATCCTTTTTTTGTTTTGATTAATTTGGGATGCATTTCTGCTCCAAAGTCCAATTAGGGATCCGTATAGCTAAAGAATCTATCTGTAAGCAGGATGACAATGATAAAGAGAATGAGCAACAGCAAGAACAATTACCTGAGGAGTTCATCTTTGATGCTGAAGGGGGTCTGGTGGATGAGAAGCTTCTATTCTTTGCACAGCAAGCACAGAGACGCCAAGGGAAGGCTGGAAGAGCGAAGAATGTTATCTTCTCTGAGGACAGAGGCCGGTACATAAAACCCATGCTTCCCAAGGTCAGTGTCTCCTGCCCTACCTGACCTAATATGTTTTTTATCCATTAGTTGTTTGGCAAACTTCTATGGGGAACAGGAAACTTTCTCTTGATTTTGTTTTTATTTTCTTGCTGAACTTACTCATTTACTTTCTTTCTCAACCTTCTACAAAGTGCAGGAAACAAAGCATTTTCCTTGGAACCATTGGTGCTGGTTTTTGTTATTATACAAAAAGATTTAAATATGATAATTTGGGTTAACTATCCATCTCAGGGTCCCGTGAAGAGGCTTGCTGTTGATGCTACCCTAAGAGCAGCTGCACCATATCAGAAGTTACGTAGGGAAAAGGACGTCCAGAAGACAAGGAAAGTATTTGTGGAGAAAACTGATATGAGGGCAAAGCGAATGGCTAGAAAAGCTGGAGCACTGGTATTAATCACTTGCTCTAATTCTTGCAAACACATGCACCACTCCTAAAAGAGTAGGATACTTGTTTTGAAGATGTGAAGTTCTTCAATTCGTAGATTCCATGGCAGGTAATATTCGTGGTTGATGCAAGTGGGAGCATGGCCTTGAACCGAATGCAGAATGCTAAAGGAGCGGCACTTAAATTGCTGGCAGAGAGCTATACAAGCAGGGATCAGGTGAAAAGATAAATTTTGAGACTAATAAAATTCAAGTACAAGCATCAACTACATTTTTTTATTATATTAAATTCTTTATGTTTGTCTTGACCAAAAGATGGGGGGTGGGCGAGTGGAGGTGAGGGAAAACCAAATGGATACTTCTTCTATTAAGTTAAAGTAAGACACACAAGGGGGAGTTTTTGTTCTGTTCAGTGCTCCCTGTAGTGATACGTTTTGTGATGGTGTCTGTCAAGTATAGCCACACAAAACTAGGCAAGCTAAGCTATTGTAATGGTACATATCATCCCAAGATGCATTAACATCCTATCTTTGTAATCTTTTGGCAGGTTTCTATCATTCCTTTCCGTGGAGATGCTGCAGAAGTCCTCCTCCCTCCTTCAAGGTCAATTGCAATGGCAAGAAAACGTCTAGAGAGGCTCCCCTGTGGCGGAGGTTCACCCTTAGCTCATGGTCTTACCACGGTAGTATAGACCCTACATGTGCTTCTGATTAACAATTTCTAGAACATTTGCTTACTACAAAATTCTTATTGAGTTACTTAGGCCGTCAGGGTGGGCTTGAATGCTGAGAAGAGTGGTGATGTTGGACGTGTAATGATTGTTGTATTAACTGATGGTAGAGCAAATATATCATTGAAGAGATCAACCGATCCTGAGGCTGCTGCTAATGATGCTCCCCGGCCTTCTGCACAGGAGTTGAAGGTAAGCTTTCAGCATTGTAATCATGTGCATCAATACCTTCAAACCAGTTTTTGGATCCAGATTGTGCCATAAATTAACCAAGTTAGTTGGTCCGTAGCTTCAACCGGAATTTTAAAATTTCAAAATCATTGTTTTTCTTGTAACTGGAAATTGAATAAGTTGAATTGATGTGTTAACGTAAAAAAAAAAAAAAAAAGCAGTTCAAGGCAACAACTTGCTGGCTCGTTGAGAGGGGGGAATGAATTGGCTGGTTCTCAGAGAGAACAGGACAGTATTCTTGCATATCTGCTTAACCTGAGAGCAGAACCAGCCAAGCATCTGGTTGCCGGTTCAACCAGGCAGTTGGATCTAGTTTTGAAACAATGCCTTTGAGCGACTCATTGGTTGTCTGTCTTATGGATTTTATGAAGGATGAAATTCTCGAAGTGGCTGGGAAAATATACAAAGCAGGCATGTCTCTCCTCATCATAGACACCGAGAACAAGTTCGTTTCAACTGGTTTCGCTAAAGAGATTGCCAGAGTTGCTCAAGGTTTGTCAAAAGTGGACCCTTACGTTCTTTTTTTATGATCTTCCATGTGAGGAAGAGAATTTGGCTGTATCTGAATTAAGTGCACATTTTGGGCAGGAAAATACTATTATCTGCCGAATGCTTCGGATGCCATCATCTCAGCCACCACGAAGGAAGCCCTGTCTGCCTTGAAAAGTTCTTGAGTCCTAGAAACGACTTTTTGAGTCCACTTGGGTCGAACCTGAACTGCTATATCCCATAATTTTTGCCGTGCAAGCACTTTTTTCCCCGAATTGCCATGACCACTTACTTTGAATTTGGCTTCTGCAGGGGCCTGGCATTTTACATGGTAGGAGGGCTTAGGAAACCTTTGCCCTTTTTTGATCATGACATCTAGCTTGCCTTTAGTCGAGCAAAATCGGAAAAAGGGAACACAGAACACGGAGAAATTGGTCAGTCCATCCAAAATTATTCAGCCTTCTCCGTCGCCATTGTGAGGCGGTTTAGTAAATCATATCATAAAATCCATTGGCTACGTAGATTGATAGATAAGTTGCATTTGCTTAATAATTAAGCGAGACGGTATTCTATTCCCTGGATCTGAGAGTAGGGGCCCGGTTACTCATAGTAGATGGAATGTGTGAGAGACATAGGGCGGTCAATAAAAGTTAATTTCATATAAGGCAATGGTAATGTTAGCTGGTTAACGATATGGAGAGCTAGCCGTTGGAAATAGAGAGAGGACTAGTCATAAAAGGTAAGAGTGGAATTAATACTCTCCGCAGCCGTTTCCAACGGTCGAAAAAAAAAAAGACAATTTGAAAAATCTCCCGGACGCACTCCTAGCCCTTTTACTCTTTCTTTGTCATAGGATTTGCTTGCTCGTACCTTCTGTTGCTTTTCTCCGGTCTCGATCCGAAGGCCAAGAAGGACAAAAGAAATGGCCACCGCTAATGGGCATCCTGAGGAAAGGTACCAGGGCAACACTCCCGCGGCCGCTCCGTCCCCCAAACAGCCTCTTCCCCCAGCGAAGTGCGTCGACACACAATCTGTTCTCAAAAGGTACCGGCTTGCCTCTTCCCGTCTCTTTCTTGACTCGGTGAAATCTTTGATTTCATGGACAGAATCCTATTCCTTCCGATTGCCGATGAAAATTCGCCGGCTGAGGACTTTGATCTGGTGCCCTGCCTGATCAATGATCGAACTATTATGAAATAGTGGGTCGATCTGACCTCCGGTCTTCTTGCCTCGGAGCCTCCTTTTTGTCCTTTGAGTTCACCTGATTTATTGGCTCTTGAGCTGTGGTTGTTTGTTCTCGCTGAGTTGTATCCGTGCTCATCAGATGTCCTCTTGTTCTTCTTGCACGAAACAGGTTGCAGTCAGAGTTGATGGCTTTAATGGTGAGAGCACTTTGTACCCTCTGTCTTCTATAAGACCAATATAGTTCCGTTAACGAACTTCTCCACAATTTGTCACCGATTCCAAATCTCACTTGATCACTGCAAAAGTAGGCAGTGAACTTATTTGGCTTGCTGAGTTTATTGCTGGCTTGTTCACCCTTTTAGCCGTGTATTTCAATTCAGATGAGTGGCGATTCTGGGATATCGGCTTTCCCAGAGGAAGACAATATTTTCTGCTGGAAGGGGACAATCACCGGAAGCAACGATACTGTGTTTCAAGGGACAGAGTATAAGCTCTCTCTGTCGTTTCCGAATGATTACCCATTTAAGCCTCCCAAGGTCAAGTTCGAGACAGCTTGCTTCCACCCCAATGTGGACGTTTACGGCAATATATGTTTGGACATTCTTCAGGTAACTCTTTGAAAAATCTCATAGGCATGATCCTGTTGTTCATCGTAGAATCATCGGCCCTCCAACCCCTCACACCCACCACCAACCCTACCGCCCCCCCGGGCGCGATCCTGATTACTTGATTCTTCTGTAGGACAAGTGGTCATCTGCTTATGATGTCAGGACCATACTATTGTCTATCCAGAGTCTACTTGGAGGTAAATTGGTTTTAGGCTTTTTAGCATTTCGGAATCATGCTACGTGAAGATACCAACTGGGGAGGACTTCTAGGCTGCTTAATTCATGTATGTCAATATTTGTCTGTGATAACAGAACCAAACACAAGCTCTCCTTTGAACACTCAGGCAGCACAGCTATGGAGCAACCAGGAAGGTAAGAGCCTGTCGTCCTCTTCTTTCCACGGTCGTGATATTGAGAAGTAGCCAGCTGATAGTGTTCTCTATCTGCAGAGTACAGGAAGATGGTGGAGAAGCTGTACAAACCTCGAAGCGCTTGAAGTGACAGGGTGGCATCATCAACAACACATAAGCCCGTCTCTTGTTTTCTAGAGGAGAGGACTTCTTAGGTTCTTCTTTTCGCTTGCCTGTGTTACTGGCTATGATGAGATAGATGTAACAATATCCCATTTGGTCTTGGCATTGGAAAATATGATGAAATGATCTGAGAAGTGAGTTCTGAACATTCAGTTTTCCCGGCCCGAAATAATATTTTCTGTTGTGAACTTTAGCCTGCGGTGGCTCTCTGCCCAATATTATATTGCTTGATATTTCTCCTTTGTGGGGGACGGACACTGCAGGGAGCCACCATATGCTTCATCGTTTTCTCCTCTTATTTAATCTAATGCGTTGGAATTGACCAAAACCTAATTACCCCTGAATTCCGTTCTTTCTTGGTTCTGCACCAGCCGAATATGATGGTAGGCATGCATTTATATCATGGGTAGCATTCTATGGCGGCGGCCCATGACCGTGACCGCCGGATGATGGGCCCAAGCTATATGTGGGCTAAGGCCATGAGTGTCACGACTGGATATGGGCCCGGGAGGCCCCTCGTTGAGCCCATTGAAGGATGGAGCAGTCACTGACTGACTGACTGACTGAGCACGACGGTGTCCATCCATGGTTGGGTGATGCGCCATTGAAGAGGAGGAGAAAGGAGCTAGTGCGCGTGCGTTAAAGCCGAGATCGCAAGCAATGGATAGACAGAGTCAGATGGGTGCGCCCTGTGGATTTTACGGGTTCGGTTGAGACATTTCGGCATTGACACGGAGCTCAAACCCCGTTGGCATCTGGCTTAGCTAGTCTCTCTCACTCGGACAGAGCTTATGTCGTCGTTTGCCATGCATCCGACAGGATGGCAGATGGAAGGAGAGTAGAGTTTTTGTGGGGTCCCAGTAGTCCTCAGCCTTCATCTTCAACTGACCGCGGGGCGGGGCGGGGCGGGTCGGACATGAAAGCGGGTAGGTCCACATGAGTCACATGGTGCGGGGGTTTGGGTCCGATTCGATGGAACATCGAGGTGGTGCATGCAAAACCTCGGTCCAGATATCAAAACAGAACGATAGGATTTATGATTTCCATGCGATCTCGCTCGGCCCTGACCCGATACCCGGAAGTTCACAACATATCTATGAAATAGGAGATAGAAGGTGTGAAAGATTCCACTAACGATGATAATCGATATTGCAATGAGTCCAACCGGCAGTTTTGCAGTCATATATCAATGTCGAAGTATCGATTTACGACGACCATTTATGGTTCTTGTTGTATTGCTTGTTCGGGTCCCCATACAGTCAAATACTTTCCTTTTCAGCCTTTAAGAGCCTCGAGACCGGTTATAAATTTTTACTCACTCCAATGTCTTGGTTTTTGCGGATTTACCGATGCCTCATCCCCCCATCTTCCCCTTACTGAATTTAGCGTGTATTCATAAAAAAATTTGAACTTATTCTTACTTTAAAAACAATTATATTGATACATGATCTTACTCAATTTTTTATAAAGTCACAACTCTTCTCTTAATTATTCAACGTAAGATCGTATTCTCACATGGCAATATTGTTTACTCTGCCACTCACCGTCAAATACCAACGCTCTACAACTGTTTATGAGTGGGTTATTTTTCTTTTAGTGTTGAACGATGGGACACCCAGTAAGCGCATTACTCTTTTTGTTTTTAAATAAATTTATTCGATATGAGATTTTAATTTTCACGTGCCAACGTAATTCACTGTACCATGTGCAATTAAATACCCACTATGAACAACTGTCTACTAGCCAAGTAATTTTCTAGGTCGGGCAAAGTACGAGCCCTGTCAACTTGAATGCAGTACTGAATTTATTATAAGTTCATAAGAGATCGAATTAATTTTCACGTAAAGACTTAAATCGATAGTTTGCGACACCCAACCTTATTATAAACTTATAGCTCTTCTTTTTTGACTATGAGGTAGGATGTGGTATGTTCTATTCCTACCCTCATGTTTCTTTCATTCTTACGAAAATTTTTGTTATATGAGAGCATTGGGGGAGGAGATGTCGCCCTCCTCACACCCTGTGCTGGCGGCCACAACCATTGACATAAAAACGGGCGGGCACAGAGTCCCCACTACATAAAAACAGAACAAAAGGTCCATTTGCATTGGAATAACTCACTATCATATCGTGTCCTGTTACCATTGAACGATCTGATCTATCCGCTGGGTGGGTGGTGCGATCAATCTTGTGTACGATGCAGGACTCGATATGATAGTGCGATCTATCTGCGAACAATTCACATCTCTAAACCATTTCAGTGCAGTTCAGTGCAACGCAAGGGGTTGATTGATTGGGGTTTTGTGTGAAAGAAGCAGTGGCCCCTTTCATGGCGGACAGCCTGATGGGGATTGGGGGCGGGTGGGCCTGAGGGGGGACTTTTTCGGCTTTTTGGAAGCTCGTCACATCGACACCAAGCAAACGGCAACCTCATGAGTTTGTTCCTGTCACACTATGTTGGACTCGCAGCATGCATATCACTAAGATCAACCCGTATTATCTCAACAGAATTTATCAAATTAGTTTAAAAAAAAAAAAGAAATCCTAACAAATGCTCTATCTTTTGGTAATATGGCAAAATAAGGTATTTTTCTTAAATGAATTTTTGAATCACCCGGAAGTACGATCATAATTTTAATAAGATTTTATCGATCAAAATAAAAAATAACCCGCTCATCAACCTATTGTTTTTTTCTCTCCTCTCTTTCCCCCTTAAAATTGATAGGGAAGGGAGGAATCCGTGATAATTCAGAAAAATAATGAATTAATTTTTTTGTTCTATATATATATATATATATATATAAAGGGGTTAAAAATAAGGATTAGATAGGGAGGGAAATTCGTTCGGGGAAGGGCTTTGATTGGATCTTTCGATCAACGTCAAAGGCGAAGAGCAGAGACGGAAGGACAAATTTGACCCTTAGGTAACGCGACGGACGGAGAACCCTGAGCTAGCTGGTACGTGGGGCCACGCACCTCCCCCGAACCTCTGCCGCTCGATTTCTGGGTCGTTGTCTGTCGGGAATCATCCGACGGTCGAGGCTGGTGGGCCCCCCGACCCGACCCCAGTAAGAGAGAATCATTAGTCTGCACGAACGCCTACCCTTCCCCGTTCTCTCCTCCTCACCCAACCCTGAATCTTAAGGAGATCAGATTGCGTCACATGCTGCATCATGGGCCCCACAGCCACACACATATATATTATTAATTTATAATAAAAATTATTAATAAAATAATTATATTAATTTTATGATAATCCTAAGATATAATATAACTTTAATAAAATAAAATATATATATTATAATATTTATTTAATTTTAAATTCAACCATTTTTTATTAATTTAATTGAGTTTATAAATTTAACTAATAACTGGTTAGTTCATTTAGATCTAACCATATTTATAATATAATTAGATTTATTCTATAAATTTGATTAAATAAATGGTCGGTACCTTACCGAATTGGACGGTTCGGTCCGATTTTAAAAATTATGCATATGCATATATGTTTATGGGTCCCCCTTTAGTCTCTCACATTCAGCTGGGGAGAACACCTGAATAAAAATTGGAAACAATAGTATCATTTTAAATAATAATGATTATTATCTCGCCTGTTGAGATCTCATGGAATTGTAGAGTAACTTTGATGTATAAGATTTGCAATTCAAAATTATCGGCACACACCTCTGCATTTTCCACCCAAGTCCTTGCATGCGAGCAATTACGATTTAGATTGCCCTTCTCGTGTGATTTTGTCCGGCAAAGTAGAGGCAATTTCCGTGTCGGTGCGAAAATATTGTAAGAACGAGCGGCTGGAGCGAAACGATATGTGCCTCCTCGAGATATTAATGGGTCGAACGCCCTAGAAGACCGATGTACTATGGCAGGTGGTAAGCCTCGACGTGATCGAGAGACAGAACAGAAGAAGCTTAACAGAAATTAAAGGGAAATTTAAATTATTAACAAAAAAAGGAGAGAGGAAAGGTGGGAAAAAATAATAGTCTCGCACGTGTGCATGCGACAAGCACGTACGAAAGGGTCGGGTGGCACTGGCATCTCACGTGCAGAGGAGAGAAGGGGGCGCGTGCGGTGTCGTCCCCACAACTACCCATCCGCACATATACATATATATATATGTACACACACATTCAGAGGAAATTTTGCAAATAAGAAATTATTTAGTTTACTTAAAAAGGAAAGGAAAATGCCCCAAAAAAAAAACATGAGGGAGGAGGCATGTGGGATTTAAATAATTAAGTGAGAAAAAGCAGTAAAGTAAAGAAAATGATGGGGATTTTGTAGAAAAAAGAAAAAAAGGGGTGAAAGATAGAAAAAAATTACTCCCCTTCCCCGCATTTGGAGAGATATGGATAGTTCAGTCGCCTTCTCAGGCTGCTAGTTACACACACTTGAAACCCTACTGCTCACTCTCACTGAGACTGAGAATTCGGGACCCGGAGTGGGGATTGCCGGCTCCGGCCATGGACGCTAACGAGGCTACCACCATAGTCCTCTCGAAGATCAAGGGCATCGACCCCGATAACGCTACCAAGATCATGGGCTATCTCCTCATTCAGGACCTTTCTGATATGGACTTGATTCGGCTCGCCTTTGGTCCCGACACTGTCCTCCGTAGCCTCATTATCAAGGCGAAGGCTCAGTTGGGACTTCTGTCCAGCAACTCTCCCTCGCCTTCGCCCTCTACGCCTACTTCCCCTTCCCCCATCCTCAGCGCTATGGCCCGTCCTTCTAAACCCAGCAGCGATAGTGCCCAGTTCATGACGCTCTCGTCCCCTAGTCTTGCCCAAAGGAGCGACCTTGAGATGGGAGTGAGCCCGATGAACCCTATATGGAGCGGACCCATCAGCCCCAGTGCCAATCCCTCACTTCCCTTCGGTAGCAGAGCCTCATTTTACCCGGGGAACAGCAACTGCAGCGGCGGCGGGTCCAGAGATTTCGTGGAGGAGCAGCAGACGAATGATTTCTTCCCCTTCCTCAACGACACGGGGAACAGCTCTTCTTCCGAGTCCCACTTGCACAGGAGGAGCTTCTCGGAGAGCGACGCATGTTTTGACTCCGAGGACGGCGTCTTTTGTGGTGGAGCACACAGGCCATGCCATTATTTTGCGAGGGGTTTCTGTAAGAATGGAAGCGGCTGTAAGTTCGTCCACGCAGACGATTTAGAGGGTTCTGTTGCAGCCTTTTCGGGCTCCCCAAGCAGCGTTGATGCAACCGAGCAGATGCTAAGGCTGAAGATTGCCCACCAACGGAGATTGGCTTCTGCTGCCTTTGCTGCTTCCCAGTTCATCCCCGGGTCTTCTCCGATTTCTCAGAGCAAATACATTATATCGCTCCTGCAGCAACACGGTGATCCCCATAGGTATATTTGGAAGCAAAGATTTTAAGTGACGTAGATATATTTTGGGGGAGTTTTTTCTAGAACTTATTTTTATAGTGGTACTTGATGGGAACGATAGGCCTGCTATATTTGCCTTGGTTTTGTCGTGATTTTTGTCGGTTGAAGAAGTGGCAATTGAACGGAAGTAGGCTTTTTTGGATAAAGTTTTCATCATCTGTATAACGATTTTTACTGTCATATGAGAAGAAAAAAATTATCCTTAGTGGGGTTTGTGATATAAAAATGTTAAAGTTTGCTCTTGAAGGCAGTCAACATCAAGATAGGTAACCACGATCTGTGGTTGGCAAAAGCATCGCTTCAAGTTTGCATTTTTCTTTTGGGTGCATCAAATGATTGCCTTGTCTGTTAGGCTGGGGATGATTATTGGGGATGAAATTTACAAGCACGGTCAATACCAGCAAGAAAGGAACGATTATATGGTGATGGGGATGGCAGACAAGATGAATTCTGCCTCGAGACAAATTTACTTAACCTTCCCAGCAGAAAGCACTTTCAAGGATGAAGACGTTTCAGAGTACTTCAGGTAATAAATACAATCTGCAACTTAGATTGCTGATTGTCAGAATTATGATGAAAGGAAGCATTCATAAAAGTGGATTCAAGTTAACATTCCATGCTGTGAAAAAACTTGGGTTCTTAAAAGAGGATTTATGAGTTCTCCGCTTGGGTTGATGGTTGATGCTTTTTGAGGTTGCATAATTATTGAATTTGATGATACTTTGGTACCTTGAGAAACTGGTCCTTTTAACTTTTGAAACTTCACTATTTTGAGTTTGATTATTAAAGTGCTGGCAAATACTGACTGTTCTCATCACATGGCACTTGCATCCTTGTTCTCTTTAACTGTGCCAAAATCATAAGGTTCACAATTTGGCTACAGTGAACCAGATGATACCTGAAAATTGGGATGTCTGAAACGTTTGATATAGAACTTGAACTTGTACCGGCAAGAGCTGCCAGACATTTACTTATTTCTTGCTAAATGAGATCTGGTAGTTAGATAATTGTCAACAAAAGAATAATTATTTTCAATTCTCATCCTCGAACTCAAACTTTCCCCAGTAGATCTTGCCATTCAATTCATGAGTAACAAAAGTTGTATACAGATGTGTGTTCAATTTTGTTCAACAATATGTATTGATAAATATTCTCTCTTCTTTGCTGGAAAAAGCAATTATGGACCAGTTCAAGATGTCAGGATTCCTTATCAGCAGAAGCGAATGTTTGGGTTCGTCACATTCGTCTACCCAGAGACTGTGAAGCTCATCCTGAGCAAAGGGAACCCTCATTTCATTTGTAGTTCCCGCGTATTGGTTAAGCCCTACAAGGAGAAGGGCAAAGTGTCGGAGAAGTATGGACTAAACCATATTTCTTGCTGCAGTAGTTTTTAATGTCTTCTATGACATTGTTGATGGGGCATAGTTATTTTATTGTGATAAATGCAGGAGGCAACTGCACCTTCAGCAGCAATTCGAGAGAGGAGATTTCTCCCCATCTTCGAACTCTTCTATGCTCGATTCCAGGGAGCCATTTGACCATGTTGGTAAGAGATAAGGTTCCCACTATTTGCTTCTGCTTGAGCCCCTTTATTTGCTGCATATGTTATAGCCTTATTTGTCTGTTGCTATCTTTTCGTCAAAAGGAGCTAGATTGCTGAACAATAGCCATGAGATGATGTTCAAGAGAAGGTTAGAGGAGCAGCAGGCTGAGTTCCAGCAAGCGATTGGGCTTCAGGGGAGAAGGTTGATGAATCTGCAGCTTCCTGACTTGAAGAATGGCTGCATGTACAATCGTCATCGACTATGTAGCTTGTCTATGAATCACAACCTGAGCGACCACAGGATCTTCTCCCCATCAGAAGCCATCGACCAAGAAGCAGCAGAAGGTTGTTTCCCCAATTTTGGATTCAGAAATGTCTCGCGTGGAAATTTTATTGCTTTGACCAATAGAAAAATTCGCTCATGGTCATATCTTGTACCACTTTTGCAGACAACTGTACTAGCGCTGCTACTGGTTCATCTACAGCTACTGCTGCTTCTGAGCAGCAGCTGCAATGGGAAATAAACGCTGTGTGCCATGATAATTCCAGGACCGATGATCAGACAGATGATACGATTGAAGCTGAAGAGGTTGAAAATCATGAAAAGTACGAATCTCTAGTGATGCTTTTACCTCTTTTGTTCTGGATTGAGCTTAGTTTGAGATTGGTGTGAAGTATCTCAAGTTTGATGTCTAATGTTCCGTTTCTGTTCTCAGGAAAAGTCTAGAGGACATGCTTCCTGACTCTCTGTTTGCTTCGCCTGTGAAATCTACGGGGGACCACTGCACTGGTTTTACCATATTGGCCGATGAAATTTGTGAGAGCTTTTCTAAATCGGTAAATGGACCTGATAGAGAAATCCCGCTGAGCATGATTTCTTCTGGCAATGGACCTCCTCAGTAAATGTTTTCTCCTTGCTTAGGTGAGGTAATCTTTTACAGTTTAATTCAGTATCAGTTACTGTCTCCTTCCCTTCCCTCTGAGCAGTATGGAGATTAAATGCCGACAATGTACCTTTTTTGCAGGTTTCTTTTTCTCCTTTTTGCAATTGCATTGATCCATCAGAAATGTACATAATAAAAATGAATGTGGTCAGCAAGATTGATTGTGCAAGGTGAGATTCTTGTTCTGGACTTGATCTGAGAGGGTTTATGTTAATATGCGTCTATAGGTCCATAGACAAGTTTTATTGTTTCATTAGTTTCAAACTCAATTTATCAGCTTCAGCCAAATTATTTTTTGTTAAAATTTGTTTGCTGGTTTGGTTATTGTGCAGGTAGAAGCTACTAATGGGGAGAAACATCTATTTAGATGTATAGCCTGACTTAAATGTGCAAACACTAGTTTAGATCCATAGAGACCCTCTAGACGAGACAATATCGGCACGAGCGTGATCAATACATACTGCTAACAGAAATGATACATACTGCCACCACTACTGCCAGAAGCACTGCTACATAGGCAAAGGTAAGGGACATGTGATTTTGGAGTTTTTTTAAAACTATTTGCACGTAGGTTATGTTCTCCCTGTTATCGACTACTATCTGCCCATCTATGTGGTTTAATGTGTACCACAGAGATGCCAAGCGAGACACAGCCTCTTGTCATTAAATTATGAAAGTACATTATCGAAATTCCATGCCTTCATCTTCTTCTGCTGTTTTCTTGTTTTCCTTTGAGATGAATATGATCATTAGCTATTTTGTGGATGTATCGGGGCCTCTTGAAGCTGTTCTCTTGTTGAGGAAAGTCAAATTGTATAGAATCCTTACCCAACAGGGAAAGTCAAATGTGTATGAGGATGCACTGTTTACCTCGTGTACAAATGGGCACCTGAGGGGATGTTTTGTGCTGTCTCTGCGCTTCATGAACCCAGCAGGTGATCACTGATGGTGTGTTGTTGACATTTGCCCCCTGTGATCGGTTAGAAGAAGAGATTGAAATTCTAATGCCTCCATCGATATTTTGAAAATACCGTTTACGGAGGAGTTGGTAAGAGCATATGTTCTTTATCCTTGTCGATGATACTGTGCCAGCTGAACTGAGGTGTCCATTACAGCCTATTTTGTGAGGTTTTCAAGCTATGAAATTCCTCGATCTGAATTGAGACCCGGAGCCATGTGAGTCCTTCACGCCAATACCCACACCAACCCTACCAAGATCGTCATCCTAGACAAATTCGGTGGTCTTTTGTTCTTTTAAGTGCTGGCATTTGGGCCCAAAAAGGGTAGGTGGGGACCGATTCAAGCTGATGATTGTGAGCCCATTGGCCTAGACAGCGGCCTGAAGAGCGGCCCAGCCCAAAAGGGATTTTGATTTTGATTTTGATTTTTTTCAAGAGAACAATGAGGGGGATTGGAATATGATAATTGCTCGTTTGTATATTTATATATTGGTCCACAGCTATTTCAGTTAGACATGGCGGTCTGGAGACGTACGACATGGTCGGAGCCAACGTTTTTAACGAAGATAAGTCGGTACTCTTTTGCTTTACGGCAAAACTAACGGGAGCCGACATGGGCTTTCTTCACGGGTCTCGTATCGGCCGACTGATTTCACTGAAAACGAGGGATCCGCCAGTGTTACGGAGCTGATCCTCGCAGATTTGATTCTCCATCGGTGATGTGATGTCCGAGGCATGGAGCACAGACCAGGGGCCTGTATAAGTGGGGGAGAAACTTTCGCATCCATGGCAGAGCATATCTCTTCACTGTAACCGTACGGTGGAGATTTTCTTGTCACAGGAGGAGGAAGAAGAAGAAGAAGAAGACGACAAAGCTTTACAGCCCTTTCCGATCAATCATGTGAGTGAAAAATGGATCCTGTCTCCTTCTCCTCCTCCTGCCTGCCCCCGAAATTATTTCAAGTCGATTGTCAACCGTCTTTTTAAGTAGATATGCATGGATCCGATCCATCCTCTTATGAATCCGCGATAATATTTCTATATCCCAACGAACTCTCTTAAGTCCCGCTCGGTACTGCTACCGATTATCTTCTGCCTTTTCCCTTTATATATACCCAACGTGCTGTCGAAGTGAAGGAGGGGCCAGTTGCTGGTCCGGGGAGTCCTGCTTTAGAAGGGCGAAGGTATATCGTCTTTCTTTCTTGAGCAAACAGTGAACTCTCCGAGATTCCTTCCTTCTGGCTTTCAAAGATTTCGAACACCATCGCCTTCCTTGACCGGGCGATGCATCCATGAGTTCGTCGTCGGGTTTTAAGACGTACGCATTGTCGCAGACTGATTGTGAGGGCACTAACGAGATGGTGACGACCTCGGGTCGATCTTCGACGTGGTCAATCAATGGCAGAGTCTCCCCCCCTGGGGAACCCCTTTTCCTCGATGCTCGTCATACATAACCCGAAATAACTACATGGGGAGTCTCTGTAGAGTATATCGCCAGAGTTCAACGAGAACTTGATGGGCCCAACAATGGGCCTTCATTGGGCCTATCGAACTATTTTACTAGTAATCTCATTGAAATCTCAGGCCCAAATACAGCCCAAACTTTGTAGTTGACGTGTGCTGGTAGGTTGAACATTTAAAGATTCCCACCATTTTGACTCCCAGTTGTGTAGGCAGATACTTCATCGATTCATCTGCCAATGGAGGGGAGCGACTGCAGCAGCTCGCATTCTCCGACAGGTACCAGTTATCCCGATCCGATCCTTTTTTAACGATTTATGCCATTGAGATCTATACAGCTGAATGTGGAACAACCAGAGTTGGAGTCGCTGCAAAAACGGCACCAGGAAAAGGAGCTGAAAATCCAAGAGCTGAAAAGGCAGGCCGAGGCGGTGAAGCTTCGGTTGCAGGAGAAGAGGAAGGAGGAGAGTGCAGTGGCTCGGGACAACAAGAAGCGAGACTTGGGGTCTCTAGAGGAGAAATATGACAAGTTGAGGAAAGAATACAATGCCTTGTCGGCACACAAATTGGGAGAGGCGCCGAAGTAGTAATCTAGCTTGGTTGTGCCATTATATATATATATATATATAGTGTGTGTGTGTGTGTGTGTGATGGTTGCCATCTCTAACTATCAGCCTGTCGAGTTTGGCAGCCAAAGCAACTCTATTTTGCAGCAAGATCATGTGTAAGTGAAGAATGTATTGACGCCTAAGAAATATCTAGTCTACCTGTAGCTTGGCATATAAGAAACTCTTGGCTCACTTTTGATATCCGAAGAAGCATACAGCCATAAGATGCTCGCGGTTACATTGGCCCGACAGACTGTCTTGAGTGTCCTGTGGAATTTCAGTGGTTGATTGTTTTTATAGCAGAACAGTACAGTACAGTACAGTACAGTACAGCACAGCAAGAAGGATGGTAGTAATTATATTCCCGGGAAAGCGGCATATTGATACAGTTCGACTCGACTTCTCGACGACGCTCGATCCTAATTGCAGTGAAGCAGAGATTATGTATAAGAGATCAAAGGGGAGAAGAAGAAAGGGCAAAGATCCATTCCATGACTCCATCCACTGCTTCCTCTTTGCATCAGATATATATATATATATATATATCTCAAGCAGCTTATAATGTGACGAACCGCCAAAGGAAGTATAGAAACTTAGAAAGCTTATGGAGTTGAGAAATGAAACACACGGTCAATTCGGCTTTCGGTTTTCTCTTTTTTTTTTTTCTGGTTTGGTATGCTTCTTTATTCGGTGACATGGAGGAGCACGAAAACCTGTTACATGCCCTTTATCTGCAATCCGAGGTACGATATTTCTTCCTTGTGTTTTTTGGCAGTCAGTCCGTCCCACTATCTGTTCTGTACTCTCTCTCACCCTTAGACCGTCCACTAACTCTACGGACTCCGTATCTTTGCTTATAAGAAGTTTTTTTTTTTCGTACTGACTGGCAATTGAACGGCTCATGGAGGAATAATGCTGGCGTTCATGGCTGGCGCTGAGATGGTAAACATAACACAGGTGGGGTTCTTCCGATTCATAAAGAGTATCTTTAGAATGCATAGAGCCAAAAACGAACAAGTCAGTGCCGCTCGAGACATTTGTTGGATCCGCAGCGATAGGCCGATTCTACTCTGGCAAATGGTGATCCCGCAGAAGGAGTACACGGTCGATGCCGAGCTCGTCTGTTATTTTCAGACTCAATGTGCGAGCCAGAATGTGTGTGAAGTTACCATAATCGATGCAGCTGAATCAAAAGATCCATTACCCATACTGCTGAACATTTAAACTAGGCAATCGTCCGTGTCATCTCTTGCTTCCACCGAGCAACTTCAATCCAGTCCCGAGCTTTTACTGATTACTCCCGGTTGCTTCCCCCGTGCATAGTTTCAGCACTTGTGGGTACGACTCCCAATTAAGATTGTACTTGAAAAAAAACAACAACATTGCGACTGATGGACATACATGCATGGGCTCTTCAACAGTTGTATAATCGCAATAATACGGCATTGCCAGTTATATGTCACTGATGTGGGTTATATGTCAGCCGTCGAAACATGGAAGTTCTGTGTGTCCCGTTGAATGAGAAGGGATCCATCAATCGTTTCCGCTTTCAGACGCACTGAATGGAAGTGTTGTTGGGGTGGCATGGGGAGAAGCGATGACGTTATGGGTGACGAGGGCCAGCTGCCAGCGTAGCACGGGGAAAAACGTGTTTCACATAGCACACTGTACACCAACCGAGGCACCCAAAAGGACAGCTAGCTGGCAATACCGTAAGTTAATAAGTACTGGTCGAGAGCGTTCCCCGAGCCTGGTGCGTTGAGCCCAACTTACCTTATTCTTTCTTCGAAAAAGGAATGGCGCACTGCACCCGGAACAGACAGGGGTCCCCGTCCTTCACTGACACCGCCCCCCACCCCGGTCTGCGACCCGAGAGATCGTGAGCTGTCGAGCCTCTGGCTCTGACACGTATCGGTGGGCAGCAACTTGCGCTGGGCCCGTCCAGCTGGTGGACACCTCTAATCTAACCGACACTGGAGCCGAGTTGCTGCGCTTGCTCGCCTGTAAGTATTTCCTCCCCCTTTTTCTTAAAAAACTGGCGACGCGAGCCCATCCGTCGTCGTTTCGAAACAATTCCGATTCCCACCCCCCCACCCGAGCTGCCGCAAAATATGGTAATGCAGCTCCCATTTCAATATCCCAAGCGTGACAAACCCCCCTATATCAATTTTAATTTAACCAAACCGAGCCAGATACAACTTGTCCTCGTACCCTTTGCCGTTGCCGTCGCAGTCATAGAAAGTATCACGTGCACGCGATCGGCTCAAATTCCCGGCTCGAGGCATTGCATTCCGAGGTCGAAAATTTCGTCGTCACCCGCAGTTCATCTGAGCACTTGCCAATACATACCGTCACCGGGCCTCTTCTCGATCAAGAGCGAAGGGAATAGATATCAGATGCGTAAAACCGATCACAGCACGAGAATTTTACTGGAATGGAAATCTCGTGGAGAGAATGAGGGGAAGGGGAAGGGGGAACGAACAGAGAGAGAGAGAGAGAGAGAGAGAGAGGAACAAATGGATGGGGCGTGTACAGATGATGGGGAACAGCTAGAATTCTACACACGCCCCCTTCGGGACATTAATGTCCCTTCTCGTGACATCGGGACGCACTTTAACCCGGTAAGCACTTTTTGGTCGGCAAGTTGCGACCCAAACAGTACAGCCCCCACTTTCTCCCCTTTCTCGCGGCCAATTGATTACGGTAGATGCGGCTTATAGGTGCTGTCTGGATAAAAAGTCCGGCATCGATGCAAGATGCCGTTGCCATTGAAATTCATCCTTTTCTTTTCTCTTGTTTTCTTTTTTTTTTTTAATTTAAAATCAATAATGCAGACTGCTCACCCGTTATCAAATCAAAACGCAGAATAGTTACTGCTCTCAGAAGCGTACAGCGGCCGTGCTCGGTAAGTTCACGGGCGATAACATTTTGTGGCCTACGAATTCAAAGGCAAGTCCACGAAGCATACGTACGCTCCCAGAAAGGGCAATAGTTTATCATTTATAGAAAATGCTAAATTACGGACATATGAGAAGAAAATGACTGAGAGTTAAGTCTTAGATTTAACGGTCTTTGCGACCGAACCCTAAAAAACCCACCTGGCAGTAGAGTAAAAAAAAAAAAAAGCTGTAACAATTTTAATAAGAATTTAGTAATTTACTCATCGTAACCGATATTTTAAAATATGAATTTCATATTATTATTTTCGTTTCGTTTATAGAAAGTAAAATAAAATAAAATAAAATGAAGTACATAAAAAAAATGGCAAATACGGATTCCGTCCTGGATTTCCCGATTAATCGGACACATCAGCCAGTTGCGACAGCGTAACCGTCATCCGTGGGGACACTGTTGGGGTAGGCCAACAACGCAATCCACGTGTCTGATATCTACTGGATGAATGACAAGTCAAGCAGCCCACGTCACCATCCAAAATCTGGAGTATAATATTCGGGGTGGTGGTGGTGGTGGAAAGCGGCGTGTGGTGGCCTTTTTGCTCTGGTGCGTTGCCGGGCGGCGAACTTCGCTGTCACCTTTTTCTCCGCCCCCCAACTCCTCCTCCTCGTCATCACGGCGAGACCGCCGTTACGTTCGTACCGTTAGAAAAACGTGGGCAGGAAAATCGACCACGGAAAATATCAAACTCGAAGTAATTAGAATTTTTTTTTTCAAATAATAAGTTTTTTTTAAAATGTTTTCCAAAGCTCACGTACATGACACCGACCGGACACTATAAGTTGGGGAGCGTTCTATGGACCGCGATGATGGCTTGTGGATACACCCGATCGCATCATATCCCACACAATCATTTATGCTAAGATGATATACGAGTATAATGAAGTTTTGCAAATCTCCGATGGCTATCAGTCGATCCGACGATACCATAGAGAAACTGAATATCAAGTTTATCGAGATAATTACTATTATTTAATAATATTAAAATTACCGTATATTAATTAATATTCCCTCTTCTTCTTCTATTGTCAATTTGTAGAGGACTGACTAATAAGGTAAACAGTCATCACAATTCAAATGCACGTTTTTGATTTAATTAAAGTGTGGATTATTAAATTCGTTTGGTGGGCAGGTGATGTATTCATCTAGCGAGAGGAGGCGTGGGGGTGGGGGTGGTCTGTCCCTTGTCCGGTCAAAGCGTGACCATATATCTACACCTAATAATAATTGTTGCTACACACACACACACACACATATATATATACTTTATTAATTAAATAGAAATCTATACATGCGTAGGACCCCCATGTGGAAACCCTCGTCCCACGCAATATTGTGTCCGTTTACCGTGGCTCGGTGGAGAGACTGTTCGACGGACGAGTACTGTGAGTTGGTGCATGGAGGAAGCAGCGCTGGCTGGGGTCTGTCGTACCCTCCAAATTAATCCCATTTATTGCTTCCGTAATCACGTGCATGCGATTGGAGCATGTACATATGTGCACTGTAAGCACAAGCATGTACGAAAATGGGGATTGCTGACAGTTGTTATTCCGAATTCAATTCTGCGTCCACGGTGAGGGACATTTCACCGCTCTGCTTCGATTTACCAATTGAAAATCAATGATCCCACAGGGGCCCGCCCCTTTTTTTCTGATTAGTCGGTGGACCGAGGATTAAATTTAGAAAACTGCATTCCCATACACACTAGATTACGATAGAATTGAAGGGAGAAATTCTTGTCGAGCGTGACGACCATGTGGGATGGGGAAAGCAGTAAAGAAAGATGGCAGTAAAGAGAGAGAGAGAGAGAGAGAGAGAGCTGGTGTTTAGCGGGAGACAGCTGGCATGTGTACGGTGGCTGATACGCAGACATCGGCGCTGATCCTTCCTCCGGACGGGACAATATCATCGTAAGTAACCGCAGCCATCCCCCACCCGAGTCTTGCTTCCTATTTATTTATTTACATTTTTTTAAAAATATATATATATATATTATACTCGTTGTAAATATTAAATTACCCTTATGTGCCTTTCTCGTGCGTGTTGACCCTAGGCTTATTTCAATCAAACACAATCGCCATGATCGGTACGGGCACTTCCTAATGAACTCAACCTAATATATTAATGGGTCTAATGCATTAATTAGAAACCGTGGGACACCATGGTTTGATGAAAGTGGTTCACGGATTCTTTTCCAACGTATAATAATATCGCGTATTCAAATTTAAAAAATTAAATTCATTTGACTTGAAAATAATTAAGATTTATTTCACCTCTCATCAACCACCATAAGTAAGTATTAATGGAAGATATTAGTAAGGAGCGACGCTAAAATTCCACTTTCACCCTCAGCAGTAAATTTTTCTTACCTTTTTTTTTTTTTTTAAAAAAGATGAAATATGGGGTTTGATTGATGGGGGCCTCACTGATCTCGTCGATGGAATTCATTGAAGTGAGCAAGCTCATCGTGTCTGATCTCGTGGGGGGTGGGGGCGTTCGGGGGTGGCACACCCCCCCCCCTCGTTTTACCATATTGCCCTTGCCAGCTGCACTTTTAATTTAATTTATTACCCATTCCTTATCTTAAAATATTTTCTTCTAGCCCATTAGTCACGTTTTTAACTGATTATGTGGTACATGAAGGTCCCTTTTAACGCATACAAGTGATTTTCTGAGTAGTAATGAACGACACTTCACCATTTAGTGTACGAAAAATTTAAGCCGAGTCATGACCAATAATAAAATAGTATATATTAATACGGACATAAAAAAGACTTTAAAATTAGATATAGTCAGTGATAACTATATATTCGATGGACGATGGTGACATTTCCTGCTGGTTGGGGGGAGTGGCTCAAAATGTGGCCAGCGAGATGTTTGTAATATGTTGAGGGACGACCGCTTCAGCAAGAGTGTGTATAATAACATTCATGTGCCCTGGCTCTTAATGGTCACATCGCGAGTGGTCAACGTTACGGCTAATTAATGGCTTAACGGAAAGCGCTTAATGGGAAATGAGGCCAGGGGCGCGTCTAAGCCACACGCTGTCTCGGGGCACGTCGCCGTCAGACGAGTCAAAACCATCAACGCCAAAATTCCATAACGAGGTCGGCCAGAAAATTAGAGGAAAGGGAAAAGAAGAGGCCCGTACCCAAAATGGTAATTTCAGCCAACTGGAGGGGCCGTGTCCTCCCCCCGGGTCAAAAAACCCGTCTTTCCGTGGCACAGTGGAGCTGTTTAGTTCAGAGAGGGAAAGAAAAAAAGAGGGACCACTCCAATTTTTTTTAAAATTTTTAATTTTTCTATAATGACCGATCTTAATTGTTTT